>VZRX01014073.1:31270-70461 GCA_013398075.1 Notiomystis cincta
AAAATTCTACAAGATAGTGAGTTTAAGAGGTATTTTTAACTTGCGAAAAAAATAGTGTACTTAAGAACAACTTGTATTTTACAAGACCACTGCTTTGTAGTGCTTTTAGATTTCTTGGTAAGAATTTATAAAACCTAGGTATAGCTAGTAAAGCTGCTAGCAGAACAAGGAGGGGAGAAAAATGATGAGCAGGGACATAACAAGGAGCAGTGAGGGATTGTCATGATGAGCAATGCAGTTCACATCACCGTAAGGTCAGCAATAGGGCTCTACTACCCAGCAAGGCTGAGCAATCCCAACTGTGAGGTACATGTTGCTGTGAAAGCAGAGAAAGAAATAGGTGACTTAGGAATTACCTTATTATAAGAGAGACCCATGATAAATATAGCAGTTAGGAGCTGTATGCTATCCTGCTTATGCTCTTATATTTCCCTTTTAGCCCTCAAATGACATATTCTTTCTTAAGTCAAAAACTTTATGTATGTGAATGAGGAAAAAATAAGAGCTGGCTCTTCACCAGAAAGTACGTTTTTCAGGGTTTATGTATAAGGGTTTAAGCCTGTAAAAGAAAAATTGAGATTAGCCTGCCTATTTGATTCCAAATAAGGTCTGATTTAAGGGTTATATGGAATTCAAATCTGTAATGACTATACTACTGGAAAGAAGTTAACCTCTGTCATTGTTTTCTTTTCAGCTTTATATTAGATCATCTTTCTCTCCAGCACTTTTATATAAAATTTTCCTTCTAATTTATTAGCTCTCTTAAAGTATTGAAATGTTGCTTTCCTCCTCCACTCAAACTAAAATGACTATCTTTCCACCCATGCCCTAATTTTTCAAACAAATACTTAGATGACTGATTCTACAGACCTCTGGCTGTATATGGGCTTCCCTGTGAACAGCAATAAAGCCACTCCACTCTCATTCTTTACACCTTTAATTGAACCTTAATCTGTGGCCTAAATGAAATGGGATAAAAATTGTGTAGTGAGAGGCTCTGAGTACATCTTTAAGCTTTAACCAGATTTATCTCATGTTTTCTTTGTCCCTTCTCTCTCAGTGATTTCTTTCTTTGGATCTTTATGTATCAGTCACACATTTTTAAAGTGGGAACTGACTGTTTCATATTTGTTTAGATGGTGACAGAATGAGACCCTGAGCCATGAATGGAGTTTCTTGGTAAATCTGCAGAACAGAGTCACAGAAATAATGAAAAAATCTTCCACCTGTAAGAAATGGTTCAGACAAGACAAGCATGGAAGGGAAGATCACCATTCTAAAGAGAAATATATAACTCCTTGCAAATGGTTCCATCATACATTGGTGTTGTGCAGGTTTTGGTTTTGGTTTTTTCCCATTTAATTCCATGACAGAAAACATACTATAACTAACAAGAAAACCCAACAAAACACCCATAAAAACCCAAAAAATAGGAAGATGAAAGAGCAAACATTAGAATTCAAGTTTTTCAAGTTTTTCAATAAACATGATATGAAAATAAAATTGACATGAAATAGATTAGTAATTAAACTGAGTAATTTTTTTCTCATAGTCTGGGTGGCCAAAATTTCATTTAGACTTTCTCTTTTTTTTAATATAAAAAAAAAAAAACCCTCATCAAGAAGAATTTCTACTGTAATATAAGTACTCTACAAGATGTCTATATATACAAGTCTTTGGAATACGGGCATAAGAGATTTAAAATCCAATACTTTCAGAATTAAAAATCTGCATTTGTTGCCTAGATGACTGACACACACATACAGATGCAGAGGGACTGACTGAACTGACTGACACTACCACCATCCACGGAAGACTTGTCTCAAGGAAACCACGCTGATATTAGATCTTGTTTATTTGAGCTCTGATTCAAGACTTCCAGTATTCAGCTAGCTCTGTCAAAGCCTTGTCACTCACTCTTCAGTGTAAAAATACCTCTCCTGTTCTTGTTCTCCCAGCAATACTCCAGTCTATTTATTTGTTATCTGTTGTCTTGACAGCTCCAGCCTCTTCCCATACAGCTTCTTCACCATCCTTTGTCCATTTTTTCAAAGTATCAAAGTGAAATACATCACTTTGTTCAGGAAGACTAATATTAATCTGGTGTACTCTAAGCTTTTCATCACCATCTTAATCATATTTATGTATAGTTAGATTCTCCATAATATTACTTCATATTTGATTACTAATTATTTTCTTAAATATGCTCTGAACGTTCAGCTGTTTTTCATCTTCTGAATGCTTCTGAATCCTTTATTCCTTTCAGATAATTTTATGATGTTGATTTTTTATTTAGTATGAAGTAATTTTCCACTTCCTATCCACTAAGCAAAGCCTTTCTTTCTTCTCTTGCACATCTTTTGTTAAAAAGTCAGAAAGACAGATCATTTCTTCATTTGAAAGATGATAGTCTTCCTTGTCTTCTCTTCTTTTATCTACAAATGGACATTTTGGGTCAATTTGGACAAGTTTCTTAGGATCAGTTCCAAAGTAGATCACAGGCAAATATGCACTTAGGAGCTGACAGGTAGTACAATGGAAATAAAAATCTGAGTACCCTAAAGAGTGTATCAGTAGCTCTAAGCTACATCTATACTACTATATTGAATTTTTCCAGAACCAACAGCTTACATTGAGGCTTACAGGCATTAAATGTTCTTGTGTGTGTCCGTCCTTGAGAGAGTGCTAACTGACTCATGACAAATTGTCAAGGCTCACTATAAAAATATAAAATCAAATTAAATAGATGCTGAAGTTCCAGAGCATATATACATTCCCTAGAACACTTTAATTTATTAATATAAACATAGAAAAAGACATCTCAGCACATGAAGCATCCAACACCCACTCTACAGTGGCCAATTAGAAATGTTAAACATAGGATGAATCTTGAAACCTGTTTAATGGTTTTAGCTTCAAATATGCCTTGGTACCATTTTCCACTCCCTTTTTTTTTTTTTTTTTTAAATTTATGCCTTCAAAGATCTTTTGCTGAGAGGAACACAAATGTATATTTTAGATTGCACCATATTATCTAGCTTCCTGATGAAGATGTGCTCTTGTTTGCAAACAAATCATTAAAGCAGAAAAGAAGAGTCTAGTTATGAATAAAGCATATGAAGGTGATCTGAACTCTATCATACACTTTAAATACTATTATATTAAATACTATTATATTACACAAAAGACACATTTCTAGTTATATTCACAACATTATAATCTACCAGATTAATGAAGGACACTGTTTTTCGTGCATTTTCTCACCAAATGAATCTTCTGAATTGAAATATGATTTCAGTAACAGAGCTAGTCAGTGATCTTTTGCAGCAGAAATGTATATCCTCAAGGTTAATGTCTTTTGAATGGAAGTGGGAAATTAGGATTTAAACTTCCTACTTTCAGGAAGGATCACAAAACTAAACCTTCATCATCCATGTCTCAATCACCATTCTAGCATCTGGACATCTGCATAAATTTGGAGATTGCTATACATTTTCAGAGTGTGTCTGTCAGGCATGTTTGAGAGTGCCAACTCTAACAGCTGCCTCAGGGAACAGAGCCAAACAAAGAATAATTTCTCAGTCTCAACTGGATTTAGGTTTATGTATCACAACACTCCATAAGGCGGAAGAATGCCTTGGCAAGGTTAGGGGCATAATTCTGTGTTTATGTAATTTTACAGTTAAAAAAATAAGCTTCACCAGGGAAAATCAGCAGTAAATGAGGTCTTTCTTTCCTCCAGGTATTATTTGTCATTCTGAATTGTTTGTTATTATGTCAAATCACTGCAAAAATAGATAGAATCTACCTCATATGATTAGGATCTTTTTTTCCTATTGTACCATTTTTATCGCTAATGTGTTGATTATGAGAAGAAAGTCTTAAGTCCTTCTTTTCATTTAAAGTCCTCCTCCATTTTAATTTTTATATTACTTCAGTTTTTCTTCTATTAGAGACATAGTATGATTACCTTGGACTTTTAGTCTGTGATGTTGAAATAACAAATAAGTAATACTTTAGAATCTATTTTTCAAATCATCAGGAGAAATTTTATTCATTTGCTGGAGAAGCCATTAACTTTTCATTTCCTGGTGTTATTTCTAGTCAAAAGAATTCCAAGCCTCTTCACTTTCACTCTTTCCTACCTCTAAAAAGAATATTCTTTATCAACATTCTAGGAGTCAGGATTTTCAGGTGCCAGGAGATCAAACTTCAACTCAAGTGAAAGGCAGCAGGAGCTAGAAGTTAAGCATCAGGCATCAAGAAAGCAATCGCCAGGTGTCAGACAGAGTCAGTCAGCATGTAGTTTGATATAAAGATCTAAAAAGATGGAGTTACTCCTTAAGAAAAGAACCCCAATTTTGGTACATTTTTAAAATTTAATTTTAGCCTTATTTCCTGGTCAAACTAGGATTGCATTCTTTGTGTGTATGTGTATGTGCATTATGTCAGTTTGTTTGTTATCCTCAAGTGCTTCTGAAGACAATTAATTTCAACTGTATTTGAAAAAAGGTCAGTAATCTCAGAAATACTGAGTTCCTCAAACTTCCTGGTAAAGGGTAGCCAAGTAGAAGAGAAAAGCCTGTAAGTGTTCCTGCTCTTAAAGAGCTAAAATATGAGTTCAACAATGTGAGGGCTTGAAGAAAACCATAGAAAATACTGTATAGACAGATATCATAGAAGACATTTAGAATTGCTCTCACATTTAACTAGAATGTGGAGTTGGCAGAACTGCACTAGTAAATTTATCAGTATCACAATATGAGCTCTAACACTCGTGCCTTGGTATCTGTGATGTTTAATTTTATTGCATAGTTTTTGACTTCAGACAGTTCTTCAGACTTTTCTTCAGGCATAGTTTCTTGTGTAGTGCAGTCTAGCAACCATTCCAAATATGTACTGTGGCATCTGAGGGTGGAAGAATTTTGCAAGTGAGTGAAGCTATGCCCAACCAACCACCCAGGCAGAACTTGAGAAAAGTTTCTAGTACTGCCTAGCTTTCTAGTATATATATACAACCCCAAAATTGTAGACTTTCATTTCTTGCCAGATTTTAAGTAGTCAGTGTTCAGCTGCTAAGCACTTTGAGAACTTCCAAAACACTTCTTGAGGGCAGAGAGCTTCTCAATTTGTTGCTTTACACTTGTGCTTTCTTTGAAATCATGTCTAAATTTGAGGGGGTTGACCTTCTTTACACTCAGTTGCCAACCTGTTCAAATATTGGCATGTATGGACAGAATTAGATTGAATTGCTTTCCCCCAGAAGAGTTTCCTCATCAGCAGATTACAATCTTCACTATGCATTCAGTGTCTTCTTATTCTTCTGCTGAAGTTGTGCAGAAAAGAATGCAAGATTCGCTGAAGCAGAGAAAAAAACATAATTTTTCATGCAAGGAACTAGGATGTTACTTGAAAAAGGAAAGAAACAAAATATAACAGCTGTTTCAGAAATGGTCAAATTTTTGTTAGTGTCTATATAAGTACATTTCAGAATAACTATTTAGAACACGCATAACAGTTCAAGACTTTTCCTTTCCCAGCAAGATTGTCCAACCACTCCCCAGTCAGATAAAACAGATATAGACAGATGGTTAACCTATTCCCATATGGAATGTGATTTTGAATAATTTTAAGTGAGGAAAAGAAATGGACTTGCCTCTTCTACCAGCTGGGCAGCTCTTTTAACTGTCTCATTCTTACAGAAATGAGAACACTTTCTTCCAGGTTAGTTTAATGAAAATAACATCACAAAAATATTTGTTAGCAGTCTACTTCTCTCACTATGCTCAAATAATGGTGAAAAATATTTTCATACCTATAGTGATATTTTGGAAGAAGAATTTCTTGCTTTGTGTTTTGATTGAACTGAGTTGCAAAGTAATCTCTGAACTGCTGAGCTGTAATAAAACTGGCACAGTTCTAGACATGCACAAAGAAATAAGAGTTTAAGAATTTTAAAGTAAAGGGACCATGAGTATCTATAATATAGACAGGCAGAGAGTTAGAGGAAAGTTAAATAGTAAGTTTTAGAATCATATATTTTATACTGAGTTTGCAATTTTCACTCAGTTCTCATTTTAAGTTATGGAAATTGGGGGGAAGGGTTTGGGGGTTTTTTGAAATTAATCTGACAAATGAGATTGTATTTCTGGCTGATGCAGCTGAGTGTTGCCATTATGATTGATGAATTTCAAGTCAAAGTCTGTTATATTTTTCCCCCACCTCAGTTCAAACAGATATTTAAAGCCACCTGTAGATTTTAAGATTTAGTTGAAAGAGCTGTTGCAGACACCTGTGCCTAATTAATGCTGAATATAAGCCTGAAATATTGTTCAGTTCATTACATTTGAAATTTACAGAAAATGAACCCTTGCATTGCAAAGTACTTGGGTGTCAGCTTCAGAAACTCTATCACCTAATTCGTTGTGGTGGCAATATTTACAGTTCTGAACAAGACAGTTAAAATACTCTGCTGAAGATCATCCTGTTTCTCTGGTGAGATATACAAAAATTTACTAAATATATGAGATTTTTTTCTCATATTACTGGCTTTTCACAATTCCATACAAGATTTACCAGTGAACCTAGGAATAATGTCTCTGTTAGCATTTTGAGTCTGTATAAAAATAGTCTGGGTACATTAAGAAAATGAGATGTAATTGCATCCTGAATTGAGAAGCAATGGAAAGAATGACAGTATAACTAAAGTGTTGAGAAGGTCTGGCAGGTTGGAATGCCATCTGAAAGACACCAAGAAGAGACTTGATGAAAGTCCTATCTTCTGTGTAGTCCCAGCAATTACCACAAAATGCTGAGGTGAGCTGAATGAGAAAGTTCTACGTCATTCAAGGAGAATATAGCATGATTGCTCAACCATCCCTTACAAGAGGTAGAGGTGAAATGGTGTATATCAGAAAGTCATAAAGATTGATGGCATCTGCTGCTTCCAAATGTATCTATCTGCATGCAAACCACTTGCAGTGTGAACCGATGGAAAACAAAGTCTGTTTGCCCAGGGAAGGTACTTTAGTAGGCTTAATTTCCATAGCCCATTTACCCAACTGAGGCAAGAATGTCCCAGAGAAATCAGCTGGGTCATGATAAGAATTCAAAGCCACAAAACTAAATAAAAAGAGATTATTAGCTACATTGCAGTAAGCAAACAGTAAAGTCTTAAATGATCAATACTTGACAAGAGACATGTCACAAACTTCATGTATAGGTCAGGCACACACAAAGTTTTTCAAATAAATCGACTGACTTCTGGACAAGGCACATAAAATGTCACCTTTTATCTCTCTGTTGATATTTTTCTCACAGAGTAAAAAAAAATAAAAAATATCACCACCCTCAGAGATTTGATCGAAAGGATAGTCACTCCTGACACAAGTTTAAGGGGAAAAAACTGCAATCAAGTGGAAATTTTTGTCACTACCTTAATCTCTGATTTGTAGAAGGTTGTGCTTTGGGATATTTGGTATGTCTGAGAATTGCCACCAAAGAGCCCTTCTGTTCTTTAATCGCTGCACTAAATCTTAACAAACGTGAGCATGAAAACTATTGTGCTGTACTTGTGAGGCATATATCAAAGTTATATTTTTAAAGCTTGGAAAGGCAGTTGAATCATGCATGCTCTTTATGGAGCTCTGATCAGGCTGATAAAGGCAGTTCAGCTTCAATAAATGCTTTTTAAGTGAATGTTTTGGAAAGCGAATAGGAAATTCAAAGCTCAAACTGTTGCTTAACTGCTCCCATAGCACTTTGATCACTTCGCTGCTGACATTTTGTTAAAAATGTCTTGTTTTTATTAAAATGTTGGGATCTAGGGATTTAGAAAGTTAAGTGTAGTCACTGAAAAAATAATATACAGTAAAACTGAGTGACATAAGTTATTAAGTACTTTGTACACATTTCTTAAAAAAGAAAACTTTTTCCCTGTGGGGTCAAACACAGCTTTGCACTTCTCTGAAAAAAAAGTTCATATTGTTAAAGCAAGACGAGTGCAGAAGATAAATCAAACAGCAGTGCTTTGCCTGAGGCAACGCCCCTCTCAAGTTATAAGACTTTGCTATGAAAAAATGTAGACATCCAATAATTTAAAAATTAATAACATATAAAAAACATCATAAATGAAGAGTGTGAATTTTCTGTGTCATGCTTCTGTTAAATATTTATATCAGACATCAGATTATTTTCTGTTGAAGGACATCAAGGACAAGCTGTCATAATTACCTTGCTTTTCTCATTACACAGAATACATCTATCTATCTATCTATCTATCTATCTATCTATCTATCTATCTATCTATCTATCTATCTATCTAATCTCTAGCTATCTATCCATCTATCTCCATTAGTATAAATTTTCTTCTTTCTCAGATTTTAGAGCTTTTTTAACAATAGGTAATTTTTACAAGATAAATTGCCATGTATGTTCATGGATGCAAAGTAGGAATTAAATCTTCATTCTGTAGCGGATATGTGGGAACTTCAACATGATCTGGAGTCAAAGGCAGCCAAATGGTATGCCACAATTGATACTGCTAATGCATTTTTCTCAATCCCTCTGGTAGCAAAGTGCAGGACACAGTTTATTTTCACTTGGAGGTGTGTTCAGAATCACCTCCCCCAGGGGTGAAAACCCACCAGGGATGAGCTTCACCATCTGCCATGAACTGATCCAGACTGCATGGAGCAAATATCCAATACACCTGCTATATATTGATAATACCATTGTCTAGGGAAATACAAGAGAAGTTTTTGAGAAAGAGAAGAAAATAATCCAAATTATTTTGAAAGCTGGTTTTGCCTTAAAAGGCAAGGTAAAGGAGATTCAGTTCTGCACAGGAGATCCAGTTCTTGGGAATAAAATGGCATGTTCCTATGGAGATGATTAACAACTCATTTGGACAGGACCAGCCATGCAAAATATGCCTTACTCTGAAGGTTGGGAGCATATTCTCACATGGAAAATCTGGCAAAGAACATCAGAAGAAACCCAGGGTTGACCAGTAGGGTTTTGTAGCTGGGGCAGTCAAGGGTCTGAAGCTCACTAGACTCCAACTCAAAAAGAGATATTAACAGACTATTAGGGTGTTTGATCCATCTCAGAAGCATGTCTCCTCTTGGCATTGTGATTGTCGTGCTACCACTGGGTGTTCAGAGCAAACAGCCCCTCAACACATCATGTGACCAGTGCTACATGGAATCAGTGGTTATCACTGATTATACAATGAATCCAAATGGGAAAATCCAATTTACCAGGAATTCTGGAAGAGATTACAGACTGGCCAGAAGTCTGAGATTTTGGAGCATTGACAGAGAAGGTGACTCAGATGAGATAAGGATGCCAAGATTGGAATAGCTCAGGTAGACTTAGACTGGGAGCAAAAGGCTGGGATATTTACATCCCAATGGGCCTGTGAAAGATCAAGACACCTAGGAAGGGATGCAACAGACAGCTGGGCTTGTGACTGAGGGGTGGACCTCCGAGGCTATCACACAGGTTATCCACCAATGTGAAACGTGCTTCCATCAAGCATCCTACATGAATGAAATCTCCTCGGAACAGAGGGTGGCTGGGTTTCCTGTATGGTGAGATCTGGCAAACTGACTACATTGGATCACTGCCATGAACACACCAAGGTGAAAGCTACATACTCACCATGGCAGGTAACTGCTGGCTGGCTGGAAACATACCCTGTAAACCATGCCATGGCTTGAAACACCATCCTAGGCCTTGAGAGACACAATTTGTGACAGCAGGGTCAGGGAAAATTGAATCCAACGGGACTCATTTTTGAAATTACATTATAAACTCTTGGGCAAAGAAATATGTCATTGAGAGGGCATATTACATCCCTCATCACCCACAAGCCTCTGGAAAGACTGAGAGGTATATTGGTCTGATGAAAACTATGCTAAGCATGTTAGGTAATGGGACGTAGAAGAATTGGGGTATAAATTTTGCAGAAGCCACTCAGCTGATGAACCCTAGGGGATCTGCTAACAGCCCTGGTCCTGCCCAAATTGAACCCCTACACACTGTGGGAGGAGATAAGATACTATACATAGGCAAGTGAATGAGCAAATCTGTGTGGATTTTCTCCTCCCATGAGAAAGGAAAACCCATTTGTAGGACTGTCTTTGCCCAAGGACCAGGGTGTAATTTTGTGGATAATGCAGAAGGACAGGGAGACCTGGTGTGTGCCTCAAGGAGGTTTAACCTTGGGGGGGAAATAATCTATGGTGTATGTTACAAGAAGTAAAGTAGCAGGAATGACATAAACTGATGAAAAATTAATTTTAAGCCCAAGTCAAGGATCTGGAAGAGTGGAGAAAGCCCATGAAAAATATCTATTTGGGAAAGGTTAGGGGATAGTAGTTGAGGAAAATATTCAAACCTGTATGATGGGTATAGAGATGGTTTAAGGATGTAGTTTAAGTTATACATGTTAGTAAGAAGAGATTTCAGTAATGGGAAATAAATACAGTGGACCAGTTAGAAGATATATAAATTATGTGGTATCTGAGTATGATGCAAAGAGCATGGAATAAGGGTTAGAGAATGTACTGGGTCTGGCTGAGACGGAGCAGCCCTCGCAGTGCTGTACTTTGCACTGATAGAAGGAAGGTATTAATAACACTCTAGTGTTTTGGCCACTGCTGAGCAGCACCGACATAGCATCAGCATTGTCTCTCAACATTTACCTCACATCAAGATCTGGGCATGGGCAAGGTCCTGGGAGGGGACACACCTAGGCTGGCTGACCCAAACTGAAGGAAGGGATATTGCATACCCCATGATGTCAGCTCAGATATAAAACTAAAAGAAAGAGGATGAATGGGGTACATTCATTTTTTACAGTGTTTGCCTTCCAAACCAACCACTGTGTGTGCTGAAGCCCTGCTTCCTGGGAAGTGGCTGGACATGCCTTGCTGATGGGAAGTAGAGAATAATTTTGGTTTTTTCTCTTTGCCTACGAACACACAAATTTTCTCTTTCGTTTTATTAAACCAACGTATCTCGACTTATGAGTTGTTTTCCACCTTATTTTATCTCCCCTGTCCAGCTGTAAAGGGGAATGGTAAAGTAGCTCAGCGGTCACCTGGCATCCAGCCAAGGTCAACCCACCACACCTCTACATTAAAGTTACTCAGAATCTAATATATTTAAATGGCATCAAACATAAATCATAACAGTGGGTTATGGAATGGAAGTGCTTTAATGCTTAGTGCTTTGCAAGTATGTCTTCTTAAATATATTACTATCCATCAGGCAGTGACAATTGTTACGTTTTTCTCTTGCAGTGCTAGTTGGTAGGATGTTGAAGCTCAAGAGAAATCCTACTATCAGAAAAGAGAGCTGATTTTATGAGAAGAAAGACCAAAAAAAATACTAAAGAACTGACTATTCATAGTGGATTGACACGGAAGATTTTCTTTCACGGAATGAAATGTAATAGAGGGGAAGGTACTGAGATTCTACAGATTTCTGCTAATATAGTTTCATTATCTTACATTCATGAATCTTATTAGAAATGGGAAAGATTTAAGGAAGAGATGTTTATCTTCAAAATGTATAAAATTTCCAAGAAGTTTGATGGGAGTAAAATGGATTTTCATTTTGAGACTGTACTTCCATGAAGAGGTCAATATTCCCTTAAACAAATAAATAAATACATAAATACATTGATGGATAAATACATTCTGCCATGGATCTTTCATATCTGTGTTTTGCTTTGTGAAATTATTTGTTGTGACTTCTGTTTATTGATTCTCAAGCATATACTTTTAGTTGTATAAACCTAATTGAGGTGGCTTTCTTTTACTTTTTATATTACTTATTATCTTCATTGATGCAATCTTGTGAGCTAGCAATTTATTTCTTACATATACATCATGACTCACTGATGTATAGAAAATAAATTTAAAAACCCAATGAAATGAAAGTGTCCTATTAAGAATATAAAATTTTATACCACCAATGGTTTGATTGAGTTTTCTACTTTGTTTTCTATCTTTCCATGCAAACTCTAGGTTTCTTAGTATAACTCCTACATTATTTTCACATTGATGAACAAATCTTAATCCTTTTTTTACAGTAACACCCTAGAGGAGCACAGGAAATTAATTTTTCATTCATTATGATAGATAGATAGATAGATAGATAGATAGATAGATAGATAGATAGATAGATAGATAGATAGATAGATAGATTAGATAGATAGATAGATAGATTAGATAGATAGATAGATAATTTTGTTCCTTTGGTTTAGACAATATATTAAAATTTAAATGTCTTATGCAGATGCATACTATTTATTTTCATGGACAATTTTTGAAAAAGATTCTTAGAGGGTTAATTCAGCACTAAAGCATTACTTTGCTTCAGTATATCTTCAGTATTCCTCTTCCAACATAAAACCAAGTTTAGCCTAGTGGCCTCTTTTCACACAGATACCCCCTACAAAATACCCACATTTTGCATACTCTGCAATGGATTGCACATCTGCAAACACAACAGCTAATGTTACCAGATAGGTGGTGCTATGATTCTGTGTATCAAAGGGCAGATTTCAGCCATAAAAGCTGACAGTAAGTACCTCTTCACATTTTATTCTGAAAAGCAACTGGCATTTTTTCCCCTCTATGCTCTGAGGGAGCTCACAGAATAATAGGTGAAATGTCAAGAATAATTAAGAAAAATGATGGTGTTATACAGCAGCGCAAGAAATTCATCTTTTCTGCTGTGATCTTCCTGCCCACCTTCCCTTCTGCTTTTAAATGTCATCTCTGTTCTCAAATTATTTAGGATAGGCCTTGAGAGAGGGTAGAATATTTTTTAGGTAATTTAACATACTCTTTGGGTTGAATTCCTGATGTCTCTTTTTCCTCATATCCCTCCAGATAAAAAGGCTTCTTTTAATTCCTTTTCTGTGTTCAAGTGTGATAAAATTAAGTGGACTAGTTTATTTATTAGTAAAAATTAAATAGGAGTGAGATCAAGACCTTTTTCTTCCTCATCATCTGAAAATGGTTTCATATATTTTATTTTACCATCACTCCACTGTCTCTTTGTTCCCAAGTATATACCCTGAGAAAACTCTTGTCTGCTCCTTGGAAATAAAGTGTCCATTACAGTAGAGCAATGTTACTTGGAAAGACTTCAGAACTCAGGATTGCTTCAGTTTTACATCAGAAATTTATTGTTATGAATGTAACGATAACTATCAAAAGTATCCTGCTTTCTCCTGACAAGGAAGCAGAATTTCAGTCTTTATTCTGAAGAATTATAAAATAGATAAAATTGTCTTTGTGCATTTTTAAAAACTATTTCCTTTAGTATAAAACCTTGATCAAAAAGCATATTGCCCTTTCACTGTGAAACTTAGGAACCTGGAGAAGAAAATGAAGAGACAAGGCAGCAGGAGACATTGAACGTGAATATCAAATAACTGTAGATATTCTACACATGGATAGAGATCACACAAATTTTGTAAAACCAAAAATGCAAAATATTTCTTATTTAATATTATACAATTGATTACTAGGACTAAAAGCTTTTCCTTTTTTTCTTTTTTTTTTCTTTTTTTTTTATATTTTCCCCTGAAGATTTTTCTCATCTGTTATTCCTGCAGAATTCTTGAACAATTCTCTCTTACTTTTTCTGCAGTCTCACCTTTGTTACCTTTCATGGCACTAGGCTATGCAGTTTTGTCAGCATTCTTTCCCAGAGTTTTGGCAATTTTCTTGGATGCATCAGCCAAGATTATGCCATTGTGTTGCATTAAAATTAGGCTTTGGATCAGAGAAACATGACACTCTAGGAGGCTTGAAAGCACTTCAGACTATTTTGACAAGAGACTTAATTCTATTGCCTGATCATCACTGCTTAATGTCATTTGAGATGTCCTGAGGTGTCAAGTACAACTTCACAGGACAGAAGTGATGAGAGGCTTCAAACACAAGCCATAGGTGTGCTCAGGTAGCCTAGAAGGCCAATGGCATTCTGACCTATATAATAAAACTAGTGTGGCCAGCAGGACCAGAGCAGTGATAGTCCCTCTGTACTGGGCACTGGTGAGGCCACACCTTGAGTGCTGTGTCCAGTTTTGGACTCCTCACGCCAAGAAAGGCATTGAGGTGCTGGAGTGACTCCAGAGAAGGGCAAGGCAACAGAGCTGGGGAAAGTCTAGAGAATAAATCCTATGGGGAGTGGCTGAGAGAGAAGGGGTTGTTCAGCCTGGAGAAAAGGAGGCTCAGGGGAGACCTTATGTCACGGTTTGGACAGGTGTTTACCAAGAAAGGCAGGAGCCTCCCTTGGAATGAGAAATGTGAACCCCCTCTTCCCTCCGAATTAGTAATATTTTGAAATCAAGGGGCTCTCAGGCAAAAGATAGGGAATAGGAATANCTCCTCTCCCCCGGTGCAGCTGCCCACGCGCCCCCCTCCCAAAGCCGAGAGCAGCAGCCTGAGGGCCAGGGCGGGGCTCCGGAAGGCCGCACTGGCGAGCGGGACCGGGCTTTGTCCCAGCCCCCACCAGCTCCACCCCCCGCGGGGTCTCTGTCCCTCCCTGAGGAACCCCCAGACAGGGAGGGGCCGCACCCACATGCCCACTGGTCAAGCCATTGTCTTCCTTAAGTACAAACATTAGCATTTTTAAAGAGGAAAAAATTTCTCTAAAAAAAGTCGACACCTTTTCATTCCCTACAACTGCCTGAAAGGAAGCTGTAGACAGGTGGTGTCTGTTAGACTCCTCTCCTCGGGAACTAGCAATAGGACAAGTGGACACAGCCTAAAGCTGCACCACAGTAGTTCGGTTTGGACATCAGGAAGAATTTCTTCACAGAAGGGGTTGTCAAGCACTGGAAGGGACTACACAGAGAGGTGATGGATGCTCCATCCATGGAGGTGTTGAAGAAAGGACTGACTGTGGCACTTAGGGCTATGGTTTAGTTACAAGGTCAATCAAAGGCTGGACTCGATGATCTTGGATATATTTTCCAACCTAAATGATTCTACGGTTTTATGAAAACGATCAGTTAATTTGATATGTGTATTTTTCTCTACTGAAGTACAACATGGAATCAGTGAAACAGCCTAAGTTTGTGATAAGTTTGAATTTACAATTACAGTTTTGCCCATTTCAATGGTTAAAAAGGTGAGATAGTGCATTTTGTAATCTTCAAACCTTGTGAAATTCTGCATTCAACAAATAAAGCAAATATAAATGCAAATAAATAGATATTTATCCTTCAATTACTGGAAGGTTTTTATCATTAGTCAGTAAACATAGGTCACATTTGGATAAGAAAACATGAAGGAAGGTGGAGGTTTACTTCTGTCTTCTACTTCATTTTGTTACTGTTGAAACCAGATACGAGAACAAATTTCCTGCACCAAAAGCTTTGAAGAATCTTCTAATTTATAACATAAACTGATGAGAAATGTTACATAGAGTTTAGTTGGACTAGAGCAGTAGAATTGTACCCTTTGGATTTATTTCTGTCTATACAAAGAGTAATCATTTTCACAACAGCTGTGTCAGGTAGATCAATCAATGTAATAATATTTTCTGACTCTCAACCACAAAATTGTAACAGGACATCGTGTAAATGACCTCTAGTCACATAGTGTTCAGGTTTTCTTACCCACTCAGACAACCAACCTGAGATTTGTCTCACCTAAATTGACTTATCTGAAGTTGGACATTCAGTCTAAAACTGATGTCTAAAATTCCTCAATAGAAAATGGAGAGAAAAAATCCAAGAAACGGAAAGACATTTGCAGTCAAAAAGTAATATCAACATGAAAAGGTAATTCTTTCTAAAAGTGAGAGGCAATCTGAATGACTTGTTTAGACTAGCCTCCTGCTAATTTTGGTTTGCTTAGCTTTTATGAACTTTTTCCCACTTGACTTTCTTTAACACTGGGTTCTGAACATCAGGTTCAACTACTTTGTGAAATTAGTATCTCTATTTTATACATCTTCTTGAGTTAAGTATCCTAAATTACATTAGCAGCTGGAGAGAGAAACAGAAAAAGAAAAGATATCGCATACATTTGATCATGAGTAAAATTGTCCTCAAACAGATGTTAGAGTTGTGTTCTCCCATTTTATGGTCTATAGCCATACTATCAGCCACTTTATTTTCATTTTTTTGACAGAATGGTGGCAATTTAGTCCTAATTAACAAGGCAAGCCACCTCTAGTATAATTCCCTAATCTTTCCACTTACCAAGATAATGTACCAAGAGGTAATGTACTAATGATAACACTTGCCAGTTACAAGTACAAGCCAGTAAAAATTCAGCCTATGGAGTTTGGAAAGATAGAGTTAAAGACTGCTATATTAATCATATCAAATTGATATCTACAGCTATTCAGAGAAAGGGATAAAACTAATATCACCAGTAAAGGGGAAAGCAGTATATATTTGTAATACATAAAAAGAAAGTCAATATTTCAGAAAAAAAATATAAAGAATGGCAAATGATGAACGTAATTCTAGTACTATAGTATAAACTAGGATATAAACACATATGTTTAAAAGAGTATGGACTCCTTTAAATATGTAGATCAAGTTTACACCTCTCACAGATTAATTGCCATTGAAAATGCCCATGATGAACAAACAGCTAAATTTTCTAGCCTGTGTTTGACCTATAATTTTCTTAATTATCCAAAATTCCTTTTGCTTATGCTTAGAATTGTTCTTGTCTCCTCTTGAGGATGCACAGCCCTCAACTGTCTCTGGATGGAATTCATAAGTTTCCTAAGAAGACCAAAGTGGTAGGACTGAAGTTCTGAAACTTGTAATGTGACAGTGCCTGACAGTTATTGAGCCACCTATAAAACTCTGTTTCAATTGCTTTGCCTTTAAAACAGAGCAGTCAGAGAAAGGTGATGAGAGGAGGCATTGTTAATGTTTTGTATGACAGGCTCTTGGTTAAAGAAATCACTTGGGAGTTTAGTATCCTTAATCTAAAGAATTTAAAACTAAAATCACTTTTTTTTTTTCTCAAGAGGAGTATGTCCTGATCACCACATATGCATAAGGGAGGAAAGCAGGAAATAAGAGGGAGACAAAAAAATGGGAACACCTCATGTTGAAGCTCTGTCACTGGTTAGTCAAGAAAGCAAGATTCAGGAGCCCTGCAAGAGAACAAACACAATTCTAGCTTTAGAGCGAAGAAATTCATAGCTAAGGAGAGGAACCAGCACCTGTTCAGAATTGACAGTTATTTTTTTTAGGTTTTCACATCCTTGGCCCTAAGTCTGTGGTAGAGAGAACTGTCCTGTTGTACTTGTGCCTGCCCATGAAGCCTCTGTCCCTCACTGTCACTGGCTCAATGCAGTAGAATTTCCTGGAAACAGACAGTGGTGCTGCAAGTTATCCCATGATTATACTGGTAATAGACCTAATACAGGTAGTGCAGAGATAACTGAAATTAACTACTCTTCAGACAAAAAAAGGATCCCTCATTCACCAACCAGAAGGCAACTTGGTGAATCATGAAAATTTGTTACTTTTCCACTGATATCGTCAATATTTTCTTTTTTTTTTTACAGGAGAAGTAAGCTGAAACAATGGGAATGTAGTATTGGCTACAGCAATATGCATTTAACATCCTTCCACCTTCCCATCGCTGTTGTGACCAGATGTAGATATTCCACTAAATTATCTAAAGAATCCAGGTTTACCTCAAAAGAACTTTTCTCACACTCTTATTTATTTACTTATATTTTAATTTATTTATTATAGGGCCTGTATCCCCACTTTTCATGTTTTTCTTTAGCACAAAAATTAGTGTATGATACAGTTCATTACAAAAATAACAAGGACAGGATATGTAGCATATAGTAAATGCAAGGTAAGAGCCCACCTTCTCAAGCAATTTAAAGTTTAGGGTATGTCTTTGTAAATGCCATGCAAGCCAGTGTCTTTCATCAGATAGTGACCCAAAATACTTTAACAATACTGCCAGAGGGAAGCAACAGAGAGTTAAGATGGCAGTCACATTATTGGAAAAATCAGTATTTGGACATCAAATGGGCAAATGTTGAAATACTGACTGGATAGGGTTCTCAGGTTAACTCTGAATCAGATTCTCTCCTACCAGTCATCTTGATCAATGTGAATGAATTTAAAGTGATAGAAAAAATAAAATCTTCTTTGATAACTTCTTTTGCCCACTCTTTTTTACTGTAAACAATTCTGGAAGATTAAATTTAGAGGAAAATTCATTAAGTAAAGTGAATAATCCTGAGTACTGCAGGTGTGGATATTCCCTGATGCTGCAGCCCATCATTCAAATTTAGTTTGTTTAACATAGCATATAAAGAATTAGCAATGACAGTGGTTGCATTTATTAAAATAATGTTGATCTTTAAAAGATTTAAGAAAAAAAAAGCAGCCAGATGCCCATTTCCTACATCTCACAGTGTATTATAATACCTTAAATTTTAAAATATGTGCCTGTTTATCCTTTCAGAAGCAGACACTGGTACAGTATTTCTTTTCAACCGTCAATTTGTGTTAGTCTTGCAGATATGCACAAGACCATACAGGTAATGTACCAATCTAAAGCAAAAGAGGGTGTTTTTTGAGATCTTGGGGGTCATCTGAGCTCCCACAGTTTTTACAAAGAGCAATAGGAAAGAAATATTAATCTTAGAAAAGAAAGAGCAACTGACCAGCACTTATGGGAATGTCGTGGTCTGCAATGACATCAAAGTTATTTATATGGATATCAAGTGAAAGCCAGAATAATAACATTTGGATTCAGATTCTGAACAAACTAAAGTAAAGGGGTTTAGTTCATCTTATTATTATAGAGAACACAGCCAGCTGTTGAGTTTGTATACAGTTTTGAATATAATCTGAAATGTGTTAGGTGGTGGTGATCTCAGAAGATTCTGCAATGGCTTTGTTCTGATGAGAAGCAAATGATGACCTGATGTCCTCATGGATGACCAATCTCTGCAGCATGTGGTTCACCACTTTTTCTACAAAAGGCTCTTTGCAGAGAGTAATTTTGAGAGAATTACATAATAACCAATTTCTTCAACTCTAAAGTGACTCCTGCCTGCAGTGAATCTGAACAATCTAACATACAAGTTCCTTGACATTACAATTAAACATCATCCTCTCTGTTTACCTCTCTGCCTTGGGCACAGTCCTGTATCCAAACACAATCCTGCATACAGTCTCAAACAGTTAAATAGAAATGCAATTTCTGGAGTTCATCAGTGACTTAAGGACTGAACTTCATCTTTGCATTTGTGAAGATGTCTTTGCCCTAGAGAGTGGAATTGTGGAGGATTAAATACTTAGGAAGTCAGAATTTGCTAAATAGGTTAATGCTAAAGGAAAAGCTGAATATACATAATTTATCAAGTAATTCTCAATGTTTACATTTATAGATATAAATCAAACTGTGGCAGGGAAAAAATTTTTTAAAGATAGAAACATGGTTATCTGTACTAATATATTTAGAGTGATCCCTGTCACTGTAACTTTCTACATAAACAGCTGAGGACAATTCAGATGTTAGCACAAGCCATGGACTATTCCCAAAAAGTACATATCTCTTCCCAGATGTGGGGCAGAGTAGGTAAATAACAGACTTTAATTGAACAGACAGGAACATGATGTGCTGGTTTGTTTCAAGTTCAAGGAACAGACTATTTTACTTATTATTTTAATCATAGATAAATACTCTAGAAAATCCTCTAAATCATTTCTTTTCTCCACAGATTGCTCTGCTACCAGAATTCTAAGCCACTTTGTTAGAAAAGGATACTTTTACTTTTATCTAATCTACTGAAAATTTGTTCATGAAGGATGCCTGCTGTTTTCCTATGCATGTGTTTATACTCTCAATTTATTGTTGAATAGATGATCAAAACACAAGAATGTCAATTTGAAGGTGAGTTCAAAAAACTCCTATTTGATTTAATTCTTATTTGAAGCTGAAATAAATATTCTCATTACAGAACAGAAATAGTTTGATCTAGAAAATAAGACACCATGTTTCAATATGATCTGACTGGAAGCTGCCTTTGATCACTTAAACACAAAATTACTTATGTATAAAGTATTTCAGTTCCTGTGACCCACCAAAGGGTGAAGCCACTGCACTCAAATCACTACAAATTATAATTAACTATTAAAGAAATAATGTCAAGATCTAATTATAACACCAAATTCTGAATTACATTTAAAAATATTCTGGAACCACAACATTTTACTTCTGTTTCTGAAACTGATATGAGTAAAAAAAAATTTTTATCATTGGAAGTAATAAAAATATTTTTCTAACAGAAACATTTGGCCAGATTTTCTATTAGATCTTCTTTATAGTTTTATTAAAAGATAGCTCTAGGGTGCTAATGTTTATTCACAGGGTTTATGCACCACAAAGAGTAACTGTGCGCGTATCCTCTTAATGAAGACCTTAAGCTGTCCTAAGTGTTTTGTTCACATGTTAGAAGGTTAGTTTTAGCTCAACCATTCCATTTGTTGTCACAGTTTTGGAATTGTAGACCTATATTGGAAGCTGACCTAAGTACTTCAAGGTCATTTCAAAGCTGTTAGTACAGTCCTAATAATGATAATTTTCACCAATAACATCAGAGCTGTAAGCTTATATAAAAGTGAAGTTTTGGTCTGTTGGCAACAAACCATACAAATTATGTTGAAGCCCTTTAAGATCTGCTAAATTGCTGTGGGTTTGTTGTGCTTTATCGTTTGGGTCTGGTTGGGGTTTCTTTCTGTCTAAACTTTGAAGAGATGAGATTTAATAATTTATGTTCTTCAATTTTTTCTCAATAAACCACTTCTCTTTCTCCCATGCTTAATCCAAAAACTGATTTTATGCTTATTAACACGCATGTAAAAAAAGCCATTAGAAGATTTAGTTATGTAGTTGACTTTTAGTCCTGAAAGCCCTTCCAGAAATATTTTCCAGTAGGTCTATGCTCTCCTATTAGAAGAATCACCTACTATTTACCCAACGCTAAATTATCTACATGCTCTTTTTTTTCAGATGAAAGTCCTTACTGTCAACCACTGAGTTGAAAACTGACCAAAATCTGAAATTCACATGAATAGTTGATTTTGCATTCAACAAATGAATGTTAGGTACATTGTGAGGCACAGCATTAGTTAGTGTAGACAATTTTAAGTGGAAAAGTTAACATTTTAGAAATTGGAAAAGCCAATGTATGCTGAACATTAAGAATGGAATAAATTTAAGAATGTAAGGGGAGATGTGCACTGCTTTGAACATGTACTAATTAAGCTGTATAAAATTTGATAATGAAATACCAGTCTTCATAACAATGAAGGAAATTATAAGAAAATAAAATATGTCTTCAAGACAACTTTTTTTCCAGTTAATGACTTAATATACAGAAATAAGAATAGGTACTCACTCCATGCTTGCAAGTAAATCTTCTGTCTAAACCTCGACATTCTCATGTGAACTAAGGGTTTGCTTCAGTGAGTCCATTACCATGACAAGACACATCCCATTGGGTTTTCATCTTCCTATGCAGTGTTACACAAATCTCCCACAGGTCCTATGCAGCTTCTACCAGTCAACTATGAATGTCATGGACACACTAGACTATCTTATAGGGAATTGGATACTTTTCATTAGGATGAATTGAACCAAATATCCAAAGGGTCTAACAGGAACTTTAGAAGCCATGATCACTGCCACATGGAAGCTGTAGTGAAATTGTGTTGCTTGCAATAAAGAAATTAACCCAGAATAATTAATCTCACTATTAGACATTGACTAGATTGTCAATTAAATTCAAAAGGTTTACACTGTATGCACAGAGGTTATTCTTGTTATGCATTCTTATTTTCACAGTTAAAGAGTTAATGAACTTAAGGATGTTTTCTGCCATGTTGAACAGAAAATAAAGTACTAAGAAACAACAGAAATATGTGAAAGAAATTTTATGAAAGTCACAATCTAAAGAAGTTCAATGCTATATTGTGAAAAGTGGCACGGAAAAATAGAATCTGGAAGACTGGTTATTGCTTATCAGTGACAGCAGAACATGGACACAAAATCTCAACAATTAAAATTGTGTAAATGGACCTTTTTTGATGTGGCTATTAAAAAACCAAAAGATTTAGTAGCCCTCATAACCCTCATAAAGTTATAGATATTTGGTATCCAGAGTTGTATCTCTGGATTTGTAAAATGTCCAGCCCAATACTGAGAATCAAGGAAAAGACCCCAGGGAAGAAAACAGACTCTGGAGATGTATAAAAAGTTAATTTCAAGGTCAAGAGTCAATATCAGGAACAGAGAATTAAAAACTGATCAGGGGTTAAAGGGAAACTCTAAAAGAGAGCTAGGAGCTAGAGTGATGCAAGCCTTAGACATCAGGAATGAAGCAGAGGAACAGACACAAAGAGCTGTTCTAGCACACAGCTAGCTACCTCTTAAACACTCTAATGGCTGTTAAACATTCAATCCAACAGGTGTAAACAGTTTCAAAAAATGTCAATTTTTCTAATTAAACAGGACTGATATGAGAATTTTGAGAACAAGAATCAGAATCAATTAGGCTGGAAAAGACCTCTGAGATCATTGAATCCAAGCCAGGACCTAACATCACCATGTCAACTAAACCATGGCACCAAGTGCATCATCCAGTCTTTCCTTAAATACTTCCAGGAAAGGTGATTCCACCCTTACCCCTGGGCAGTTGATTTCAATGTCCAATCACCTTTTCTGTGAAAAACTCCCTAATGTCCAACTTCAACCTCCTCTGATGCAGTTTAAGACCTCCTTGTCCTACCATTAGTTGCATGAGAGAAGAGACCAACTCCCACCTGGCCACACTCTCCTTTCAGGCAGTTGTAGAGTGATAAGGTCCCCCCTGAGCCTCCTTTTCTCCAAGGCTGAACAACCTCAGCTCCCTCAGCTGCTCCTCATAAAGCTTGTGCTCCAGACCTTCCCCAGCTCCCTTGACATTCTCTGGNCTCCAGACCTTCCCCAGCTCCCTTGACATTCTCTGGACTCACTCCAGCACCTCAATGTTCTTCCTGAATTGAGGGATCAAAAACTGGACACAGCTCTAGAGGTGCAGCCTCACCAGTGCCAAGTACAGGGGAGCAGTGACTTCCCTGGTCTTGCTGGCCACACTCTTGCTGACACAGGCCAGGATGCCATTGGCTTTCTTGTCTACCTGGGCACAGGCTGGTTCATGTTCAACCAAGTTTTAATCAACACCCCAGATCCTTTTCTGCTGAGCAGCTTTCCAGCCACTCTGCCCCCAGCCTGTAGCACTGCATGGGGTTATTCTGGCTGAAGTGCAGAACCTGGCACTTGATCTTGTTGAACTTCATACCATCAGCCTCAGTCCACTGATTCAGGCTCTCCAGATCCCTCTGCACAGCCTCCCTATCCTCCAGCAAGACTGATAGTCCTGCACAACTTGGTATTTTCTGCAAATTTACTAAAGGTAGACTTGATCCTCTCATCCAGATCATTAATAAAGATATTAAACAGGACTGCATCCAATAATGATCCCCTGACCTCAATAAAATTATGAATATTTTCTCAGCCATGGATTATGGCCTTTCTCCACACCTTGTACATACACTCTATAGAGTAAAATAGTTTGAAAATATTTATTACTGTGGCTATTACTATGTTATATAACATTTCTTTTATAGTTTATGTAATAGCTGAATTCTAGAGCCATATCATTTCAAAATGGAAATTCTAGCATGTGCAGGAGCACAGTAAATAAAGTAGAAGTTAATTTCTCATAATCATAAGTCCTTCACTAACCTGATCTGAAAAACATATACTAAAAATGGCAACTAGGTCAGATGATAGAGGACAAATAAAAAACAGTAGGACAAACCGTACATTGAATATTAAGAGGCTAATGCATGTAAGAATATACAATCAGAAGCATAGTTGCTAAGAAAATGTAATTTGATTATATAATAAGAGAGATGAAATTAATTGTTGCGTCATTCTGAAGAGGAGTTCCTTAGCAAAAAATACCAAGACTGAACTTTTTCGTTAAAATTGCCAAATAACCAACAAGAAAATAACTGAGAAGTGATATCAAAGAAAAAGATCTAGGAAATAGTATCCCTTCTCAGAAATGTACAAATTTCCAGACATGTTTAGATTGTATTCATTCCGTTTTTTTGAAGCTATTGGTAGATTCTTTGTTTAATGATTTAGATATTATCTCATTTGCCTGGGAAAGGAAAGAGGCTTTATTCTTATTATGCATGTTTATACCTTTAGAGGGTACTTCAGCTCTTGAATCCAGATTCAGCTGGTTCCTAAATAATGAGTTTGGGAATCTTGCAACTGCAAAGGTCATCTCATTTCTTTGTATGGTATATATATACCCAGCACTGAGGGTGTTAACTGCTGTGAATTCCATTTATTTTCTACAAATATCACCCTTTAGATGGTTACCTCATTACTCTGAACTTCATTCTTGGAGGAAGGTTCCTAAGTCTTAGGCAACGCAACCCTATGAATCATAAAACTTTAGGGCATTTGCTGAATGTCTACTTTAGAGATACACTGTTAGCATTTGTCTTTGAGAACTCACGAAAATGGATTAAGTCCTCAAGACTAAGAACAAAAAAAGCCCAAAACAAACATACAAGGTGCCTGTCTTAAAATGGCAAAGGATGGGGAAATAAGTGAGAACAGAAAAGATGTTGACCAGCTGGTCAATTTGATTTTGCAGAAAGGAACCATAAAAATAATAAATAAAATATTTATAACTACAGAGGAGAAAAATAACAGCAACATTCTAAGAGCAACTTCTGTCAAACAATTCTAAAAATTCTCTTTTTAATTTTTATTTTCCTAACTATGACAAGGTAGCAAACCTTGTAGATAAAGGAGAAGCTGTAGATTTTCCATATCTTGATTTTACAAAGGCTTTTTATGTGTTGCTATTACTAATGAGCCTTACCAAATAGCTAGAGTGTATCAGGTTTTTCAGGAGTCTACTAAGGAGTCAATGTTACTTATTAATAATGATTTGAACAATGCAATAAGAAGACAGGACTAGAAGTTAAAATTACCCTACCAATTGGAAAAGCAGCATGATAAAATAACGACATATTTTAAGACTATGTCTGAAGTCTTACAATTCAATAATGAAATAATCTTCACACATACAGGTTAGGAAGCAACAGATAATATGGCAGATACAGCAAAAGTTCCGGGAATTTTAATGTCTGAATACTGTTACACTTAGCGAAATAAAGAAAATATCCTAATGGATATAATTTCAATTTTATCTCTAACTTTAAGGCCTCAATACCAGTTGAAAAAAGTAACTATTTGAAATGCTCTGATATATAACTTGTTTGGCTTTTTGTTCCCCAGAAAAAGGGTAGTGGTCTCCCTGTTTTTTAGTCACCAAAACCATATGGAACATAATACAGATCCTTTCAAATGGCACTAAATATTTATATTTAGGAAACTGAATCAATGCCCATGTATTGACATATAAGCTACCTGTTTACATGTAGTCAAGAGAGATGCAGCCAATATGGACAGGGGAGTCTGTAGGGATGTGGTTCTTTTAAGTAAGGTTTGAGTTACCACAGGTGGTGCCCCAAAGGCTTGAAAGATCTGTATGGGTAGGGTAGATTTAACACAAGGATTTAAAAAAGACCTTTTCTATCCTGAAACCACAGTACTGGGTCAGAGACAGTGTCCCAAAGCATTTCAAATGAATGAACACCTGTGTAGTTCTTTAGCTTAAACTTTTTATTCCATTTTTATGTTTTACAGTAGACTAAACCACTGCTGTTGGTTGTTTTAGCCATATAATCAGTTACTCTGCAGAAAGTTATTAGATCTATGTCAGGTGTGTAGACATAGAAAATAATTTAGGTGTCTATAGCTTGAATACCTCATCCAGGGCCATGAGGGCATTAAGAGGCCTGACTGTCCCTGACCAGACCCCTGGGCTCTCCCCAGTCAAGGCCAATGGCCTTCTCAGTTCCCTGGGATCTGCCAGCCCCTGCCCCAGAGACACCACAGTAGGGCCAGTCTCCAGCTCCCCACAACCCTGCCCTGCCCAGCCATGGGTCCCACCAAGCTGACACCACCTCTAGGTCTGCTTGCTGACCTTGTCTCAGCCTGTGCTCCAGCCTGTGGCTGGGGCTTCCCAGTGCCCCTCAGCTGCCCTGATCCTGGCTGGCAGGTAGGACTGACCCTGGCAGACATATCCTGGGGAGTCCCCCAGCTCCCATGCTCCAGCCCACGCAGCACTCTTGTAGTCAGTCCTACTAAAGTGCTGTTATCCTACTGTGATGTCCTTAGTGAGCATAAACTACAGTATAAAAAAAGTTATTGCCTTCAGAGTAAGAATAACCAGACAAAATTAATTGATAGTATTTAATATCATATAATGGCCTCCTCTTCCTTAAATTTAGTATATATTTCAAATTCTTCAGGTTTTCACTAGTTATTCCATGTTTCCTGATGACAATTAGAGTTGAAAAAATTAAAATAGGATAATAGGATACAATGTATAAAACTACAATCAAATTGATAGAAAAAATTATAGGAAAATTTCCTGGAGAGGGCAAAGCAGTCCTTAACATAGTAGTGACCAGTAAGCTTACACAAGATTTGTTCTTAATTAATGGAATGCCAGAAGAAAGAAAGACCACCCTAAATTATTCTTTTTGGGTCAAATACATAACATACAGAAGATGCTGAAAATTGTTTCAGATCTCACAATTCCCAGTACTAACTTTACCCACTGGGATTTAACTATACTTGGGCTCTGATGGAATTGCTCCAACACTGAAGCTAGTAAACCAGTAATTCTGAACTGACTCCTACCCCAATATAGCTATGAAAGAGAGGGAGGTGCCATGAATATTTTCTGCTGGCAGCTTCACTACAACTAAATTAAGAAACAGCTTTACCAGCTAGTGAGTTGTTGAGGAGAAGTATGAAGGTATTAGCATCTGCCCATTTTTAGACTTTTCATTGGAGATGTCCTTAAAGTGCCTATCTCCTTCCATCAGTTGTCTGAGGCGCTTAGTTTAGACTTGAATCCTAATTTCAGATTTGCTGCAACATTAAGACTGATTCACGCAGGCTTTCTAAGCTAATTAGAGAATTTATAATTACCCCAAAATATATAGCAGTCTTCTGTTTGTGATACAATTTTTGTTCAAAACCTTTACATTTCCTAGCAAATCATTTTAGACTGCTAACTCAAGAATGAAAGGCTGGGCAGACTCCAGCCTAAACATTACTCTTTTATCTTGCCTGCTACATCTTCTTCCTCTCCACATATGTGCAGACGAATTTATGAAAAATATGTTGCAGACATGAATTATAAACCCCCAGAACATAAGGCAGCCCATAAAGAGGAATATCTCCATAAAAGCTTTGCTGAAAATGAAAGGCTTTTGTTTTCCAAAACAAAACCATGATAACCAGCAAGCCTGTAACCACTACTAGTGGTATAGGTACTTAGCTAAAGGTGTGAGAGCACTCCTTGCTTGACACAATGCCACATGGGCTACTGTCATGGTTGTGACAGCAAAACAATGTGCACCACATTCCAAAACTGGTCCTGATACAGACACTCTTAAGGCAGACATGGATCCTTTGACATGGAATGGAAACTAAAGCACCTCATGGCTCTCTATGCTTATTCATCCCCTTTCAGAACTCAACTACTTGAGAAAAGCAGGTACCATCTGAAGTTAATTTAAATCTACAGAAATTACAAGGAGTTGCTGTAAAGGAAATGAATTATGTAATGCCTGGAAGGATATTAGACACATTTAGTCAATGAGGTGAAT
Source organism: Notiomystis cincta (assembly GCA_013398075.1). Taxonomy (NCBI): domain Eukaryota; kingdom Metazoa; phylum Chordata; class Aves; order Passeriformes; family Notiomystidae; genus Notiomystis; species Notiomystis cincta. The sequence goes on from VZRX01014073.1 coordinate 59,130, forward strand.
TTTGCCAGTATGTGAGATGGTTATATAAAACAACAAGAAGGATCTCTATGCATCTAAATCTGAATAATCAGCATATACAGAAATTGAGCCTGGAAAAGGGACTGAGGTTTTACCACTTGAAGCCTTCTTTTAGTGTCTTAGTGACGTAAATGCATTAATAGACAAAAACTTTAAGTGCAGGTTGGAGAGGTGAAATGGCTCCTATTTTGAACGACTATCACATTACCCAGAAAGTATTGGCAATCTGTAAAGAATTTGAGAAATATGGGGGGAAATATTGAAAATGTAACCAATTTAGTAATTTTTTTTTAATATCTACAGTCAAATTCTCTGTAGTTGGGCCTCCAGTATTTTGTCTTCTCTATCAAATTGCGCACACTGTAATTGGGAATAATTCAGAGAATCTGTTGAAGTCTCAAACATTCTTGTACTTTGTAGACTGTTTCTCACTGATTTTTAAAGCTTAAATTATTCCTTAACTCATTCACTGGCATCTCTTGTATCTCAGTTGATACACAATAAACTTTCATTTTTTCATTAGATATTCAAGAGCATTCGTGCATCCCAGATTATAAATTTTAGGGTGGTATTTTTCCTTACTCAATTTTAATATGATAATTACAAAATTTACTTCAGGGTTAAATGCTACTAAGACTGTATTTCTCTCTCTGCTGCATGAGCCACCTATTTATACAAAGAAATCATTCTGTGCAATATCATGCAGCTGTGAGATCTGCAGTGCTATCAATTTCCTAGTCAGGTCCTACTAGTTTTGTACATCCTAGTGATATGACATTTTCCTAAGTGTATTACTACCTTGTATTTATCTAAATTAATTCCTTTACTCTGAGGGAACCTCTTATGACAGGGTATAATCAATCAATCACGCTCTGTTTGTAGTAATTCAGCATGACAAGTCATACTTCCACATTTAAGTGACCAGATTCATTCTGAATGTTTACACATGTGGTATTGCTGCATCTTTGCAGCTCCTTAGTGCCAAGTTCATCACTGCTATTCTTGGCTCACAGTGATAGTAAAAATGAGATTTAGCTCTGTCTATCCAAAGAAGGTGATGGACCAAAGGAATAAAACAAAATACATCTGGTACTAACACACAACTTGCCTCTAAATACAACATTGATGGGAGAAGTCCTACCCATGCAAACTGTGAGAAATATCCATCTTGCTTTAGTAATAAGGAATGCGTCTGTCTGGTATAAAAAAGGATACTTATCTGATTTTGTGTTTCAAGTAAAGAGTGACTCTAAGCTTAGACTCACTAGGACATGTTCTGAGGTGAATCCCATCCTAGAGGAATAAGGTTTTAAGTGTCAAAAATCATCTGACATCCAAAAATTCAGGGCTTCCCATGGTGAATTAAAACATGAGGAACCAACTTCACAAATACTGATGGAGACAATTAGGTAAGTTTTGGTGATTGTTTCTCCTATATTTTTAGTATTTTGAAAGCTCATGGCTGTATATTCGGACTAATTATAGGGTCCCTGACAGATATTGTTCCCAAATGTAGCTTAGAAATAATTGTTCCAATTATAATAGGTTATAAGATATTTATACAGCAATGTATTTAGGAGATTGGTACAACAGAACATTTTCATATGCAGAAAAATCTTTTCAAAGTCTTTTAAAAGTTCTTATATCACTAGTATTCTTAAATATTAAACATTAAATTTGCTACAATAAAGATTTATCTCTTCAAGGATTTTCTAAATTGCATAATTTTCCTGGTTTTATTGTTGGACCAATACACAGATGAAACTATTGTACAATCACACTATAAACAAATTTTAATTTCATCTCTCAAAAGAGAATATATATTAATGTCATGCTGATAATTATAGACTGAAAATGTAATTTTTAAAAAGAGGAAAAAGAAAAAAGTTTCAACTATTGTCTGACCTTATGAGATTTTATGGTAGAAAGTTCATATAATGGTAGAAAATAGATGACTGAACTCTGGAATACAAAATTTTATTCAAAATAAGTGCTATCTAACCTGAATGGTTACCTGAGTGGTAAAAATGTAAACGCACTGATGTATGATGTGCAGGTCTAAACATATTTGCCAAAGGCTAAAAAATAGACTCCTTTAAATGTATAAATTAGTAATTTGGACTCTCTCAAAAAAGATTTTAAATTTACACAGATGGCTATTTCATCTATGCTTCACAATATGTGAGTGTGAAAGTTCTAATGGAACTAAACCTTACTGCTGATTAACAAAAAGCATCTGTGCTCCTGACATAAATACAACAATCAAGCACTAAAACAATAACTGTGGAGAAATCTTTCTGATCGTTCTTAAAGCTCTTTAATGGAGAATAGCAATTTAATAGGATTTGAGAATTACTGCTTGGGAAAATGACAGAGATAAACCAAAGACTTTTTTTTCAACGTAATTAACTTTGCAGAGAGCTTCTTTGAATTTCTGGAACTCTGCAGGTAATTTTAGTTGGCATCATACCTTCCATCTATAAAACTGAATGTAGAGCTTCTACTTTTCTCCTCTATGTGCATTTGTAATTTTTTTAAGAACTAGCCAATAAGGTTGTTTAAGGTATACATTAGATAGCTTAGCTTAAATTCAGAAATATTACTTAGTATTAGTGAATGTTTGAAAGTTTCACTGAGGCAAATATAATAAAGGTGTTATTTTATCTTTGAGAGAGTTGAAGAGATCTTGATCATTTTTTTTTTTCTCTCAGATATTCTACAGCAAATATTTAATAAAATTTTTTACGATATGCCGTGGCCACAGTCCTCCAGTTATGTTCCAGCCTTACACTGTATATATCAAGCTTAAACAAGATGAAATCAAACAATAAAATATATGGGGTTTAAGTGTTATCTTCATTAAGTATTTAAATAAATAAATAACAAAGAGATGTCTTGGAGGTTTTACATTAGAATTAATTGTATTTTGAAACCATTTGTTTTCTTTTTAGAGATCGAGGCTGAAATGAGCTAGAGTACAATATACACAAATAAGGATTAGAACTTGTTTATAGTCAAATGCTCAATGATATACTATTTTATTCCAATATTTCCTGATTTTGTTCTTATTTTTTTCTTTTTTTTTATTAACATAAGTTATGTAGTGTTTTTCTTTCTTTTACAAGTTCTTGTTGAAGTGCTTCAGCTCACTAGTATAGTCCTCTGACTTGAAGAGAAACTATCAAACTGGAAATTCTGAAGCAGCATTTGATCAACTAACTAATCATGAAAATCTTCTAAAAATAATCAGAACCTGTTTTATTGTATTATTACTTTTACTGGAATATGAGCTCCTGCATGTGTTATCCTATGTTTTTTCAATCTGGCTTTGATATTTATTGCAGTCTATTCTTAGCATGAATCAGAATTTGGAAGACCTTGTTTCAAGTTTTAGGGAGAATACATCACGTTCACTTCCTGGCATATGTGAACAAAATATTTCATGCTTCTTTCCAGCTGATAAAAAGAGGCTTTTCATTGCCTCTTCTGTACCAAGGAGGTGCACCTGACTGCAAAAATGAAGCAGTGAGTAAGCAATTATGAGGGGAAAGGTTGACTGAAATACAGATTGAGGAAATATAACCAAAAAAGAAGAATGAATTTCCAATTATCCTTTTGGTTTCAGATTTAAAACAAATAAAGAAAAAAAAATCCCATAACTCCTTTTCTTAATATTTTTCCATGGATTGAAAGAAACAAGTTTTCTTTTTGGTCAGAGCAATCTGAGGCATAACAGAATGCAGCAATGGTACTGGGCAACAGGTGTCTGAACTGAGAATACCTTGGATGTAAAATGGATAATTATAGAGAGCTTTATGTTAAGTTTGAATCTAAGTATATAGATTAAAGTGTGTGACTGTCAGATGCCATGAATTCTAAAGCCTATGTAATTTATCGTGGGTTTCAGTGTTCCTTCTCCAACTGACCAAGAGTGGTGTTAAAATGTTCCAATAAGGATGTTTTCTGTGCTGAATAACTAAAGAAGGATGAAAGATTTTTTTTTTTTTTTTTAATATATAATGGATAAACTGTTAGTCTTCTGTGAAGGGATAGTCAATCTTGAGAATGAAATTAACAGTTTACCTTATGTTCCTAAGGTGTTAATTTTACACCACCTACTTTTTTTCTCACAGAGACACATTGCATGCAGAAAATTCATCTGTTTTAGGATTCTCAGCCCAAACACAAAAAATTTACTTATCTCAACAAATATGATTGATGAATGAAAACAAGCTAGAAAGCACATATTTTAGTTGCTTGCAAGAGCTCTCACTAAAATGAAGTGCATCATTGAACTAGAAAGAATATAGTTTTTCCTGTGGCCAAAGAGAGAGCCTGTTGTTTGTTCAGACAAAGGACTTCATAAAATTAGGTGTTACAGCACCATCTGGTGACTCCTATTTAATATCTTATGAATAAGTGCAACATCCACTTAGTGGTAGTAATTTTCTTTAATTGGAACAAGGAGAATATTTTCTTGCTACTATTAAGTAATAAAATTGTTAGAAACTCATGATTCTATTCTGATATGGAAACATGCTTACTATCACAAGACCTGATTACTCTTGCACACCTATCATTATCCTATGTGTTGGCTCTGTTGGGTAGAGACTAACCCTCAGTCTATAAAAATGGACAGTAAGCCCTAAAACAGAGTTCTAAGGAAATATAATGTAAAAGTGAGCAGATTTCTTTTTTAGAAAGATAGGTTAGTGCTATGAATTTTTAAAGACAAGTTCAATATATATCCTTTTGGTAGCTAGAATAAAAATGTACCTAAATTACGGTTTAAAATCCTTTCTTAACTATATTTTTCATCTATTTTTTTAGTTGTATTAAGGAGTAATGAAGGCAATGTGTACTAAGTTCTACTTTTCAACTAGCAACTGCATTTTACCAAATCTTAGGAAAAAATTAATTGGAAGAAATATTTTGGTCAGGCCACATTTTCCCTTATAAGAAAAGCCCCTAGTTTGGCTCCCTTTGGAAAAAAGAGAGTAATTATCTAGAGGTAAACATACCAAAAAGCAAATGATCACATGTGAAAACATAATATCTCACAAAAGCAACATTACAGTGAAATCCCTGATGGTTTTATACAGTTTTGCTTTTTTGGAGTTCAAGACAGATCAAAAGCTTATGGAATTATCAGTACTTCCTAATTACATTTCTAATGGTAAATTACCCTATGAGAGATAATTTATGTAAGAAAAAAATATATTTAAACCTTTTATAGTTTTATCAGTCAGAAGTCTTCAATACTATTTCTTAGGTAGTAGCATCAGCAGTAGAAGAAATAATTTTGAATAAATTACTGTAGATTTTGCAGATGCAGAACAATATTTTCAGGGTGGGAGAAACTGAAGAAGGGTTCCTGGAACAGAAACAATGTCTCTCCAATCCAAGTAACTGTGACATTTCAGACTTGAAAAGAACTAATTTTAGAAGAATGTCAATTTGTTAAGCCTGATAGAGTTTGTTGCTTTTAGCAAGGCAGAGAAATTTAGTTTTTCAGGAAATTTATGTATTGCAAGGACTTAAGGACAGTACTAGGGAGAGGCATAGAGAGTTGGGACTTTCCAGCTTTGAGAAAATAGGGATCAAGGGAATTTTATCCAAGTGCATAAATTTCTGAGAGGCAAAAGTAAAGATAGAGATAGAGCCTTCTCAGTGGTACCCAGAGACAGAACAAGAGTCAGGAGATACAAATTGAAATACAAGAAAATAATTTCATCATGAGAGAAATATTTTTTTCTGTGATTTGGTCTAACGCTGGAATAAGTTTCCCAGGAAGACTGTGGAGTATATATCCCTGGAGATACTAAAAATTCAACTAAGTAAGGCCCTATGCAGCCTCCTGTAGGTGGCCTTGCACTGAGAAAGACAGATTGATTAGGCAGTTTCCAGAGGTTCCTGCTAGCCTCATCCAGACTATGATTCTGTCACAATTCATACCACGTGTACAAAACCAAAGGCTGCAAAGACCCTTGAGTTCCATGCTACTTCCTGAAACTCAAAAAATCGACATTCTGTAGGATAACTCCAAGTAAGTATATCTTAATTTTTTTATTGGATAGCACTTATTTTAACCCTTCTATGCTGTCTCAGATGCCAAGCTTCCTCTAAACAGATTATCCTTTGAAATTTTAATCAGTAAATATTGTTAGGAGATGCCTACTCCTTTATAAATCTGATTTCCTTAAGAAAGTTGTTCACCCACTTGGGTTCAAAGATACTCACTTTTTAGCTTGCTTGTTTCTTCTGCTTTGAAAATAATTCAGCTACATTTTGCATGTTCAATTAAAATAAATTCCTACATCATCTTTATATACAAATTCATACATTCTTCAGTACTGTCAATTTCAAATCTTCAGCTGAATCCATATCTGGGAGAGACTTTTAAGACAAATATGCCAGGATAGCAAAATTACATTCTTAAGGAACGTTCATTTTATGATAACATTTCAAGGTTGCCTGTTAGAAAAGGATCAGACAGCAAAAAAAGACATCTCTTGTAGCACAATTTCAGTGCTTCTTTATTATGGTAAAGTTGTTATTTTGGTGGTATCAAAAATCCTTTAAATAGAATATTATTATTTCAGTCTTTGGGGTTTTTGGCAGGGAGATGGGGTATTTGTGGTTTTTGAAGTGTGGTGTTTTGGTTTGGTTTGGATTTTTTTAACCTTTTTGTTTGGTTGGCTTTGATTTGATTTTATCCATATAAATAATCAAGGAATCACTCAGTCTGGAAGGAATCTCAGCTTATCAGTCAGTTTTACCTCCTGCTCAGAAAATGGTCAATGCTGAAATCAGACCAAGTTTTACAAAGCTCTTCTATCATCAAATCTTGAAGATATCAAAGAACAGAAACTTCACAGCCTCTCTGGGCAACCTGTTTGTGTGCTTAATAATCCTCATAGGGTTTTACTTTTTTATACCTATTCAGAACCACACCTGTCTGAATTGACACATCTTTCTCCCTCTTTGTGCTGTCGTGCACCTCAGTAAAGACTCTGGCTTCATCTTCCCAGCAACCAACTTCCAAGTATTGTAGGGCTGCTACTAGGTCCCCTTGAATCTCTTGCTTAGGCTGAACAAATGTGATTCCTTCAGTTGATCCTCTCAGAATGTGCAGTTTTAGTAATCTGAATATGCTTTAAATGAAAATTAAAAGTGATCTTCACAGCAAAAAAAAGGAATAGTAATACCAATATTTGATAATAGTTTTTCTCAATGTTATAGAGTAGCGCTAAACTTTTGAGAAAAAACTTGAGGTTTTAAAAATATAGTAGTAACATCTATTTTCTTTTTGTTTATCATCTGCTATACCCACTAGTACTTTATGTTTTCTTCAGATCTTTTTTCAAGTCTTCACTGAGAGGTGTTCCAGCCATCTGGTCATCTTTATGGTCCTCCTCTGAACACTCCCCAACAAGTTTATGTCCTCCTTATGCTATTGAATACAATGACAAGGCCCTTGTTCATTGGTCCTCAAGGGAAGGGATGCAACACAGCCTATGTTCACATGACTAAAACTTTCTATTCTTTTCAAAAGGAATGTTTTATCTCTAAAGTCCTCTTAAACATTCCCTCAGCTGTGCTGTCTCTCGGATCACGAATAGGAATAGACAGGGGAAATCTGTTTTGCACTAACTGCAGCTGATCAAAGGAGTATACCAAACATGAGGAAAAAAAAGGGAGAATTGCATACTATTGGCTGTGCCTATCCCCTGCTGCATTTTGTCTGCTACTATAGATATTGCCTTTAGGTTCAATTATGACTGTAGTTTTCACTTTGAGAGTATGTAGCAATTTCTCTAAAGTCATATGAAGAAATATTTTCTATTCACACAGGTTAACAGCTATGACTATTTGAAATTTACTCCAGTTCCAATTTGTTTTTTTTCCAGCTCACAGTTCACTGACAGAGGGAGGAGGCTACACTGAGATAATAAATTAAAATCACCAGTTAAAGGCACATTTTGGGTATATAAGTATATGGAATTAATCTTGAATATCTTTCTTCAGAATTCTACATGCTATTGTTTTTTTCATTATATACTTATCGTAAGCAACAACATGAATTTCAAACAAACAGATATATATGTTCCAATTTCTACACATTAACATTATTGCTTGAAAAATATCACAAGAATATACAACTATTAATTACATGTGTGTGCTTAATGACCTTTGTAATATGAGTTCCAGATAGTCAGAAAAATATACCTGATATTCAAACATAAGATGTAATTAAGATATGAATAAAACACATAAGCCCTGCATTTGAGAGGACTATCCACTTCTAAAATGAAATATTTTTTATCACCAGAATGAAATATCTTGAAGATTAAGAAACAGAAAGGAAGATTAAGAAACAGAAAATATTAATATTACATGCTACCTCCATTCAGGTATTTTAAGTGGTGAAATTATTTCCATTTCCTAACAGTTCCTAGACTAAGATACTGCTAAGGATTATACTGAGTTAATTACATGATTTTAATATGAGTAAAATGGGTATCTTGGGTATCTTCCCACAGAGGAACTCTTGCCTACTTTGGCAGACCACCTATTCAAAAACTTAGAGTGTTTGCCTTATTAATAGGCCCCAGGCAATAGAAGGCTTTCCTAGGAAATATAAGCATATTGAGTGATTATTCAGTGACAGTTTGTTAGTACAGAAATATTTTTGAAATAAGGTAGATTGTCTAAGTATATGTTATATTCAAAATTACTTCAGTTCCAAAAATTATACACATAACTACTTATATCTCCCTTGCTTTTGTTTATTTTTTCATTTTTACTGTTAGATTTAAAGTCATTTCCAGACTCAATTTCTGAATTTTCCAGAAGAGTCAGTCTTTAAAAAGTAAATTAAATCATTCTCAAACTATCTCAACATTTAATTCAAGTCCACTTCAAAACTCATTCATTTATTTTAAAATTACAGATTAAAATTATGGATTACAATTACAAATTAAAAGTATTGGTTTATCAACATTAGTAAAACATTAACTGCAATATAACCTGCAACATTAGCAAAACTGAGAACTCTCACTCAGCTAACAGTTTGTGGTAGATTTCAATAGATATGCTTTTGCCCTGAAAATGGACATTTTTTTTTGCTTTACATGGATTTAAATGTGTATTTATCTTTAAATAACAAGTTAATTACATTGATGTCTTGCAGTTTAAAGATTTATGTGCCTTATAGCTAAAAGATTTGTAAAGTCAATGTGCCTTTCAAAATAGTCAACTCCTTTCTTTTTTTTTTTTTAAGATCCTTAATGAGCCTGGAAAGTCTTATAGCTGATTGAAGTTTGTTTACTCAATAAGTAACAGCTACTACAGTTTAGCTACTGAAAGTGATATAATTAACAGCTTCTGTTAACTTTGAGGGATTCTAGACATGTCAGTATCACAACTGATACTAAATGTGTTGCTAAACCACTTTTAGAACTACACCTCAGGTATTGGTTATGTCAATAACTGTTTCAAATATAAAAGGGGAAAAAATAATCTGTTACCTTATTTAGAAAAGACAGGAATGTTAAATAATTCATACATTCTTTCTGCAAAACTTTGGTCAGAGAGAACATAGTTTGTGTAGGATATAAAGATCTTATCTGTGAAATCTAACTTCCCTGAAGTCTCCAGTGAAACTCAAAACACCTGATATAATGAGAGACAGGAGTTCATACCCAGGTTTATAAAGTTTAGATAGATTAATATGAACTGAAATATTTGAGTTCCAATAACAATATGATATCCTTTTTTTAAACTGCAGTAGATAAATATCTATACTAAACTGAATGTTATAAATGATGCCTGTGTCTCTCACTAGAGGACAAAGGACATAAGGTACATTGATACCTTCTTGTTACCAGTCATTTGCAAGGTTTGAAAGTATCTATGGTCATTTGTATAGTTAATATGATTGTCTCAACTTTTTCCAATGGAGAAACATCATTTCCACTATAAATTGTATCCCAGAGATGAATTTTCATGCCAATTATGCCAGTAGAGAGAGACATAACGCTCTCTTAAGGTAGGAGACAGCTGACATCTGACATAGTTGGGATGAAAATTTTTCTGGAGGGATATATTTTTCCTCCTCAGCAACACAGTTATTACCATATACATTAGACACCTGGCTAAACTGGCCCCTAACATTTAGATGGCTAAAATGAAGTGAGATGATGCTGATAACTATGATTATGATGCTTTGTATATTGCCTTCAGGGAAAAAGTCTGATTATTGAATTTTTAATATGAGTTTCTCTATGAGACATATATCAAGCAGATGCAACAATGAGGAAAAAGAAATGCATGAAGGCACAGTGTCTGTGTATCTATTTTCTAGGAGTTCCTTCAAGCTGATGTAAGGCATATCAACTTATTTTTATAATCAAACATATGCATGGCAGGCTGTGGGATAGAAAAGAGGATCTGTAGGACAAAACCTAATAATACTATTTTTCCTTTTCTCACAATGTTTCACATAGTACAATTTTTGGTTGCCTATTTCATAATGCAGTAATTGTGATAGCATCGTTGTTCATATTGAGTAAAATTATATGATGTAGTGCAGATGGGTCCCTCTCTTGACCCAATATGTTTTGCCTCTTACATCTGGTATATATCCCCTGTGCTATCAGAGAATCACTATGAAACCTTGTGTCCAGGTTGGTTTCGATATGTGCATTTCTCTTTTGTGAACAGTGAGATAGCCTTAGCTCATTATTAATTAAAACACTGGTTAAAACTGCTAGAGAACTTTCAACATTTTCTTAAGGTTTATCCTTTTATTCCAAAATCTACAACTAGTGTAGATTCAATAACAAGTGAAATTAATAGCATTCCCATCTTTCATTAATTGCTTCAAAATCTGTACCCTTTATAAATTAGGAACAAAGCTATCATTGTATTCTGCAGAAAGGAACATAAGTACTTGAACTCTGTCATTCTTGTGCCACTCAGGCCAGCATCTTATCTTGGGGAAAGACCCAATCAACACAGAAAAGGAAGCTTTCTGACTGACTCAGGTGCAGATCATTAGAGTAACACGTGCAGGCCACAAGACAGAGAGTCAAAGATGGGAACACATTGTATGATGCAGGGATAGAAAAAGAGAGCAGTTCCTTGGAAAAAAAAGGTGAAGTAACTGAGAAGAAAGGGATAGAAACAGGATGATACATAAATGTAGTAAAGATGTAGAGGAAAGGGGAAGTGGAAAGGGAAGGGACCACCTAATGATTCTTACCAGGAGCTGTTGTTAAAAGGCTTAAACAGGGAAGGTGCGGAAGGAAGG
>VZRX01014077.1:876-47907 GCA_013398075.1 Notiomystis cincta
GCTAAAATTATTCTGTGCATTTCTGTCACTTTTAAAAATACTTCTGGTCAACCTAAAGACTGTATTCTGTTCTGTATGAGCTGCTTGCAAAAGTGTTGCTCTTCCCTCACACTTATTATTTTGACATACAAGATGCAGTTTCTGTCCCCTAAGTTCATAAAAACCTAGTGAGCTTTTCTGAATCAGAAGTTATTCTTCATTAAAAATAGAGAGATTTATTGAATAGCTAAGTCACATTTCAGTTTTAATCAATAACATTGCTGATAAACACAGAGTTGGTCTATTTGCTGCCTCCTTCCCAACACAAATTTTGCATGAAAAAAACATGTGTCACTAGTGACAAAAGAAATGATTTTGTCATTAAGTACTAACCATTTGTGATGTCTCTTAGTGTATATCCCAGTAAACACAAGTAAGTTAACACAATTGTGGACCATACTTTAAAGGCTTACAAATTATCTTTTCAAGTTTTAACCTAATTAGTGACATTAAGTTTTCCTAATCATCGCTTGATTTCATCAAATCTCTGTATTGTTGAGACACACAAAGCAATGCTTTGTCTAAAATTTAGGCAGCTTTTTCATCAGAGATTATTCTCTGTTTATTCTCCTCTGAGATGGTCTCAAATTCATCCTCAGGATGGGCAGAGTGGATTCACTGCCGTTGGTAGTTTTTCTCATTCTGCTACATACACCACCCTTAGGCATTCTCAGTAGTGAGATTGTTTCCCAACAGGGGGTAGAAAAAAAAAAAAAGAGGGAGAATATTAAACAAAAATAGTATTTCATGAATTCTGATGAGCTGACTCCAGGATTTCCAGGAATAGAGCTGTGACCTTTCCACAGCTCAGCATTTTGTGTCTCGTAACAACCAGCAGCAGAGGAAGGCATTAGTCCTCTGTCTGTAGTGCTACACATTATTGCCTTTATAGAAAGAATCTTTTTCCAGTGCCATGGCCATCATCACAGGACCTGATTTAGGCATTTAGGGGTAAAAGGTGTCAGCAACTGGCCATGCTGGCTATGGATCTGGATTACTCAGCTCCCCTGAAGTGCAAGTCAACACCTCCACAAGCCTTTCCCAACTTCCATCCATGGAATTATCCAAGGCCAGGTTGGACAGAGTCTGAAGCAACCTGGTCTAGTGGAAGGTGCCCCTACTCATGGCAGAGGGGCTGGAACTAGATGGTCTTTAAGTCTAACCCAAACCATTCTATGATTCCCTGATTCCCTGAGGTGTGCTATAGCTCCCCTTTGTGGGTATCAAGAGCTAAAAGTGCTGCCTCCCCATTATAACACGCCCCTGCTCCAGTTTCTGTCAGCCTCAATGTACTCTGAGGCACTTTTTTATTGTACAAAGCCTTTCTCTGGCAATCTTACCCTTGGTCCTGGAAATCCTGGCTGTCCTGGAGGACCAGGAGGTCCAACTTGCCCAGTGTCTCCTGGAGGTCCGTGGGGACCCATCAGTCCTGGATGGCCCTTATGACCAGGCATCCCAGGATCACCGGGAGGCCCCTTTGCTCCCTGAGGGCCTTTTTCACCTTTGATGCCAGGCTCGCCCTAAGTGAAAAGAATGACATTACCACCACAAACAAGAGACAAACTTCTGATTTCCAAACACAGAGAAACACTCACAGCTGAGCTGGCAAAGTTGCTGAGTACAACATCTGGTGCACTACAAATGATCCGCAAATTATTCTGATGGGAATGATTAAAGAGAGACTTGGGAGACTGGGAAGCATTGGCTTCATCTTTGAATGATCTCTGCCCCCAGCCCCTAACTCAAAATAGCTCTCTCTATTTCAACATAATGAAATAACTAGTGATGTTCTCCAACTTACCCTCTCTCCTTTGGAGCCAATTGCACCCTGTTTCCCTGGTGTGCCCTGCAACAAAATAAAGGTAAACATAAAGAACCATCCATAATAACAGTAAAAAATTAAACATATGTCTTCGTAATGATTCTTGACCCCAGGAAAATTTATTTCCATGACATGCCCACAGCTTCCTGAGAGCTTTCCATTTTACTCTCAATTATCAACAATTAAAGAAAAAAAAAACCAAAAAAACCCAAAAAACCCAAACTAACAAAAAAACCTCAAAAAAAAAAAAAAAAAAGAAAAACAATCCCAAAACCATGCCTAACAGGTTGAGGAAGGTGATTCTCCTCCTCCACTCCACTTTGGTGAGACCCCACCTGGAGTGCTGTGTCCAGTTCTGGTGCCAGAATATAAGCAAGGACATGAACCTGTTGGAGCAAGTTCAGATGAGGCCACAAAAATGTTCTGAGGCCTGGAGCACCTCTGCTGTGGATTCAGGCAGAGAGCTGGGGTTGTTCAGCCTGAAGGAGAAAAGGTTCTGGAGGAACCTTAGAGTCCCTTCCAGTACTAAAAAGGGGTTTTATAAGAAAAATGGGGATGAACCTTGTGTCAGAGACTGTAGTGATAGGAAAAGAGGTAATGGCTTCACAGTCAGAATGGGTAGGATATTTGGTAGGAATTTTTCACTGTGAGGGTGGTGAGGCACTGGACCAGGTTGTGCAGAGAAGTTGTGAATGCCCCATTTCTGGAACGGTTCAAGGTCAGGCTGAATGGGGTTATGAACAACCTGGTCTAGTGGAAGGTGTCTCTGCCCCGGGCAGGGTGGGTGGAAACAGATGGTGTTCAAGACCCCTTCCAACCCAAAACATTCATGAAAAGAAAAATAAAATTTGTTGGAACTCTGGTAACACCATTGATAATTTTTTCCCTGTGACACCAGCCCTATATTGAAACAAGTGGGAATTTTACTGTTGAGGGCTGTCTCCTTTTGTTAGGGAATTTTGTGCCATAAGCTCCTAAGAAATGGGCATGAGATACTTAAGGAGAACAAAAGAAGTGGCCAAGTCCAGGAGGCATCTGGCTACACTTCTGTGTCTGAGGGTTTCTCGGGAAGGGGCAGAGACACCGTGAGAACCGGGCTGGTAAAAGACGGAAACAGGGGCGGCTGCGCTCTCTTTCTCTCTCTCGCAGTTTCGGAGCTGCCGCCGGGGGAAGGGAACTCGCTGCCAGCACCGCAGTGCAGCCCAGTCCCTTCTCCTGCCGCGGGGGAGCCTCTGCTCNAGGGAGGCTCCTGCCTTTCTTGGCAGACACCTGTCTCTCAAACCGTGACATTTACTCACCTCTTTCCCAGGAGGACCTTTCTCTCCTGGCTCTCCCTAAGACACACAAAAAGTGGATTTAGCATCGCATTGGAGGAGTTGGAAGAAAGACTCCACCTAATAACCAAAAGTCTTGCTTTCTGTTAACAACACAAGTTTTCTTCTACACTGTAGCAGGTTTGCATTGTTTATCCTTATCCTACTGCTATTGGCCATTCCTGGATATTTGGAAAGCATTTTTTAGTGAATTTGCATCCCATATAAACATAAATAACAGGAAGTAATTTCTAACAAACCAGCTGAGGGCATTTGTTTCACCGAATGTTTGTTCCTGCTTTCAATACATTTTGTTCCTTTATCCTACCAACAATTCCCAAAGCTTCATACACTTTATATGGTCTTGTTTAACTTCAGGAGTACCAGCATTACACCCATAAGAGTCTGAAGATGTAAATGAAAGAAATTTTGTAGGGAGAAGTACCATCTTGTATTACACCAGATGGAAAAACACATACAGAGACAGTTGATAAAGGAATTTTAAGCCTAATTACTCACCTGTTCTTTCAAAACTATATTAAATAATCTCAATTTGAATAAGTATCATTGTAGAATTAGTTATATATATATATCTATTTAAATTATTTTCTCTGCATTTATAATGTGATAATTAGATAATACAGTTTCCATTTTAGTATTTCAATGAAAAAAAGTATCACTGCAATCCTGAAGTGCAGATAAAGCAAAATGAACATTGAACTAGTTATTGCTGAAATTCTGGCCACTTTCCCATATCATGAAGAGAAAAAAAATCATCTTTCTAAGTCTGTTTGCAGCCATCAGACATGATCACATCTGTAACACGCATGCAGGTGGTATTTTCCCCTGAAACATAACATCTTCAGCTGTGTTAGCATCCATACACATATCCATGAGGAATGGAGCTAATCAGAGATGTGGGATCCAAATTAGGCTCCACTAAACTCACTCGAGTTTTCCTTAGGTCACTTCAGTTTTAAATGGCCACCATGTTTGCTGCTTAAATTAATTGTCCAGAGAAATATTTCTTTCTCCTCTTTTCATCCAAAAGATCCCTTTCAAATTATAAAACAAAATATTAAAAAATACAGAAGGAAAAAAGAACCATCCAATGGAAGATTCAGCTGTCTAGAGACACACAAAAATCTTTTAAATCTCATTTTTTGTGACAACAAATCTAGAAATAAAAACAATTACCTAGCATTCATTTTTTCCATCCTTCCAGTGGAATTTAACATCTTTTACTCACCTTAAAAGGTCTAAAGATATTGGATTCTGAGGTTGTGATAATGTCATGGGTATAGGTTTATTATTTATTAGTTTAGATCACTTTGGGAGATACATGAATGCTTTAATTTCAATGTACTTCTGTTGCTGGTAACAAAGGAATTTCCCTCAGAATAGCAAGTATCAGAAATACCTGTATTATTCTCAGCACTCACAATTTCCCTATTTAGTCCATCTAAGGTTCATGCAGAGGTATAGTCTGAGAACTTAAATGCCCCATACCTGTATTAAGAAGGCTATTGAAGCAGTCTGATTAATGCACACATTATCAGGGATGACTGGCAGGTACCAGCTCCATACATGAGATTATGGTTCTTCATCCATATGAATAATGCTATTTTTGCAGTTCAGTTTCCTTTGGAAATAAAATTATATGGCTTCTGGATTTGCCAGATCTCCTGCTTATGCTTTTTTTTTTTTAACCTAACTGAAGATGACCAAGTCCCATCTTCCACATTCTTCTAACATTTAAAAGCAGGTAAAGAGAGGATCTAATCCATCCCCAGACATACTTACAGGTGGTCCTCGGGGTCCTATAAAGCCAGGGAGTCCTGGGCTGCCTGTTTCTCCTTTATTTCCTTTGGGACCCTTAGAACAGAAATGAGACAGACACTAGCAGCCCTTTCCCCAACACCTCTTTCCTGGAGCATTCATTTACAGATACACTGGAACTGGGAAATTTCACTTTAGCAGCAGGATTCCCAAAACTGACAAGGAAAACCAAAGTATTGTAGAAAAGCAGGTTGCAGGCACCATGGTTGCATTATTAATGAGCTATGCAGGGTCCCTGGGAGAAGATGAAAAGGAAGGGACAGTTATGGCAGGGGCAGGAGGTGTGTTCCATGGTTGTGCTGGTGTCACATGGTTTATAAAGGGGTGTTGAGAGTGGAAATGCTGTGATGGGTGATGACAGGGAAACAGTGCAGGTGATTATACTGCTCAAATCTGAGAATACAACCAACAGGCAGCCACAGGGCTTCCACTTTGCCTTTATTTCCAGGTTCAATTTATAAAATGTCTGTCTTTCACTTATCTCTTGTGATATTCTGTCAAACTGTCTCTTTTTCCTTACAGATCAGGGCAGTTTAAATGACAGTTCATGACACAGAACCATTTCATTCACATTTCTGATGTGGTTTTAACTCCTATTTTAACCTTTGCTCTCACAACTTTGTCCCCTACTTTTTTGGTTCAGAACATAGCCCTTTTTCTTCAACTTATGCAAAGTGAGCACCAATGAGCCTGACAGGCACAAAGCACATGGATTTGGGGTGTGCAACTTGCCCTGGAGACTTCAGGGGCTGGACTGTGTTGCTGTTTTGGGCTTAAACATGAGCACTGTCAAACAGCAAATGCAAAAAGAGAAGGCTCCTAGCAGGTTTTACCTTGTGATTACAAGTCAGCAATGGTGAAGGTGGAAAAAAAAAATCACCCTTATTGCCATGATAACCTTCCTCACATCTCCTTTTTTTCAAAATAGAAATATAAAATATTGGCTTGTCACACCACACTGTGAAGGAAATTAGTGCATTTCAAAATAAATGGATTTATGTACAGCACGAGGAGACACTTCCCATAATAACCTTTATGAAAAGGAGAGGAATCATTTTAATGACAGAGAAAGATAATGATGAGGTGACTGTCTGTTCTGCTGACCAACACTGTCTCATTGTTTCCTCTTCCTCATCCATCTGACTTTATCCTTTTTCAATCTCCTGTGTTATTTTTGGACTCTAAATCCTCTGGAGCAAAGGCTGCTGTGGTGCTGTTTGTGCTGCCTGGTGAGGCCCTGGGTCACATCATACAGGTATTGTGACAACACTATGATGATTAAAATAATAATCTCCACTTGGCATTCACAAGGCATCCCAAAGCCACAGTGACCTGATAAAGACCCAGAAGGTAAAAAGGCAGTGACAGGAGTTGGGAACAGGGGTGGGTGTAACAAAAAGAAGAAAAGAAGTTTGAGAAAACAAGAGCAAGGATCCATGGGCAAGAAGCAATAGCACCAGTCCCAGGAAGGCAAGAAGACCTTATTTCAAGGACAAAAAGCCTGTGGCACTTATTTTTTGATGCAGGAAGGCTGTCAGACTGCACCACCCTGTCCCACCTCCCCACACAGAAAGGTGGGATTTGCTTCTCTGAGACATCCCTGCAGATGCTTGATCAGGGCACAAGTCTGTGGCGAGGCTGGGGTGCTTTATGACTTAGCAAGGGTCACAGGGAGTGAAGTCTTGCTGCAGCTTTCCACATTCCTCCTGCTCTGCCTTTGTTTCTCTATTAATCCAACAGTCCAGCCAGCTGTTCTGTCTCCATGGGCAGAGAGAGGGAAGAGCCCTGCATTGCCATAGATGCTACTGGGCACAAAGGAATATTTGCATGGATTTGCTGAATTCTGGACGATTTTCAGCAGCAGAATAGAGGAAAAAAAAAAACCAAAAACCAACCAAACCACCAGCTCCTCACTGTCCTTCTTACAGCTCTTCATTTCCAAGCTGTTCTTCCCCACAGGGTGGCCTCAGGGGAGTTTCATTCTGCTTCCTGATCTTGGTTTACTGCCCGCTGTCTGCTCTTCCCCCAAGTGCCTCTGAGGATTTTTCTCTGCCACTGTTCCTCGATGGCAGCCTGCCAGCTCCCCGAGGCCCTCTCCTTCCTTGTGACAACTCTCTGCTGGCTGCACGCTCTCTGCTTGGCAAAATTAAATCTGCTGGTGAAGATGAGGCATGCCAATCATTTTCCGTGCTAGGCAATCAATCATTTCCATTTGCTGTGAACACTTAACTTTCACTGGGAAAAGTGATGACCCAGCTAGCATCTCAATTCCAGGAAAGTAGCCAAACTCCCTTCAAAGTTGTGGCCAGACAGTGATTTTCAGATCACCCATCTTCAGACATGGACACCTCAGGGATGGTAACCAGCTACATAATCCACTCCACCTACACTTCATCAGTCACCTCTCCTGGCTGCACAAGTTTCCCTTTGTGGTACTTACTGGGATACCTGCTGGGCCAGGTTCTCCTGCAGATCCAGGCAATCCATTCTTGCCCTGTGTCAAAACAAAAAAGGTTAGTGAAGTAATGCATGCTAAAACTAGAAATATCCAGCTACAACTACACCAGCAGGGATTTCTTTAGCATTGTTCAGTCTCCTCTCCTCACAGACTGTGAAGTATATTTCCAATTGACCTCACAGCTTCTGCATTCCTGATTGCATGGCTGATCCCAGGAAAAAAACTGAGATGTGGACCCAAATCCCCAGGCCTGAGGAGGACCAAACCAGCACTGCTTCTCCTTCTCCTTCTCCTTTCCTTCACTCTTGTCCTTATCATATGCAGCATCCTTCTGGATGGACGGAGCCACCTCCTCTGGCTGCTCTAAGTCACCAGTGTGCAGACAAGACTCTTCTTAATCACCCCAGGCTTCCCCTTTTCTGGGGAATGGAGAGAAACACTTGTTCTAACACTTGATACTGACCTGACACCAGACAATCCAGAACGAGCCAAATCCTTTAAAACGACCTGTTTCTCACTGTTCATTAACAAAGCAGCTGAGCTGATAATCCACAAAGTTTGGTGAGATGAAGCTTTACACTCTTCCTCTCTCAACATGCAGAGGTGTTTTTCCCTGCATTGGAGTTGACCATAAAGACCAGCCCTTGTACTGTCAATATTCAAAATCATGCCTTACACTCCTTTATAGATAAAAAAACAAAGAAAAGGAAAAAGAGAAACTGATACTTTGCCCTCCAACATACAGAATCTCAAGTATCTCTTCTGCAAAGAAGAATATGGACTGAGTTATGAAAATTTTTATCTCTTCAAATATTTTTACTCACTGCTAGTGTTGTGCAGGGGCATGACACAACAATCAGCAGTGCCAGTACTGTCGGAGTAATGAGATAAATTATGAGGTAGACACAGGAGATCTCTATATGTTCTTGCAGTCTAATCTAAACTTCAGTGCCCCAGCTTGGAGTGACCTGCTGCTCCAGCTCCTGGCATTGCTGAGTCAGCATTTTTTCATTGATCATGCTGTAGAATCTGTTTCACTACCAGATCTTCCAAGAAGGAAAGGAACTCACTCATTGCAACACACTAAAGATGTGCCTTGGTTCAGGCAACAGAGATCTCGATTCAGATTTGATAAGGATTAATATCTAAGACAGAATTTTAAGCCCCATGAAATTAATAAAAGTAATTTCTAAGCCATCCTAAATGAGACTTTTGAAATGTCAGCTAGATTTCTATTTTTCCACTGAAGCTGTAATAAAATAGTACAGATGAATAATAACACAACTGGACCCCACATAACTCAGCCTGGGTACCCACCGTGAGTGTCTGCCTTTGAAAACTGAGACCATTTGAGAAGTGAGTAGGATCCCAGAGGAAAGACTTAAATATGAGTATTTCTACTCCACAATCCTGACAGAATCCATTGAACTGTTACTCCCACTGAGTCTGCAACCATCAGTCCCTTGCACTATTCTAAGTCTTCATCAGTTTCTAGCAATACCATTCTTATCTGTCTTTCTGAAAAGTGTTTTAATCAAACTTTGTCTGAATCTCCCTAAACTCTCTTCTCTCAAGCCAGATTTCTGGACTGCAGAACATTCCCACCACACACAATGCCCCATCCCTAAAAGTTTTCAGGGCTGGGCTGGATGGGGCTCTGAGCAAGCTGGTCTAGTGGGTGGCATTCCTTTCCATGGCAAGGGGGCAGAGCTACATTATCTTTAAAGTTCCTTCCAATCCAACCCATTCCACAAACTTTAATGTACCTCTAGAAATGGCTGTCAGAAGAGAAAACTCACCGGCTGCCCTCGGAGTCCTCGAGGGCCCTGTGGTCCTATGGGACCAGGATCACCCTGAGAGGAAGAAAATTATTCCAGTGAGTGAGAAGGATCTGATGTGGAGACAAGTGAGCAAACATTTTAAAATGTTTCTGCTTAATTACACTGTTCACATATTAGGGGAAACAGGATTAAAGGAGTCTCACTGCTCCCTTTCAGTTTTTTATGAGGAAGACCAACCCTTTGAATTTTAAACACTTACCACTAAATGCAGCCTGATCACAGGCAGAAACCATTTATATCAGGTTATTATCAGATTACCTTAAAGCTGTACTTCTTAGGGACAAAGATTCTCTGATATTTCTCAAAAATTGACAAGTCTGTTCTCTCTCCAGGGAGCCTCCAGAGCCACTTCCATCTTCTTTCTCCAAGAGGTTCCTTTTGGTCTGACTTACATTTTGCTTTCTAGGGTACCATTTACAGCACACCAGTTTCCAGGGACACAGGAGGGTGCAAATGAGAAGCCACTTCTCCAGGTCCCATGGCAGTGGCACATCAGCTGCTCAGAACACTGCTCAGCAGCTGCTGCAGGATCCCACGTCAGCTGTGCCCTCACAGGACTTTGTTATGTGACTGCACTTGACACTAATCAGCCAGAGGAACTGTTTGTACCATCTTTCTTTCCTCTGAGCAGCAGAGACTTATTCCATAGGTATTTCACAGACTTCAGTGGAGTGACACACTCAGTCAGGTACAGCTGTGGCAGAGGAAGCGTGACAGAGCCTGGCCTGGTGGGAGCTGCAGAGCGAAGCACTGCTCAGACATGGGTGCCAGGAGACAGGTCCAAGGCTACCAAGCACAGCCTGGCTTTCCACAATGCTGCTTTCTCTGCTTATCCAAAGATACAGCTGACATTTCAGCACCAGCAGCTGAGCAGTGACAAAGACCCTCTAATTCTTTGTTTCCCCTAATGATCTTCACACAAATCATTCCCTACAGTAATTCACCCTTTATTGAAGTTTCTGCAGCTGTTTCAGGTCAGGGTCACTGTGAATTAAAATTTTCATTTGTCAGGGAGAAGGAGATTCATTTCTGCTCAAAACGGTGCACTTACATCCTTCCCTGGTGGCCCCTCACGACCAGCAGGCCCCGTCACACCTGGCTCCCCCTGCAATTCAGCAAAAAGGGATGAGAGATCAGCTCAAGGTCAAATTCAGACCAGTATCACCACTGTAAATGGTATGGGGTTTCTGCAATGTGTGACTGAGCTCAGTGAAAACTTTTTTAAAGCCAGCAAGAGCCTCGTTCATCTTATATGACATGGAGCTTATAAAAATAACTCAGAAACATCTCCAGTAAGTGATGCACAAGGCATTGCTCTGCTTTCCAGCAAATTATTTGCTACCACTACTGCAGGCACTGAAAAGCACCAACACATTCATGACACAGAAGCTATCATAATGAGGAAGAGATGAAGAACTCCAGCACTGGATTTTTCACATAAGCTTCTGCAAGCAGAAAATTTTATTTACCTGTAAAAAAGGCAGAATTAGGTGGAGGAACATTCAGTTTTGTATTCCTCCTTTTACACCAAGGAACTCCAAACAGAGTGGAGAACAATTTTTCACGCAGAATTTGAGGCTTGAGTTTTATGACCCACAGGCAACTTAGTCAAAGGGACATTTCTATTCACTTTTCTGTAAGTTTTGTACTTGAACTTTTTTTGCACTTCTTCAGCATTTTTGGAGGAGAGCTAGTACTTGTCCAACAAGTGCAGTAGAGGTCCTCACTTTGCCAGCATTTTTACCAGAAAGCTGTGGTATGGAGGCATCCTTGAGACTTCTTCACAAAGGGTTATCTCAAAAGGAGCATCAGACAATTCAGATCTACCAGCTGCCTCACCTTCCCCAGAATCAGAAGTTCAGCAGAGGGCATGAAGACAGCTGCTGTCATTTCTGTGCCATAGGTGTGCCCATGGAATCATAGTTGAGAACAGCCACATGAAACACTGTCATGATTTTTACCTACTGCCTTAAAAAGGGCAACTTCAGTTCCCACAATCCTTCTCCAAAGGATTGTGCTTGAGGTACCTGTTACTTACCCGGGGACCTGGGGGACCTGTATCTCCTCTCTGTCCTTTGAAACCCTACACAAGGGAATGAAATCAATAATTATCCATCACCCTGATGCATGAAACACTAAGAAAACACTAGCCTGAATGTAAATTTAATAACCTTTCCAGTTTTGCCAAAGGTTACTGGGGACTGGTCAACATGGAGCAGCTGTGTCCCAGGGAGTAATTAGGCAGGGCTGCATCACAGGGAAAGTTCTCCATAGCTCCTTAAGCTGTAAAACCAAAGCTGTGGTCTGTGTATCCCTGGTGTGTCCACCCAATATATTGTTTAACCCTAAATTCTACTGTCCCCACTCTTTCAGAGGACATGTAAGAGAGCACAAGGGCTGCAGCTGTGAGGGATGGTATGAGGTTACATCTTTAATTTCTAGATAAGGGATTTACTCTTCTCCACATGTGAAGGATTCAGAAATGCATGTTTTCTAATTTTGTTGCTTAGTTATGTATTTATTTAGTCACAATGCCATGACTGGTTGTATGTTTGCATCAGTACAGAACCTCATCTGCCCAGGAAATGCTCCCTGACTACAGTACAGGGGGTTGAGTGGGTGGAACCCCTCAGAGCAGCACCCACCGGTAATCCTCTGGCACCCTCCCGGCCTGGGAGCCCTTGTTCTCCAGGCTTTCCCTGTGGGAAACAATAATGCTCATGTTAGAGAGAGCCCCAGGTCTGTCTCTGCTCTTGAAAACTTCCCACTCCTCTCCCTTAGCCACTCTGAGAACTGTGAGTGCCCAGGGTTTGCCCAGCAGTGCTGGAGTCGGTTTGCAGGAAGAACAGCAGTGACATTCCCAAGCACACCTCGACCTGCACTGTCACCTGCACCCGAGGTCCTGAGGCATTTTACAGCTCTGGACTGGTGCACATTTGCAGTGTCAGAGCTGCACCAATACCTAATCAGCACATGCAGAATCAGCACCTGCACACAGAAACTGGTGCAAACACAAACTATCTGCAGCTGCTGTGACAAGCACTCCTCCACTTAGCAGTTGTCCTAATGCCTGGGAACTTGGCTCTTCCCAGAACCACTAAGTTCCATTTGACAAGTCACAGAAAGAGGCTGGCAGTGCCTGATACTTGAAGCACATTCTTCATGTAACACACGCAGTTGCAAGAAATAACATTCGCTGCCAAATTTATTAACATTTCTTTTAAGCTGACAACTTCGTGGCTCAGCTTTTTTTCCCCTCAGCAAATGCACGTAGAGACTAAGTAGAGAAAATCAAAAATAAACCCTCTAATTCTGGGCAACAGAACTGTCTCAGAGCAATCCAGAACAAAGCTTCTTTAAAGACGCCTCCTCTAAAGTTTTTATGCCCCATAAACTTCTATCAAAAGAACGGATCACTGTGTTTAATGTTACAAGACAACCTTCCTTCTCTGCAGTGTTTAAGACAGCTGTAAAAGTGGAGTCACTAAGTTTTAGTGTATTTATGGTAGTTGTAAAAGTAAAAGAAGCCAGTTTCTTTTCAAGATTGCTCGTGTGTCACACTTATAAATCACTCAAGACAATCCAGTCCGTCTGCTGCTAAAACCAGATGTGCCAACAGGCTCCTTGTTCCCCCAGAGGAGTCCAGGGATAGGCAGCTCCAAAAACAAGAACTGGATGCAGCTTCTGATTGCCCGGGCAAAACAGTTTTAAATTACATTACCGGCTCCCCCAGAGATCCTGGTTTGCCATCTTTGCCATCATTCCCAGCAAGGCCCTGATAAATAAAATACAAAACAGGGTAAAGGAAATCAATAAGGAAGATGGGTCGGGGTTTTGTCAGTGTGAAAACTCTGCTCATTGTGACATGCTTATGTTTGCCTAAACCTCCAAAACCCTCCCTTCTTCTATAGCTCAGCCATAAACCTCTCCCTGCCACACCCCTCTAACAGCAGAACCTGTTTCCCTTTCCAACATGGCAATATTTCCTTTCCAGCAAGGCGAGCACTCCAACAGTCTTAAATCAGGATTCTAAAACCAACTGTTATAAATCATTATAATGCCATTATCTTCATTCAGGTAGGCTGCTTTACAGTAGAATTATCTCTGGCTCTATCCTTATGACAGATTAAAAGACTCTCAAAATGTTATGCTGTTACACTTTCCAGAAGAGAGGCGTTTACGCCCAAGGTGCACTTGAACCTGAGTCAGTGCAAAGGAGTCATTTTGACTGTGGATTCAGATAAAGTCAGTGTCCCAGTCTCTGAATCCCTGTGCCCTTACACTGGAGTTATAAGTTGATTTTTGTGCTCTAGATGAGTATTTTTTCCAATGAGAAGACAGGCAGTGAACAGTCCTGATTCACATTGTTATTAACACTTTGCTTTGAAGTGATCAGATACAGCATCCACACTGTCCTGTTGTGCATCAGCATAACAGACACTGCTACAGACCATGGATGGCTTTCAAAGCACCTCAGAATTGTCACCTCTGTTTTACACACCCATGTGTACATGAATAATTTAATGTACTGAATTAGGAGGTTAATCACACTCACTGGAAGTCCAGGCAGCCCTGGTGGGCCCTGTGGACCTGGGGGACCATCCTTGCCCTGGAAGGAAAGAACAATCACTGCAGGTCAGGCTTCTATCAGATGAAGATTTATCACATGTAGAGTCTGAAGTTTTATCACATGTAGAGTCTGTAGAGTTTGAGAAGATGATGCTGTAGCCCACATCAGACAGGCTATAAGGTTTCCTTGAACTCCTTCTAGTTTAGAGTGGATGGCTCTTTTTCACATAAAAAAATCAGTATTTTCTATGAATTCTTACAAATAAATAAAACACTGAAATCACTGGTAATGTTTTTCCTGAAGTTTAATTATATTTAATATTTAATCCTTAACTTCCTGGATGAAGTGTCCTGCCAGGAAGCAGATGTGCACTTTATATCTTTTAAATGAGTAGTTACAAGAAATGCCTTGCTGACTGTCCCAAGTAAGAAATCCCCTTACCCCACAGGACTGGGCAATATCAGCCAGCCTGTCCACCTTGTCTCTGGCCTCTCTGGGAATGCTCACTGATTTCGTAACAGCCATCAGAAGTATCATCACTGTTTACTTATGATGATGTTCAGGTTATGAAAAGGCTCTGCAAAAGGTGCCTTGTCCCTTAGGAAACATCACCCTAGAAATTTGTCATGGAAATACACAGTTTTAAACTGTTCCAACTCAACAGCCTGTACTCTTCAGGGAAGGTTCATTTTTAACTTTTCAAACTGAAGTTAGCATCAGTCAGATTATCTGTCTCTCCCAGGGTTTCTGATGCATTACCATAAAGTAGCATCTGAAAACCCTTTAAATGAAAAAGCAAAAATTCTTCATGGGCTTCCCAAAGGTTATACCTGTACTGGTATTTTTGGTGATGCCAGACTGTCAGTGCAGTGACATCCTTCAGCAGGTTACTGGTTATTTTTTGATAATCTCCACACAAGGTTCAGATATTAGCCTTAGGTCATGAAGCATCCTAACATATTTAGTAATCCTGTTCTGGAGGCTAAGAGATGTTAATTGAAAGGATAGACAGACAAGAGGTACAAAAACCTCCATAAAGGTCCTATGGGCTGGATTATCCTCTGGCTAATTTGGAATTTCATTTGTGAGTAAAAAAAAGTGCTAGAAGAGTAATCTGTGGTTATTTGGGGAGGTTTTACATGCAGGCTGAATATTCTGGGGAGCTTCAAAGGACATTACATGAGTGCCAGCTCAGCTTTATTCACAGACCTAAACACAGGTGAAGCCAGTGGTCAAGCACAGAGCTTAGAGCCTACCATGTCTCCTGGGTTTCCAGCTGGTCCTACTGGCCCTGGTGCCCCATCTGATCCCTAAAAAAATAAAGCAGAAACAACATGAATGATTAAAGGATTTTATATGTTTGTCAACACATTCCCTACCACAGCTGGCAACTCTGGAGCTTTCTTTAATCACTCAGCTCAACATTCATTCCATTTCTTCATTCATTGCTGAAAAGCAGTGCCAACCTCTGCACTTAATCAGCCTCCAAAGCCAGAAATAGCCAGGTATTTGAGATTGGTCTTGGCTCTTTCTTCTGAAGATAGGGGACAGATAGGAAAAAGCCAATCATGACAAAAATAACTCTGAAGAACAGCAATTATGGGAGAACAGAAATTATGAAGCACACTCTATGGCAGGCAAACTCCTGGAGCCACAAGTCAATGCAGACAGATGGAAAAGTCAGCAAAAGCTGAAGAACAAAATTGTCTGGGGGACATCACATTTTGCTCTGTTTTGACAGGCTCAGTTTTACTTTGCACATTTCCTTTGGCTGTGAGTTTGTTCAGGAGGTTTCATAGGAGAATTTGAAGAGTTTTAATCCCATTGATACAAGTCTAGTTGTAGCAGTATTAGGTTAATAGAGACACAGCAAATGTGTCTGTTACTAACTTCTCCTAAGATAATGCTCCTGGGAACTCAAATGACCCACAAAGTAAGTCCATGTGTTGTCCCAGCAGCAAAGCATCCAGCATCTTTTAGGCACTGCTACCATCTGAAAATGGAATTTTAATCTAAACCCTCTTTTCTGGTATATCCTGTCATTTAGTCAGTGCAATGTGAATTCAGGCTGTGCTGATCCCCAGAACAGAGGGAGGTGGCTCACCCTCAGCACAGCAGAGCCAAACTGCACTGTAAGCAGCAATACAAGCACTGATAACTCTGGGCAATGAAAGGTGGTTTGGAGAGAAAAGTCCTTGACTCAGAAAAAATCTCCAAATCTGAAGGGAGTAAAGCAGAGATATCACCAGCAGGAGAGCCAAGAGATTTCAGCCCTGATTCTGCACTGTCACCCCTTTTTAAATACAAAGAAGCATACTTGTATTCATGGAGAGAGAACTATCAATGAGAAGGGCTGTGATGGAGAGGGACATGTGTTAAAGGCCTTTTAATTTAAAAAATCCTCACACATCATGAAAATTGGAGAAAATCTTGTCTCATACCACCATGTAAAACTGAGAAATAAAATGCTCTTATATCTGCTAGTTCTAGACTAACAACTTATTCTGCATACAGGAAAGCACCTATACATGTACTAAACAGTCCCCATGGAAGAGTTTTCATCATCATCTTTGTGTTGTATAAAGAGAGCAACTGAAGCTTAGCAACAGTTTACAGAATGAGTTGAAGCAATCAGTGGAAAGTGGCCAATGTATTAAACAGCAATTACCATGAGTGGGGAACTCTATCACACTCAGGGGATCATTAGGAACCCACTGGAAAATGCAAATTCAATGCACAGGCAGATGGGAATGGTCCTTTCCACCACATGAAGCTTGCAACACCCTTTATTAGCAAGAAACTACAGGAACATCTTTGCAACAGAGGAACTTACAGGTGGACCAGGGTTTCCAGGAGCCCCTGAGAAGCCAGGCATTCCAGGGTGGCCCTGCAGAATGAAAACAGAGACTTTCTTTATGCATTAGTCACATACCTACTTGTAGAAAAGTTAACTGGTGATTATTGTGAGGTAACATCAAAATCAGTCAATTCACAGAGAGCTGGTTGTAAGGAAATAAAGATCCATGGCTTTTGAAGTGAAACCATGGTTTTCAAAGCATGCATTTCAGAAATAGCATAGCTAAATTTCAGGTGTACTTCTTCCCATGCATATTTTAGTCTATGCTAATGGAAGATGAGAGCAGATATTGTGGAATTGCACAAGACAGGAGGTCAGTTGGGAAACCAAACCTGTTTAAAATGTCCTACAAATGTCATTGAAGAGGTGCTGATTTGCACCTTAAACCAGTGATTCAGCCCTTGGCAAAATAACCTATGAAAAGTTTGCTCTAATTTAAACCATTCTCATTCTTCCTGTGGCATCTCAGTCCCTCCTAAAAGAGGTCCTCCTTACATTCATCATCTAAGACAAATAGAAACACTGGCTTTTTCAATCCAAAGACATCTGAACTCCTGGACATCATCCAGGGATTTTCCAGGGAAATAAGCAAGGGTTAGGTTATGTAGAAAATTCAATGTATTCAGTCCAGAGGTGAGGAAACAGATGGTACTGGGAAGTTTTGATTGGAGGTGAGGATGGAAGTCTGTGGAGGATTGCTATGTTCCACTCTTTGGCATAGCCCATTTGTGGTTTGTCAGTGATGAAGAGCTCCCATCTTCCTGCTCTGCCTCTGAGAAAGGTGCTCTTGTACAGGCATCATAGGAGTTACTGATGAAAGAACAATCACACTGACAGCACTGCTGGAACACTCTTTTTTTACCTGTTCACCTTTTTCTCCTACTTCCCCAGTCATACCACGGTCTCCTTTAGCACCCTGGTAATAAAAAAGAGCCATTGAAAGTCAATGAGATTCAGTGTTGTGACAGCTTTCTGACCTCTTTCATAAAGCACTTGGACATTTAAGAATAAAACTCAAGAATCAGGACTGAGCCCTCCTTGCCCTCCTCTTAAATTCTTCTCTGGACTTTCATTATCAGTGCTGGAGCCAGGAATATATGTGGGAAATGGCCTTTGAGCAGACTCAGCATAGCTGATTTTAAGGTTTTATTATATAGGCATAAGAGGAATTACACATCCTTTAAGAGCAAGCAGGTTGTTAGGCACTTCACTAAATCACATCTTGATAAAGAATCATCTGGCCCAACAAAGGTGTCCACACCCTTCAGGGACAACAGCAATAAAATGAGCATTTCTAAGGTGCAGTCAGAAAATTCATACCCAGAAAGTGCTCCCCTCTTTCTTTCTCTCTCTCACTCTCTTTCTCTTTCCCTTTCTGTTCTAGAGACACAGGACAGAGACAGCTAACTCAAATGTGCATGTCTGCATTATCAGTGCTCACAGCGAGACAAGACAGGGAAAATTACTGAGACAGTGATGAAAAAGGTGTGAACAAGGCACAGAGCAATAATGAATTGCTGGCCATGGAAATAATACACTGGTTTACTACAGGAAGCTAGGAGACAAGGGGGAGAAAGGGAGTTGCTATTTATTAATAAAAGAGCTCTAATTTGTATGGCCAGAAGGAATGAAGCTGCACATGAGCAAAGATCTGCAGTTCTACTGCTCTGTTTCAGAGTGGGACCTAATAGCTTGGATGGTGTTGGTAAGGACAATATATCACAGAGCCAAAAGTGCAGAGCAATTTGGGTCTTCCTAAGGATCCTCCTCAGATATGTGGAAAAGAGTCACAAAGATTGTCTTTGTGTTTCCTCCTTCCCAGGGGACTTACAATACTTTTCTTTTTTTTTTTTAATTTGTAAACTCTTTTTATGGAATTCAAGTTAAACTACTTATCAGTTACTTGATTTGACTTTATGCACATGTACAGTTTGAAATTTATCCTGTTCTTTCACCTAACCAGCCACTCTTGCTGCCTAAATCTCTGCTTTCTCATGACATATAAGAAAGCAGCAGATGTGGTATGTCTCAGACTGCTTGGCATTTCTGCCAGTTATTGGCTTTATGGGTTACTAATTCTCTTGTAAATTTTATCCTGGAAAATACTTTCATTTTGATCAACTCTATGTTTACTTTTGAGATTGTGCTGCTCTCCCCACCACACTTCTAATTGCGAGATATGAAATTAATTAATGAATCTCTATTAGCTTGTCCTGCACTCTAACAAGTGCAAATACAAAGATGTTAAAATAGCAGCAGCTATTTTAGATGGTAAGTCAGTAGTGAAAGGATGTCTGGAGGAAACTGTGGCCCATCATTACATCACCATATCTCTCCCTCCATTGATTTGTTTGGATTTATTTCACATTAGGCAGTTGTAAAGGTTTTTATTGTGGCCAGGCATTGGCATTGTGAGCAGACTGATGACAGCTCTCTTCATGGGAAATGCTGGAAATGTGACATTCTTGGAATACTTCAGACAAGGGAAGTTTTATGTTGACCTATGTCCCAGACCACGAAGCAGGAGCATATAGCTAAAACAAGAAGTTCTTCCTGTAACATGTTTCAGGAAATACTTGGGAGTTTTTGGATAAAACCACCATGGCAGATGGTGTGTTTGGAGTCCAGCAGCCCATTGCAGCCTTAAGTGATTCCAGTGCATAAGTTTCAAAGAGGAGAGGAGCAGGCATGGTGGCTACTGCTGAGGCTTTAATTTCTTTCTCACCTAATTTGAGTTGAATCTTACTCTCAAGTCTATCCATCAATATAATGAAATTCAACATCAAGAATCAGCCCCCTGATTTGTCTGTCTGTCTGTGTGTGAACAAAGGGATGGTAGAAGACACCATTAAAGAGAAACAATCCCTCATGCCATGGGCAGGGACACCTGCCACTAAACCAAGCTGCACAAAACCCCTCCAACTTAGCCTTTAACATTTCCAGAGATGAGGCATTCAAAACTTCTTTGGGTAACCTGTTCCCAAAATAATTGGTGTGACTAACTAGTCACCAGTAAGTTTTCATTAGACAACTGAAGAAAACCAACCAACCTTTGGGCCATCGAGCCCCGGTGGGCCTGGAGGACCTCTGGGACCAGCAATCCCCTGCAATGCACAAGAGGCAGAGGTAAACACTACTTTAGTTCATTGACTCCATGGGCCTCTAAAAAACATTCATCAGGTTGTTGATGAAAAAAAAAAAAGAACCATCTTATAAGAAACCATCAACCACATTAATAGAAAAACAAGGTCAGAGCAGATCCAAGGCATGGGCACTCCCTCAGCTCTCTTACCATTTTCCCATCCTGGCCATCTCTACCTGGGGGTCCTCGAAGACCTTTATCCCCTTTGAAACCTGGGATGCCTGGCAGTCCTGGTGGGCCAGGAGGGCACTCACTGCACACATCCTGGGAGAGAACATGGAGAACACATCAGCAACCAGCTGCAGGCACTTAGCAGACCCTATGGACACCTACTATGAATGCAGCACTGTGGTCCTGGTACAATACTTAAACCTTTGCTGTTTTACCTCAGCACTGGGGTGAATTTGTCTTAAAGAACCACAGTGAGGGCAGTGTGAAGCAGAGTGAGGGTCAACAGCTGAGCTCACACATGCTCCTGTGGGAAGTTTCCTATCAGCTCTAGGTCCTAATTGGTCATCCAGGATGAGGAAACCAAGGAGAAGCTCTTCCTGATGGAGAGGTCAGGGAGACTAGCAAGACTATCAAGAAAAACATTGCTTTGAATCTACAAGGACAGTAGAAACCTGTATGAAAGATCTGTGTTACTTCTTAGAGGGCAGGTTTCTAGGGAAAAATCAGGTGCAACACAATGGCAGAAAGGGTTCTGCAGGGGAAACTGTTCAGCAGGAAGCAGGGCCAAGGACAACTCATCCAGTGACTGTCACAGTGTCCCGGACAAATTTTATCAGGGAGAATCACTATCTCCCTCCTTCCAAACCTCTTTGAAGCATCTCTCAGCAGTCTTTACATTTCTATCCTCAGGAAATTGAATCCATGAATGACATTTCCATTTCAAAGGCAGACTCCCTGCAGTAAATCAGGAGTGAATCCTGCCCATAAGAGCATAATACAAAACAGATCATCAGGTTGAGAGTCAGGAGCCCCTCTACAACACCCCTGTCAATGACCTGTTGCAAAACTGTGGGGTAAATTTACTTTCTGAGTCTCAGTCCCTACATCCAGGTTTATCTACTTATAATGTAAGTGCCTGAGCAACATCCATAACAGCAGAGCCCTAATTTCATCTGGGATTTCAAGGTGCTGTTTTCTTTACCAAGCATGGAGTGAAAAAAATGCCAAGCAGAAAAAATGCACAAATGTGTTTAACCATAATATAAGCAAAGGAAGAAAATGAAAGAACATCAAAATGAGATCCTGTATCCAAAAATGAGTTATCTTGTTCTTGTCCAGATCAAAAATCCCAAATAATACTTTACAGTGAAACCTCCAGAACAATATCAGGCTCCACAAAACAAAGACAGCTCTTCAGTGAAGAGTAATTTCAGAGCAGCAATCTTAAAAGGGTCCTTTGGTTAATGTGGTTGGTAAAAGAAGGTAATTTTTTAGTTTCTTTTAATCAATAAGAAAAGATTTCTTGCCAGGTCTCACGACAGCTTAAAAAGCTCACAACTCAGCCCATGTAAATCTAAAAAGATTTTTAAGTCAACATCTATCAAAGACTGACTAATTTCTCAGACAATTCTCTACATGGAGAGTAAAGGCAGACAGATTATCACTTTTGAAACACAGGTACTTCTGGGCTTAATTACCTGCATCCTTTTAGATTTACAATGCAAACTAAATGTGCACCTACAGTTACTCAAAATACTCCAGTCATTGTTGAAGGTGTATGTGAAAAAATACATTTTATTAAATGGTTTCCATTTTCTGGTTTAGATAATGCAACCTGATAATGTTTATTTCTCCTTTGGAATACATGCCTCAGAAAGAGCTGAGGAAGCCTCAGATATGATATAGAGAACTTTGTATTTCACTGCTGGGGAAGGGATTTTGATCTCCAGTGTGAGCTTGTGTCCCAATACCAGTGCATGTAGGAGACTTGCAAGTCTTGAGCTTTGAAAGACTGTTTAAAGACACCTTTTGCACTTGTAGTTCAGACACTTTCCCATCACAGAGCATTAGTCAGGTCTGAATCAAACAGAGAGATAAACTCCCACCCTCATCAAAGGCTGATTACCTTTACCAGGAGATTTATGTCCTCTGGAGTGAGCAGGGGTGGGGAACCCTGTGGAATGAGAAAATCATTATTTCAGGCAATTTTAAGAGGCATCAAGACATGAGAATTTTTTTCCTGAACATGCTCATGAATTCCCATTGGTTTCCCTTGTCCTGCCCAGGACTCACTGGGCCAAACTTGTACTTCCCACCCTACCTTACCAATGCTCTTCATCACACCTGAGGTGAGCTCTTGCAGAGGGTACTGCAGAGTGGTGCAAAGGAAGGGCCTTTAAAATTTTGGCTTTTATTTACATGCAGAATATCCAGTTATTTTCATACCATTCCAAAGCCTTCACTCAACCTTTAGTGGGTTTTAGTCTTTTTCCCACTGCTCTGCTGGGAAAAGCAACAGTGGAAAAGTACCCAAGTGCACCTCTGAGGTGATATGTACTGGTGGAAACTGAGTTAAAAGGAAGATGTAATACAGAAGTGAAGTTACATACAGGTTTTCCAGGAGGTCCTCTTTCCCCTGGATTTCCAGGTACACCCTACAGATCAAGAAAAAGAAAAAAATTGTGAAGTTATTATAAAATAACCCCCTGGTTGCTCTTGCACTCTGCTGACTGATCTGGACTAGCACACATTTTATTTTCTGCTGCTGAGTAGCAGAAGTAGCACTGCTCCTTGCATGTGACAAACAGCAAATTCCTCCAAATATCTGCAACTTTAACATCTTCTCAGACCTTTCCTAAATTCATTTGAGTCCTACAGAGACTGAAATTGCTTTAGTTTGTCTTCTGGTCATAGGAAACACTGTGAACTTTACTAGTGTGAAGGATGAAGTTTTAAATCTCTGAAGGCACCTGTAAACAAGCGAAATATGTTTGGTTGTTTGGTTAGTTGGTTGTTTTTTTATTTGTTGAGATGTAGTGCTATCAGTTCATGAGATGAAGGCATAGAAGTTACCAGCATACTCAGAATTTTATGTCCAGAAAGTCAGGGTTAGGAAAAAGGACAACCTCCACTCCTCAGTGTGCATCTCTTACATGTCATTAATGAAGAATTAAGTTTGTTAAAAACAAAACAAAAAACACTTCTAAAGATTTTTGTAAAATCTCTGCATAAAATTATGCTCACTTGGGAAACCAAACCTTTTGAACAAGACAGTTGGCCACTGCTCAGATGGTGACAGAAATCTGCATTGTGAGGATGCTTGCAGTGGTGTTTTAAGATACTTGGTGACATTTCCCCAAACCATTTTCTGCTGAATTCCTGTATCCACCTGGTCCATCACCCTGTGTCATCACCCAAGCAAATGCATGTTCTGTTCACACTGAGAACCTTAAAGAGCATACAAAATTTACCACGTACAAAAGCTGTCCTACCTGATCATTTTTGCTTCTAAAGGAAGAGTCTCTACTGACCATCTAAAAGCATCTTGTGTTTGGCTTTGCTGATTCTGCAGCAGATCCCACATGGGGTTTCTTGTGGGATGGTTCCAGATTTGCCACCCAGGATGTTCATAGAATCACAGAATGGTTTGGGTTGGAAGGGACATTCAACATCATCTCAATTCAACTCCCTGCCATGGGCAGGGACATCTTCCACTATCCTAGGTTGCTCAGAGCTCCATCCAACCTGGCCTTGGACACTTCCAGGGATGGGGCATCCACAGCTTCCCTGGAAAACCTGTGGCAGTGTTTCACCAACCTCACAGCAAAGAACTTCTTCCATATATCTAATTTAAACCCACTCTCTTCCATTTGAAAGCATTCCTCCTTTTACTGTCACTCCCCTTGTGTGGCAAGAAAAAGGTTCAAAGTGGGAGATTTGATGAGGAGGGAAAAGTAGAGTTGTTTTCACTCAAAATGACCTTGCAGCTGGAGGATACTACAAATATTCAGTGTGGAAAATTCCATGTGCTGTGTTTTCTTTGGGTTGTTTTATGTCTGTCTCGAGAAGTGGACATTCTGTAGAAGATAACAGAATGCTGTAAAATCTTAAAAGGTGCTCCTCACAGGCTGGGGTCTCCCTGCTGGGTGAAGGAGAGATAAGAAGCTTGGGGGTTACCCTGAGTGATTTTTGCCCCTGCTAAGATGGAATAAGCTTAGCAGTGCATGTGTCCCCATTCTGCCAGGGTGGCAATGGAATAAATCTGCTCTTTACACTTCAGCTCTGCATTTTGGCTGTCTCGGTTACCTATGCATATTCAGTTCTCACACCTTGTCAAAAGTCCCTCTCCATCTTTCTTCAAGGCTCCCTTCAGGTACTGGAAGACCACAAATAGGTCATCCTGAAGCCTTCACTGCTCCAGGCTGAACAATCCAAATTCCCTCTGCCTTTGTATGAGAGTTGCTCCATCCCTTCAGTTGCCTTGGTGGCCTCCTGTGGACTCGGTCCAAGAGTTCCATGTCCTTCCTATGGTGTGGGACCCCAGAGCTGGACACAGCACTGCAGGTGGGGTCTGACCAGAGCAGAGTAGAGGGGCAGAATCCCTTCCCTTGACTGCTGGCCACGCTGGTTTTGATACAGCCCAGGACTTGATTGAGTTTTTGGACTGCATCAACATCTGGATGCTGATCAAGGTACAAGTAGTGGCTTTCAATCAGTCTAAGCTCAGCAGGAGCTATTATCTGAGACTATCTAATATTTCCATCTGGGAAGTTCCTTCAAAATTTGATCAAATGCTTAGCCAGGAAGGGCACTGGGTGCACTTTCTGCCAGTTTGTCTCAGGTTAGTCCATTTTGCCAATCAGTTCATTGTATTATTTACACAGACAGCCAGATGGGGATGTGGGGATTCATGACTGAAGAGCACAGTGTGTCATGACACACCACTGTTACAGCTACAGGGCAAACCTGAATTTCATCCTTGTGTCTCTCTTAGTACTTAAATCCTGTGTGTCTTGCTAGAGGAGAGAAAAAACGGGAAAATATATTCCTTGTCTTTTTCTATGCCCACATGAAATGCTTCTGGGTGAGCAACAACCCTTCAATTACCTTGACCTTCTTAGAGATAAAAATTGAACACAAACTGAAGTGGATCTAAAGTGGAACTGAAGTAGTACTGAAGTCCATGGATGAACTCCTGTTTCCTGAGGAACTAAACCTTCTGCAGGTGGGAACAAAGAGAAGATAATGTCTGAAGAAGATGTTTAGCTCACAATTCTCCCCAGATGTCCTTCTGGGGAACTGAGTAAATATAAGTAAGCATTTTAGTCATTTATGGCTTTCTTCCTTCTACAGAACTTCAAGGTGAAGCCAGAGGATTGTGCATTGTTCCCAAAGTCCCTTCCTTTCCCAGATGCTAATTGTCACACTTTTGGCATCCTCCCCACTGTGGTTCCCAGCAACTTCTGCAAGTGGGTGGAGGGATGGCTAAATAACAATTACACAGATCTTCTATTCCCAGACCTACTTTGTCCAGGGAGACTCACACAGAACTTGCTTTATGAAGTGTGATGCAAAGCAAAGACTTGAGCCATGAGAATAATCCTGGATCAGAAAGCAACACAGAAAAGACAGTTCAGAAATGTCTTTCATGCTGATTAGTAGCACAGCTATAAATACATGCCATGGGGCTTGCTGACAGCCTTCTGCTTTGGGATCTGAAATATGAACATGGCACTAGCACAGTAATTTGAGTATTTAAAGATCTTTTAAAAAAAGAATATAGGAAAAGATTCCTTACTATGTGAAAAGACACACAAGAAGAGAGTGAATAAAATGGAAATCCTTGGAAAGGATTAAGCACAGCTATCATGTCCACATGGTATCACACTGCCTTGAGACAAAAAGGGATGAGCCAATTTTCTTGCATGCTGTATGATGTGGAGCTGGCAATGTCTCTAACAGGGTGGAAATGAGACAGGAAAAGAGATTAAGCTCTCTTCCATGGCTGACAAACCTGAAAAAAACACTGAATCCCCAGGAAAAGTCAAACAATTGAAAGGTACAAGACTGCAAACAGAGAATGTCCTTTGAAGAATGCTTTTGTGAGCCAAACTGAACAAACCAGACATAGATGATGGCACTTCAGCATGGTGCATTATCAGAGCACAGGCCAATGGAAGCAGAGTCAAAAGTAGATGAAATATTGCTGGTCTGTAGAAGCCTAGAGTTAAAAAAGGCTGACAAAAATGGAGAGGCTGCAAATACAGAATCACAGAATATCCTGGGTTGTAAGGGACCCACAAAAATCAAGTCCAATTCTGGTCTAGCACAGGGCAATCCCAAGAATCACCCTGTGCCTGAGAGTATTGTCCAAACACTCCTTGAACTCTGTCAGCCTTGGTGCTGTGACCCCTTCCCTGGGGATCCTCTTCCAGTGTCTGGCCACTGTCTGGATGAAGAACCTTTTCCTAATATCCAACCTAAACCTCCCCTGACACAGCTTCAGATTGCTCAGAGCAGAATGAAAATGCTAGAGTGAAGACATGGAAGTTAAAACTGCATCTGACAAGCTAATACAGGGGAGGGAACTGGAAAAGAGAAAGCCAGAAAATTCAGAAAAAAGGAAATTAGTCTGACCAAAAAAACTGCATGGCACTGAAAAGAAATGCTGCTAACACAATATGGGAAAATGCACAGACCCAAATAACAACCAGTGCTGGAAAGCTCATAAAGTTTGAAGACTTTCAGGAGCTTGCAGCCAAGAGTGGCTGGCACAAAGCAGAATATCCAGTGAGTGGTACAGCACCCCAGTACAGGGAAAAGATGTCAGCCATGAGGAGGAGTGATGCACAGGATCCAGAGCATCAGTCTGCAAAATCTGACACAGAGGAATGGTCTTTAAATGGGAACTCATGGAAATTGTGCTGCTGATTATGCTAAAAAACAATATTTAGCTTAGTTGGTTGGCAAATGGTGCTAATAATGCCAGGGCTGTGGGTTTGATCCCCTCATGGCCCATTCACTTCACACTTGGATTCAATGAGCCTTGTGGGTCCCTTCCAACTCAGAATATTCTGTGATTCTGTAACTGAGAAGAAATTAAATGCTGGTGCATTTTACAGGAAAAATCCTATGACAGGGAAAATGATGCTCAGGTAAGTGATGCATGGGAAAATACTCAAAGAAAAAGAAAGTCTGTAAGGAAACATAAGTGTATAAGGGAAGAGTATAAATTACACAGGCATATGGTGGGATAGTTCGATTACAAGATGGAAAATTAAATTTAAATGTAGTATCTTAAATCAGTTATAAGTCACAGCAATAAAGAGACAATAGGAGGAATAATAAATGTACTCTGTTTTGGGGTGTAAGTACTCTAAAACAGACAAAAAGGCTCCTTGGAATTGTCTTAACTACATGGGAAAAAAATCAACCTCAGAACAGCAATCTCTGTATTTCAAATCCAGTGGCAGTAACTTATGCATCCACAAAGATTTTGCATTTATGAAAGCAAATGCAGAGAGAAGATTAACTTCCTGGTAATGCTGGAACTTAGTTACCATAAATAATTAACCTAATTAAAAAGTGATTAATTCAATGTTTATGTTAATTAAAATTATCATAATCAAAATACAGCAAGGGCCTATTAAACAGGTGCCCTCACTGCTAATGGGAGGATAAGAGAATGTCTCATTCAGATTGTTTTCTAATCTAAGGACATTAAATAGGTGTGTGGAACAGAAACATTTTATCTCCCAGCAAGGGAGAACAGATGATTCCCAAAACATGAAGTGTAAGGGTGGCTGGCCAGAGAGTGTCTGCTCCTTTGGGGGCATCTCGTCAAGGACCTTTTTGAATTCAACAAGGGAAGATAAGGAAAAAGTCATAAATTAGAATGTCAAGGACATAAACCTGACCAGCAAAAAAGGATGGCAGTGATGGGAAGCAAACCTGGACATCCACACTAATTGATGAAGGCATGTGGAAATATGAGGAGGCTTATTGCAGCAAGGTTACCTCATCCAGGACCTTGTCAACTGGGAATTTGAGAGAAAAGGAGGAAATCAGAAACTAAATTTGCCAAGACACTGACCTAAGAAGAAGCAGATCTTGTCACTCACACTAACTGCTGGGCTAGCAAGAAAGCACAGACCACACTTCCTGGGACATCAATCTGGAACTTGCAAGTGATAAGATTTTAAACTGGGGGACCATGAACTGGGAGGGCTGAGGGACTGACAGAGCTGGGGAGATGCATGAGGGGCTGTGCAGGGGAAGAGAGAGTAGCAAACAAACAGGGGGGTAGACAGAACAGGGTATAAAAGGGGCTGGCCATGGATAAACCAGAGCTGGCTGGTGCCTTTGTTTGGCTGAGCCCTGCACCTGCCCTGGTTTGTCCTGTCATTTTTTAACTTCTTACAAACCTTTTCATAGAATTGTGGGATGCTTTGGGTTGGAAGGGACCTTAAAGACCATCCAGTCCCACCCCTCTGCCATGGGCAGGGACACCTTCCACTATCCCAGGTTGCTCCAAGCCCCATCCAACCCAGCCTTGAGCACCTCCAGGGATGGGGCAGCCACAGGTTCTCTGGGCATTCTGCTCCAGTGCCCCACTACATGCACAGTAAAGAATTTCTTCCTAATATCTAATCTAACCAGGCAGGAGGGACTTGGTCTGCAGCAGCTGGAGGAGGCAGCACTGCATATAACATCACTGAACATGTAGAAGTAATTTTTTGTAATCCTCAGACGAGAAGATTGGCCAACTTCTCTGGCAGAAGGTACTTAAGGCTAGGCTATTTTAATGCTTGATACAGGAATACTGCCAGATTAAAATGTGACTTGGATTTTTTTTTTTCCCAAAAGCAAGAGAAAGCAATTCTTTTAAGTGATGAGGTCCTTAAAGTAGGCACAATGTGTAGTAATTCTGTTATGGAAAAAAATTAGTCATATCATTGGGGCAAAAAGACCTAAAAAAGTGCACTCTTCAGACTTTAAGGATTGGAGCTTTGGTTAATCAGAGAAAAATGCAAATTTAAAGACAAGAAAATTATGTATATGGAAGAAGACAACATGTCCCAGCTTTGTCACAGAAGAAGAGAATTTGTAGGGATTTATGGACATAAAGAACTCTAGAGGACAGACAAATAGCAAAGCTCTTGCTAAGAGGAACAGAGCAAGGCTAAACCAGCAGAACTGTACTGTAAACCTAGGCAAGTATTTTCAAAACATAAATTTTAATGAAACAAGACACTGTCCTGAGACCTCTTGATTAGATTGAGTAGCCAACAGATATTGCAAAAGGTGACTTTGGGCTATCCCCAAAACAATATGACACATGCTTTTAGGGGACTAGAAAAAATCTAGAATGTAGTCATGTAAAAAGCCCAATTTATTCATCAATGGGAAAGAATTCTGGCCAAAGCTATTGCAAGAGAAGTATTGACTCTTTCACCTCCCCAAATGCAGTTGTAAATCTGATTTGCTTTATCAGAGAATGCAACTTATATCAGGCATTTCCACAAGCATCTGATGAATTTTCAACTGGAAAATAATTCAGAGAGTAACTTAATGTATGTAAATGTGATTTAAAAGAATTTTTCTGTCTCAGAAATAAAAACAAGGAATTCATTTGCAAAGGCCACAGAAAAGTACAAGACACTGAGTCAAGTCATTCAGGCAATTGACACTGCATAGCTTGGGAGTTGCACAGCAAATTCATATTAGCAATTCAAATTGGAGCTTTCCTATCCAATGATATTTGAACACAGCAGAGTACAAAATGGACATGTTTCAGAGGATACAAGACCACTGCACTGGCATACAAGAGTGCAGAAGCAGAACAAAAATTCCTTGTGCTAGTTAAATAAAGACAGAGATCAGGAAATTGCAAATGCATGATCTTGTCAAAACAGGTTATCCCTGCTGACACACCAAGAAATGTTTGAATGTGCCCTCTACCTCAATTGCACCTCATGAAACACCAACAGAATGGTTTAACAAGTGATCAGACAATACAGAGAGGTCCCAAAAGACATATTGACAGCAATTAAAGCAGTGAGTGTAATAAGGAATGTGCTTTATAAGTAGCCTGAGGAATGGTTGTATTTGGGTTAATTTTGTGGAGGGAAAAGAAAAATGTGAAGACCTTAGTGCTGCATCTCCAAGAGATGACCAGCCAGTGCAGATCTGAGTAGAGCCAGAAAGACTCCAAAAAGCTGCCTCTGGCACTCTCCTCACACAGAATAGCTTTAATAACCCATCTATCCTACCTCCTGTTCAAAACCTCTTGGTTGAGAATCATCTGAGGCAAGGTGACAAGATCTAAGGACAGGAAGCAGGACACAATTCCAAATCTCTGTCTGCTCAGGGACACAGAGTGATGGAGGCAAAGGACTATTTCAACTACCAAGGGCTGTGGAAGAATATCCTTAGCAAAATCATTTGTCTTGAGACAAAGTATAGAATCAAAGAATCTCAGAATGGTTTGGGTTGGAAGGAATCACCCAGTTCCAACCCCCTGCCATGGAAGGGACACCTCCCACTAAACCAGGTTGCTCCAAGTCCCATCCAACCTGGCCTTGAACACCTCCAGGCATGAGGCATCCACAGCTTCTCTGGCAATAAGGAGGTGGGAGGAAAACTGGACCCCCTTCCCACAGGAAAGTACCCCCTTTAGGCCACCTGATGGACGCCAGTAAAGCCTCACTAGGGCTGAAAATTGATTGCTGTGGAGTTGAGTACCCATTTCAGACATGACAGCATCATGGAGCAGCACTGGGAAGGAGAGTTATGGGAGGTCACTTCCCCCTCCTCACAGTGCTCCCTCAACAGGCACAAATCCAAGGATCAAACCCTTCAACATCTTCAAAGCCTCCTTCAGAGGACTGGTTTCCACATCACAGAGGAAGAAAAAACTCTCCTCTTTCTGATGCAGCACTGAAGAAGAACCAGGCAGAGAGAGGGGCCAGTTTTCCAGCTGGGAGTCTGCCACGTTCCTCTCTATTTCTCAGTTCATGACTCACCCACTGAGACAGCAGGAGGACAATGCAGCAGAGGTTAAAATGTCCTCAGACATGCACAATAGCAGCAGCAAAATGAACTCATAAAGAACTTTTTAACAGCTGTGGCCCTGTTTTAACAGAAATACTACAGGGTACTTATCTCAGTGGATTCTAAGAAGTTCCTAGACAGCCTAACCACCACCCTTTTCCAGTGTGGGATCTTTCCTTAGTGTATGCTGCCAAGTCCCTTCTCCAGTGTCATTTTAAAATGGTTCAGTAGTGAAGTCCCCCACATTTCCTTGAAGCAATCCTTCTTATTCCAACTATTCTCCCCTTTGTTGTAATAGCTCCACTTCTGCAAATCATCTCCTTTGGACAGTCCTAGTAACATTCAGTGACTGCAGTTAATTATCAGCACAATTTTTTAAGGAAACTAGATCCAAGCACTGACAAATTTCTTGAGCACATACACTTTTATTTTACTTACATCCAGGCCAGGAGGCCCCTGTGGTCCAGGGATACCAGGTACACCACGGGGACCCTGGTAGGAAGAGAAGAGACACACCCAGTAACATGAGTAGTATTTATGAGGTGCTTCTTTAGCTGAAAGGAGAAATCCTTAACCTAATAGTTATTGGTGGAAAAATTAACCAGCACCTACACAACTGTAAGAGAGTTTAAGAAAAAATGTAATTACAGCTCACATTGCACAGTCCTGATACCAGTAATTTCTCTTCCTCAAGGGACTTCACGTGCATCACTAAAGTCAAGCTTCCCATATACTGATCTTTATAGGAGGCAAGTTTTTGAACAGGGAGAAAATATGACTGAGCACAGGACAGCAGAAGAGGAAATGAAGGTCTATCTCCCCAGTTCCAGGCTATCACACTGGCTAGGACTGGCTGCTGTGCTGGAAATTCAAGCCAGTGTCTACTGAGACCACGATACACTGTTGTTTGTTCCACACCACTGGATTGCATCCTTGAAAAAGCAAGCATTGAAGGACTAAAGTATGTTTGGTGAATGCTGAAATTTGTAAGATTTAAGTAAGAAAAATGTTTTAAAATAGTTTCTTTAGAACCTTTAGGGCCTTGGCTATAAGCAATGGTGCCCTGATTTATGTGCTTTCAAATATTTGAACAAAGGGTGAAACAAGCCACTCATTATTTCTCTTGTAGGACTATTGACACGTAAGGAAAAGTTTCCACCAGGCCAAGGCTCTTGATCAACTCTTTCTCACAGCTCAATATAGCAGACAAGTACCTGGTAATATACAGGACAAGTTCCCTT
This sequence comes from Notiomystis cincta, assembly GCA_013398075.1. Taxonomy (NCBI): domain Eukaryota; kingdom Metazoa; phylum Chordata; class Aves; order Passeriformes; family Notiomystidae; genus Notiomystis; species Notiomystis cincta. The sequence goes on from VZRX01014077.1 coordinate 33,003, forward strand.
TGGAGGGTCACCCACCCTGTGACCATTCCTCAAGCAAAACCAAACCAATTACATGTGCCCTCCTGACATCGCTGGTAGAAACACAATTAGTGTGTCTGTCCCCTCCCCAAAGAATTTGGGTATAGCTAGAAAGACATACTGTACCAGTGACCCTTTGTCTCCTGGGGGTCCTGCAGGGCCCTGCAAACAGAAGAGAGACAGCAATCAAAACACTTAAAATTCCCATCCCCTTCTGGCTGAGCAGGCTGGTCCTGCATTAAGGCATTATTCTCTGCACTGGGCTGTGTGCTGCACTCATGAGTGTGCATGTGTGTGCTCTGCCTGTGCCCAAGGACAGCCCATGCTCAGCCTCACTCCTGGCTGGGTCTGGGGACACAGAACCACAGCATCCTCAGATCTCTTGGGCTGGGACAGGACATCTCCCCCAGAGTCTGAAGACCACACATTCAGCTACCTCTTACACAAGGAAAAACATCCCACAGGACTTCTGTGCTCCTTAACTTAGGTCAAAGCAGGGGGTCCAGGGGGCTTGTGCATGCTGTCTGTTTGGGGATGCAACTTAAAAAGGTGCAGCTGAGCACAGTGAGCCACTGGCAGGTCCCCACCTCTGCAGGAACACCACAGAAGTAATGCAGTACCACATCCAGCATGGGTGAATTGACTTGGTATTCCAAACACACCCAAAACAAGGCTTGAATAAATTGGCTACCATATAACTCTTTTTGCTTTCTGTTTCAGGCACAGTAACTCTCTAATCCTCATACAGTTCTCCATGAAAGAAGTCATTTTAGTGCATGCTAAATAAATGGCTAAATGAATAATTTAATTAATACAAACAATGCAATGCAGGGCAAGATTGAAACCCTTCTACTTATACTGTGCAACCATCCATTAGGCAACTTCAGCATAAACCTGTGAATTCACCCCAATTGCCCAAGCTGTCCCTCCTCTGTGGGGAATAACACACTCTGTCAATGTTCAAGTTTATGGCCCAGTGTTATGTAAATTGTAACTTGATACTTCAGCAGATAAGATAAAAAAAAAATCCTCATCTATATACACTTTCTGTGCAGGGGTCAAAGCCTGAGAGAGGTTAAGGGCACAGGAGGAAGCAGGGTGAGGATTCCAATTAAAAAGAGTTGTTGGCTCTCAGCTCTGAAGCTGCAGTATTATAAACACAATTTTGTCACATCGCTAAAAAGGGTAGAGGCTGACGCCTTTAATTCAGTGTGTAATATGCACTGAAGCAACTCCACTGATTTTATTCTGTTTTTTTTTACTGTGGAATTCAGTCTTTGTGACAGTCTGCTAGATTCAAGGTTATACAGTTTTGGTTTTTTTCTCCAATCAGTGTCTTTGCACTGGAGCTGAGCTTATGATGAATCTACAGTGGAAAAAACCACCATAATAGTGGTTTGGTTGTTGGGGTTTTTTTTTGCTTTTGCTTTTTTTTTTAAAAGCATTTAGTAAAGCAAATTAAATAAATAAAATATATCATTTGAGAACAGTGTGGTGTGTAGGTGGCTACACATCCTGACAGTGGGCAAATAATGAAGACACAGAAAAAAACAATCTTCTGGTGTGAGACAAGAGATGTCTGCATTTGGAGTCAAGTCCTTAGTCATTTGTGTTTATGGAGATGAGAATGCTAAATCCCCAATGAAGAACAACTTTGTCATCTTGTGTACATCAGGATGCAGACATGAACTCATCTAGCCCTGGACTGAATCTAAAAATCTGTAATTAAAGACTATCCACTAGCTAGTGATTTTCAATAAGCCAGATACTCATTTGTTCATTTAATTTTAATTTAATTAATGGCTGAACATTGAGAAGTGCAAGAACACCACTGTTCCTTAGATAAATCATAACAAATGGCACCCAGGAAACCTGCAGTCATTGGTAACCCTGTGAGGACCATAAAGCCATGATACAGTCACAGTGTGAAACAGGACTGACCAGTCTGCTTCAACTCAGATAGAATTCAGCATGGTTAAAGCAAATATTAAGTGGAGATACACCTCAGAAAGCCATATTTTTCAATTCATTACCCAGCAATATGACTTCTCATTTCAAGACAATTTCCTGTACTAATTGGGACATTTATATCTAGATAAACAAAGCATTGATAACCAAACACAGACTGATTGGTCCAGGATCATTGCATGTACAAGGTATTGCAAAAGAATGCAAGGGCGCAGATGTGCTCCAGCAATTAAAGCCAGAAATAGAGTTTGCTTCCTCCTAAACATATATCACTAGCAAATTCAGGGCTTATCTGGAGGTCTCTGAGCAGGGCTACAGCCAGAGCACTCCCAAATCCCCCTCCTCTCTAGAGGAGTTGAACATGACAAGTACTGGAGTGATCAAAGCCCAGCAACAGGAAAATCCAAATTTTCCAGAGCAGACTCCCACATACACCTTGTGACCAACTGATACTCAGGAGAGCAGAGCTGGATGAGGTCCAATCAATGAAATGTCTGTGGGCAATGATGGGATGGTGGCCCTCTTGGAACATGGCAGTTTAAGCTACCTGATTTTGTACTTTGCTGTCAGTGTTGCTGTCCCTGATGTCACACGTGTGCCACACTCATCCCTTCCAACAGGCCTTAGACTACAGCAGGGTGACATCTGTCCAGGAGACCAGAGCTGCTGCCTCAGCATGGATCTCACATTCACAGACAGTGTGCCAGGGTGATGCAAAAAACTCAGGAGTGACAGCCAGTGACACCAATCAATCCTATAGCACTTCCTGCATTCTGTTTCAACTAAAACCAAATTAATTAGGAGCCCTCATTAACAGACATGTGAGCTACAAGTGGCAGCCTCTGGAATCTGCACCTTCAGAAGGCCAAACATCCCACAGGCTCTCAGCACAGCTGAGCACAGGCAATGCCTTCCCCAGTGGCAGTGCCTGATTTTCCACCTTGTTACAGGTTGCAGCAGGACCTGCTACTTACAGGGGGTCCAGCCAGGCCGATTCCTGGCACACCTCTGTCCCCCGGCTGTCCAGGGAGGCCAGGAGCTCCCCTCTCACCCTGAAACAAAGGAAGGAGTTAAAGACTTTGTGCACTGATGAGAAAATGTGCTGAAATGCAGCCAGGTTGTACCCCAGAATGTCACAGGAGTACATCTGGTCCTGGCCCTGCCCCCAGAGGGACAGATTCTTCCTGTGCCAGATCAGGGATGTGGCACAGTTACTGTCTCCTCATGCCAATGAAGTGTCCTTTTGCACCACAGAGCCCCAGCCCAGCTCTGCGGGCTCAGCCTGTGCCACATCACACCACATCACTGACTGGAAAACACAATCTTTGCAAGTGCTTTCACTTATTTTGATATACTGCATCAAATTTCCAGCATTTCACACAATCACCACTATTGAAGAGACCTTCAGGATCAGCTAGTCCAACCACCTTAATCACCCAACCCAGCACCACCTTAATCACCCCAAAACATATCCCCAGGAGCCACATCCAGAACACTTCCACCAACAGTGACTTCACCAGGGTATCAGGCACTTTCCTTGGCTTGGGGAAGCCCTAAGCACCATAATTCACTTTCCTCTCTCTGTGTTTCTATGGTAGAAGGCCAAGGCACAAAAATTGCTGAATATAGATCCTTTATCTGGGGAAGACAGGATTGGGAAAGTTTTCTTGCATCTGAATGTTCTCCTTCCCTTTACTGACATAGGCCTACTCGCAGAGGTGTATGAAATTACTCTGGTAAAATGTAAGTCAACACTTCTACCACTCTCTCTTGAGCACTGTACTAGAAAAGGAGAGCCTTCTCTTCTAAAAAACAGAATTTTCAAAGTAGAACCTGAACAGCAGAGAAAACAGCCTGACATTGTTCAATATATACTGCAGACAGAGGGCTAAGAAATAATTCAGCTGTAAGACTTTAATTTAACTTTTATCTGTTTTCTGGTTATAGGGAGAAATCGATAAGATTTTTATGGATTGTGTTACAGTTGTGAGATTTGGTCTCACGTTGGCAGTAGATTTATAATGATGAATCTTATTTATGCTATTTATTATGACATTTCTAGCTATACAGAAGCATGATAGAAAAATTGTTACCTGTGGATTCTGCCCACTCAAATTTAAATCTGCAATATCTCCTATTTTTCTCCTTTCTTGCTTTCTTCTTAAGTTAATCTTATACTACAAAGAAATAATACTGCAAGGCCAGTGAGAAAAAAATGCATTCTGATTAGTTCAAACGCTCCACACATCCCTTATCAGTTATTTTATTCAAAAAGATAATTTCAATACAAAAATTTCAATAGTATTTTCCCACACACAATTAAGACTTTTACCATCTTCTGTTGATATTGAATAGAATACTTAATGAGATTTCTTTTAGTGTTTTTTCTTCTGACTTTTATATTAATTCTCAGTCTATTAGTGTGTGTCTGTGTGGGCGTAGGTGTGTGTTCTCAGCTGTCAAAGATATATAGAAAAGACTACAATGCATTTGTACAAAATGCATCAAAAAGAAAAAAAAAGTCATAGCGGTTTGGTTATTTTAAAAATAAGGGACATGCATGGATTGGGTCCCATACTGCTATAATCCTACTTCTATCATTTACAAAATCTGTTTCAACATTTGATTCTTCCAGTCCAGATCAGAACATGGTCATTTTGAAGAGGAGAATTTCTGAAATGTCTGATTAAGTGTTCAAGCAAAATTCAGATCCTCCCTGAATCAAAGATTTTTGCTGTTTTATTCCTTTCTCTCTTTTCTGTGTGCTTAAAAGGGAATAAACATTACTTTCAGCAGAAGCTGGTGTCATCAGCCTCTTCAATTAGCCAGTCTTTGCCTCAGTACAGGAGGGGAAACCAGCACTACCTGGCTCTACTGGAAAATTCACAACCTCCTTGCAGAGAGGTGAAGGGAATGAGTGCTAGGGAAAAGTTCTCCCTGAGGGCTGACAGGTGGTCCCAAGAGCAGATCATCCCTGAGCCATGCAGTGTCTCCCTGGTTGTGTGATTAAAGGGTCCCAGTTTCCCTAAAAAAGCGTGCACTTAGACCTCCATCTGTGTTGAATTCTTACAGTGCTGGAAGGTATTTTAAACGTGGAAAGTGAACACAGCCAATTCATATCTGAGTATTTCCATCCACAAAGATACTGGAACAATAAAGAAAGGAACCTTCTAGAAGACCAGAGGTGCATTTTTGAGACACAGCTTCACAAACTCTATTTTCCAGTGCAAAACAGATCATATTTATACCATATTCTTTTCTCCAGTTCAAGTGAATCAGAGGAGCAGTCTACAATGAACTCCATGCTCACCTTATGTCCAAAGGGTCCTGGCAAGCCTGGTGGTCCTCTTTCCCCCTAAAGAGACAGAAGCAAAACAAGCAAACAGTCACCATCCAGCCAAAAGGGCACCTGGACTTTGCTGTAGCCAAGGCAGCAATTCTTCCACCACTGCCCGCCTGAGCTCAGCCTGCCCTGGCAGTATTTTACTGGCAACATGTAACCAAATTAAACAATCTGCTAACTGGGCTAGAATTAAATGCTTTTAGGGAACTTTCATCAAGCTAATCATTTTTGTACTAGTCACAAGGACAATGGCTACTCCTTGTGGAGGTCTCTGTTTTCAATGCAAATTTCAAAAATACATCTTCAATCCTGTCTCACTTTTTTTTATGCAGAGGTGGGATCTGGAGCATTTTCCACAGGCAGGCCTTTCATGGATTCAGGTAAATCCATGCTCTCCTGCAGAAGTCATGCTTGCCTGTGTCATATTGAACTAGTCAAGCCCAGAAACTGCCAGCAGTACTTACCCTTTCTCCATCTTTACCCTTCCCAGGCAAACCTGGCTCTCCAGCACGTCCAGGCTCACCAGGTCGCCCAGGTAAACCAACTTGTCCTTCTTTTCCAGGATCACCCTGTAGAAGACAATCCATCAGAACTCATTAGAATACTACAGACAATTCCCATCTCAGGTCTTTCATTGGAACTGAAAAACATGGATTTTTCCTAGCTTCCTCATCTGGATTTGTTTTGGTATCATAGGAAACCCTCTTTTACGGGAACTCTTTTCCTTCAGTAATCTCAAGGTGCTTGTAATTTCCATTAAGGAAGGTAAAAGGAGACTTCAAGACATTTTGGGAACCAGCTAAATGTGGTGGTGTGCTCTCTCCATGGAGCACACCCCAACCTGATCTTGTCAAAACTGGTTATCCCTGCTGTGATACCAAGAAATGTTGGAATGTGTCCTGATCCCAACCTGAACTTTGCTTCCCGTAATCCTGCCCAAGTGACGCCCTCCAGCAGCAGTAGTGGTGGATGCATCTGGTTGTGATGGCTGCCTCTGACTCACAGTGGGATCAGGGGAGGCAGAGAACAGCCCTACAGGTGAGGGCTGGCTTGGGCAATGTGCCACAGTGCTGGTCAGTGTCTTCATAAATTTGGGAGAAATGAACATTTGTAGTCAGCGTGAAAATACGAGCCAAGCATTTTACCCCATGAACAGTGGACAGCCCAGGGCTTCACTGGGTTGCATGCACAGATCTTCCCTTGAGCATGGATGCCTCTCAAGGTTACTCCTCAAATTAACACATCAGATACTCAGCAAACAAAATGGGAATAAGTGCCTTTGAAACTTTGAAACCCTAGGCAAGTGATATAAAATTGGTTGCACACATCTAATGCTTTAGACAAAATATTGATCAAGTCTGGGACTAAGTCTGCATGCAGCCACACCTAAATTCCTCTGTGAGAAGGTGTTCAGAACACAAAGGGATCCTTTCTGAAACTCATGAGTCAATGGAAGGGTCTCCCTGGCAGTTTTGTCTGACTCGGTCCTCAATGCAGTAAATAATCAAGTGTACCTTGCACTGAATCTTGTTAAACCACTGTGGCATTTACCACTGAACTTTGTTAACTTGGCATCTTATATCAATAAAATATACTGTTGCTTCTTTCTGGTGAGTGAAGTGCATCACTCTTTCTGCAGCACAGCATGACAGAGCCCCTGGTCCTCACATGACCCTGAGGTAGAGCTCAGTAATTTGGAAGAAGATTTTATTGAAAGAGCTGGGATTCAGTCCCTTTTAAGCCCTAAATACATGGACACAGGCAGCCATATTTCTGATTAATCATTCCTACTGCTGCAAACAAAGATCAGGACTCCAGCATGCTGGGCACTCTGGGGTGCTTGACCAAACACAACCCCCTGACTTCAGAAAGCTCATGAGAGGAGACATAGAGCCAGTTTTTCCTCCAGCTTTGGATTTACAGTGATGAATAGGAGTTTCTTAGAACACCAAATGCCCACTCTTGTCAGGCAATGAGGACAGCAGAAGGCCATAATTGTGTAGCAGTGACTTCACTATTTCCAGTGGGTTATTAGGTAAATTATAAAGCTACAACTTCATAAGGGTGAAAACCTTGCAGCACGTGTAATAGAGGAGTTCAGGCAAGATGATCTCATGAACCCATGTGTCTTAACCATCCACAAACCTATAAAATAATTGCCCAGTTCAGACTGCATCTGTCCCTATTCCTTAAAATGCTCAAGAAAAATAGAAACAAATCCATCAAAGAACCAACTCACCTTTTCCCCCTTTTCTCCTGCCTTTCCTGGGAGTCCAGGGCCTCCAGGCACACCCTGGAGAGAAAAGAACTTTAAAGCTTAGGAGTTTTTTTGTAGGCAGTATTGGATCCTGAACAAAGGGGCAGGCCTCAGTACAGTTTATCTCAAGGATCAGTATTAGCTCTACATTTCCCAGTACAGAAAACCTGTAATCCAGAGAATTCCACAGAAGAGCAGTGTAACAGCTTAGAGGAGGAATAAGGTCCTTAAAGGAGGAATTTCTTTTTCAGTATAAAAAAGAGCTGAAGAGGAAAAGCAGAAACTCAGCTACCACCAGATTTGTGCATTCTACCAGTAACTATTTCTTTCATTTTGTGAAATCCTCAGAAGTTCCTGATATGCTACGAACAACCCCCCAGTCACCACCTCTGCATCAGAGAAGCCAAAAACCTCCCAACACTGGGAAATGTAGCTGTGTTCATTTCTTCCTCTATTTCAGTTTTCAATCCTTTTAACGTCTTGGCAGGTCTCAAAGGACTCCATGCCAAAATATAGATGATTTAGAGCTCTAAATTAAATACTCTGACTTCCTAACCCACCAAAACACATTTTAGAATGGTACTCCATTTTAAGATGTGAAATCATGCCTTGGCACCATTAAGATTGGATTGACCTCAGAATGGATGTGATAATTATTTTCCTTTCTGCACCAGTAAAAATTATTTCCAACTATATTAGCTTTTATAGGTAATATATTGGTATTACTGGTGTAGAAGTTTGCTTAATGGAATATGAAATTGAAAAGTTCTTCATTTTCAATATCACCTTTCAGTTTGAAATTAAATCACTACATTAATACAATTAAATCAAATGTGTCTTAACAATTAGTAGAAAAGCAATTTAGGTTTTCTTGGATCGTCCAGGTTATAAACTCTGGTGCTAACAGCGATGTGTTCTCAACCACTCTGCCTGAATGCATCATATCCTGAGGTCTAAATGCTGTTTTTCACCTACTGCAGTCTAAGCCCAGAGAAACCCCAGGAACTAGAAAGAAAATTACCGTAGTGGAGCTGGGAGTAGAGTTAATCCAAAGATGTTTTTAGCAAATATAAGAAGGTTTATCATGCACAAGTTAACAGTGGTGATGAAACCTCCCCAGGTAACAGGGACAGTGTATTGATTTCAAGGTTATTTAGGCTCAAATGCCTACATGCTTTCATAATAAAAGTGGTGGTTTACCATGCTATTTTTATATCAAGAAGTCATGTTTACAAAATGAGGACAAATGAAAACAAGGCAAAGAAAACAAAAACAGAGACAATAAACAGTGAATTTTTTCTCTTGAAGAGTTGGCAGCAAAAATTGCTTTTGACAATTTGGTGAAGAATGAAGCAGCTCTGTTCTTCCCTTGATAAAATGAACATGAGAAGATAGTTCATGGATACACCATTCCCAGGTGCCTCCAGATCTTTCAATTCAGCCATAAGAAACAAGAGTAATGAAACATAGCCTTTTGAACTTCATAGTAATCCCTGTGAAGGGAAAACTAAACACAATAAATAAAGAAATCAGGGCACAGATGGGAAAACAAATACACTGGTGCATACTTACCACATTTCCTGGCAAGCCTCTTGGGCCTGGGGGTCCTGCTGGTCCACTCAAACCCTGTTATAAGAAAATGAATTGTGTGTGTGTGTGTCCATATACAAATCACAACTTGTAGCACCATAGGAACAAGATGTTCCAAGTGAGATTGGATTTCATGTCAGACAAGGTGTTGTACAACAGGAAAGCAAAAAATAGCATGTTTGTTTGAAACTTTTTAGTGTGAAGAATAATGAAACNATCACAACTTGTAGCACCATAGGAACAAGATGTTCCAAGTGAGATTGGATTTCATGTCAGACAAGGTGTTGTACAACAGGAAAGCAAAAAATAGCATGTTTGTTTGAAACTTTTTAGTGTGAAGAATAATGAAACAATACAAAACGGATGAAGGCTCTCTTTGGGAGCTTAAAGCTATCTTCTATCAAATGAAATCCTAAATCTAGCTCAGATACAGGAAGAAAAGTCTGGGCCAGAAACATTAGAAGAACTGAGTAAAGTATGTTGATTTATCATAAAAAAAAATCTAGGTCAACAAAATATGCTTTGTTGACAATTCTACCTTTCTCTGCTGTGGGGAACAAAACCTGAAAACATTCTTTTGCACTGAACAAGTGAAATAGTCCAAACCATCCAGAGTATACAGTTTTGAGTTTCAGGTCTTTTTCCACTTGCAAGTGAAAACTCTGTAGCATGAAAAACCCAGGTGTGTCCACGAGGGACCTTAAAAATCATCTGGTTCCAAACCCTGTCACAGACAGAGACACCTTCCACCAGACCACCTTGCTCTGGGCAATCTGTGCCAGTGCTCCATCCCCTTCACAGGAAATAACTTCTTCCTAATACTGATCTAAACCTACTCTCAGTTTGAAGCCATTCCCCTTTGTCCTATCACTCCATGCCCTTGTAGACACCCCCTCCCCAGCTCCCTTGTCTCTCCTCTGTAGGCACTGGAAGGGGCTCTAAGATCTCCCTGGAGCCTTCTCTTCTCCAGGATGAACAATCCCAATCCTCTCAGCCTTTGCTCATAGCAGAGGTTTAAAGATTTCCTCATCTCTGTGTTATTTAAAGTCACTGGTCTTTGAGCCAACAGAAACACTTGGAGCATCAGCAGTCTGTGAAAGGATGGCAAAAGAAGAGAAGGTGCCTGCAAATACCTGCCTTTCCTTATCATTAACATCCTCTGAGCCACCAGGTTACACAAAGAAATAAAACCAAGGAATTGTTTTTTGTGGAAGTGGGATGGTTTTTGCTTTCTTTATTTTTTTCTCCTCTCTAAAATACTAATCCTAAGGGGTCCTTCAACCAAGAGTGAAAGACACCTGCAAATAGGGCAGTTCAGAGTTTAGGGTCACAGCACTCCTTAGGGACAATATCTAAGCACAAGCCCAAGAAGGAAAACCATGAACACAAAGGTGAAAGAAGAAATTTCAGTGCTCTAGGACACATCATTTGGATTTCCTATTCCCTCCTCCTAATTGCAGACATCCTCTCTCTCAATCATTATTTCAAACAGTTCTTCAGCGTTTCTTCCTTCTTTGCTTGCAAAGAAAGTCTGTGGCCTTTTATTCAGCTACAAAGGGCTTATATGCTCTCACAATAATAAAACTGGACAGGAATTCTTTGCTGTTCCTAAGCACACAGCCAGACAAGAGCAGCACTCCCTATAACAAATGCCTCAAAAAGGGGTGTGGGATGGGAATTCTGGATGAGCCAGTATTAGAAAAAATAGCAGAATTGACAGTGAAGCCCAAAAACAACCATGACCAAAACCCTGCTGCTGCTGAGCAGTGAGCTCCTGGCTCCAGCTGGCTGCCTGAGCTGGGCTGACAGTGCAGTGCAGTCAAACTCACAGAGAAAAGGGTGTTTTGTTAGGCAGGGAGAGATTTGAGCAGGAAAAGATGCACAGTCCTGAGCTGGGCTGAATGGGAGGCATTGATCTGTTTGGTGCAGATGGTCTGTTTGCCCACAAACAGCCACTCTTCCAGCTGTGGATGAGGATGTGCCCTGTGAGCAGCCTGGGACTGCAAATCCACAAGATGTTGATGTCAGTGTCCTTTCAGGTGTGCTGTGCCAGGGCAAATGCTGCAAGGGAAGCAGTTACTCACAGTCTCTCCAGGGGCTCCAGCCTCTCCTCGGGCTCCTTTCTCGCCCTTTGCACCCTGTGCAGAAAGGAGAGATCCCAGCTGGTTAGACATGGGAGCAGACCTCCTGCCAGACAAAAAGGCTTCAAGATGCCTGATTTGTACTAGACAATGGTTTTTGTTAACCAGTTCACAGAGGAGTTAATGGCTGAGGAAATAGCTCCCAGTTCCCTATGTAGAAAGAAAAGGAGCTATAAAAATAAAACCCTGAGACTTAAGAATTACTAATGACTGATCAGCTCAGATGCTGTTTCTCAGCCCAGGATGCTGAAACTTGCAGGTATTCATCTGGGTGAAACTCCTTCCTATCCTCAGGCCAACGAACTACTTCATTTCCAGCTGAACTTTGATGGTCTCCCTTCACAGAAGACTTGCCTACAGTTCTGAAATATAAACATCAGTCATCTAGAAATGGGGAAAATAGATTCCCATGAAGAGGGTTTGTCCTAATCATACATATCAGAGAGCCCTTTGAAGAATTTTTGCAGGACAAAGTCTACTCATTGAACTGTCCCCCATTTAGCAGATGTCAGTTAAAATTGCATGGCATTACTGTGTTTTTTTTTATTTTTTGGGAGTGTTGGCTTTATTTGTTTTGGTTTTTTGGGTTTTGTTTTGGGTTTTTTTTTTTTGGTTTAGTTTGGTTTGTTGTTGTTGTGAATGCTCAGGTTGCTGTTAACCTGTTTAAGGTGTTGATGCCCAAATATTGCTGATTATATAGGCTGGGCACAGCACACAGGATGGCAGAGTGAACACCTACCCATGCTGAATGGAAACACCTCAGTGTTGATTGGAAATAGTTTTGTGTGAGCCAAGAAATTTTCTGAAGATGGGTGAGACCACAGAACCATTTCAAGGAATGAGCCATCACTCATTCCAGGTGGGGTGAGCTGGGGTTCAATCTGACTGCTCTGCAATGTTTTGACAATGCACTGCAGTGAATTATCTGCAAGACTTGTGGTTTGGTGGCAGCAGTATAAAATGCCCTCTGGAAGGACTATGAAGCTGGAAGAAGTCTCTCAGACAATACTGGCCATGCTACAAAGATACTGCATTTCTGAGCTGATTTTCCTGCTGTTGTCCTGTAGTCCAGCAGAAGTAAATAAAAAAAAAAATAAAGAAAAACCCTCCACAGAAGTCCCTGAACTTACAACACTGAGAAAAAAGAAATGGGCTGCTGGTGCATAAGGAAGGATTGTTTACAGTGATACAGACCTTGAGGTCACTCCACTCTAATTATGTTCAAGATTTTCTTCAAGGTCCCTCTTACCTGTACTCCTACAGGTCCTGGCACACCTTTTTCACCTGGGACCCCAGGTAATCCCTGCAAAACAGAGGGAGAGGTAAAGGAGCTGCTTCCATTGAGAGAAAGAAATGTTATTTTTACAGAGGCTGTCACTGCACAGGGCTCTGTCTCCTCTGAGAGCTCCATCCATAACAAGAGAGCCCAGAATACAAATGCTGTAGCCAAATGCACAATTAAGCTGGGACACATCACTTCAAAATCCCTTAATAAATCCTGCACATAAATTATTGTCAGCCAAACCCTGTCTAGCAAATCCCATAGTCCTCTTTTCAGCTACTAAAGCCCAGAATTATAGATTAGGTGCTTAAACTCCAGTAGTCATGTAGCTTCCTCTACAGGCAGCACAGACAAGCACCACTGTGGCTATTTCTGATGAGAGAAGCACCCCAACTACAGAAGGAGCACGTCCCACCCTCTCCCTCCAAAACTGACCACTCTCAGGTCCTCTCTTTGCTGAAGTCCAAAGCCAATTGAAGAAACACTTGGCTGTACTTACAGGTTCTCCACTCATTCCTCGATCTCCTTTGTCCCCTTTTGGTCCAGGTTCACCCTAATACAAAATAATAAGACAAAGAGAGAAATAAAAGCTATTTCCAGGGCTAGGACTCACACTAGTGCTGTTTAGTAAGAGGGCTCTTTCAATCAGTTACCCATTTCTGACAAAAAGCAGCTTCTTCAAAAGGCTTTGAGGTCAATGAATCAAAACTGATACGCCACACAAAGACATGGAGATCACTGTCTAGACCTCTTGGTCTGTTCTGATACTAACTGAAAAAATATTCAGCTTCAAAGGAGAACATCTTGCCCTTCATGGAGAACAGCAGCTAAAGAATGTACCCAAAATTTGATCAATTAATCTCTAATGTTTTAAGAGGCCACATGATGTGACCAGTAGCAAAAGCACCAGTGCCACTGCACTACCTCTCTGTAGGACCACAGCCCTAATGCCATCCTACAATGATCCCAGCTAAAGACAGTTCCCTATTCCACCTCAAAAAGAGAAGTGTTCATCTGGAGCATTTCCAGAGGTGTGCACTATGCAGCTATTCCTGATCTCTGGTTCTGTTAACATCTCCATACATTCATGCAGCCTCCTCTCCCTCCTGCAATGTCAGTACATTTTTTCATGCACCACCAGCACTGCCTAATAGGATTAATTTATTCCTGTTCTTCCTGCTTACAGTAAATTGAATATGCATTCAGACAGAAGTTCATCAGCTTTGTCCTGTGGTCTAGAGCAATAATCAATAAATCCATATTTCTGCTTTTTATAAATTGAAAAGGAAAGCACACAGTTATGGAAGTAGCTGGAATAAACCAGGCACTACATGAATACTCACATTTGTACATTGTGACGAACATATGTATTCAGGCAACAGCAATCATTACTTATTCATTATTTATCATACCAAGTGTTTCAATTATGCAATCAAGAGAGAGTAAGAACATCAGTGATTTAAGCTACACACACCAGCAAGGAATAGTGATCAGCCAAAATGCAGAGCCAGACAAATTTTATTTACGTCTGCTATTTGCCAATCATTTCTGCAACACCTGGGAATTCACAATCCATTTTCAAATGATTCTCTAACAGACTAAATAAATGTAGCTGCATAAATATTACTTATGCTTGTATTTATTATGCATTAGGAATAAATATTATCATCTGTGATAAATAATGGGAGGAATTTTACTCTACAAGTAGCATCCCAGTAGATCGACTTTTAACCAGGCAATCCCTGATGCCATCTAGTGTCCTTCAGAAAGACATCAGGATCACCTAAAGCAGCTCGAGCAAAGGGTCTAAAGCTTCAAACCTGTATGTTTGTGCCTGGAATTTGTTTTGTGTAATGACATTTCAAATTCTGAAACTCTTTTGAGAGAGCAGAATGACAAAGCACAAACACAGGGCAGGGATGGTGTTACTGAGTGACAATAAGGATGTGTATTACCAGGGAAAACAAAATTGCAAAGGGAAGAAGTATCTCAACAGCTGAAGGGGGGAAGTTTTTAAGATTTTCCTTTCTTCCACTTTTTCCTTGATATTTGACTTGCATAGTAGTGCAAACTCTAACAGCCACAGACATGGGTAGAGGAAGGATTTCTTCGTAGATTCATACAATGGTTTGGAGAGGAAGGGACCTGTAAATCATCTAATTCCAACCCCTCTACCATTGGAAAGGATCAGGTTGCCCCAAGCTCCCTCCAGCCTGGCCTTGAACACTTCCAGCCACGGGGCAGCCACAGCTTCTCTGGACAACCGGTTCCAGTGTCTCAGCACTGGCACAGTAAAGAACTTCTTC
>VZRX01014078.1:1940-18579 GCA_013398075.1 Notiomystis cincta
GCCCCTCCGGGGTCCCCCCGCGCCTCTCTGCCCGAAACTTCGTCTCCTGCCCGGGCGGAGCTGCCGCCGTGGGCCGCTCCATGCCAGGCCGCCGCTCCTGGGGGTTTCTCTGCTCTCCCCCCCGCTTCCTCCAAATAATATTATTAATAATACTAGAATAAACCACTTTCGCCCTTATTTCCTCCTTCGCAATAAATGACTTTCATTTCCCGGCAGAGCCCTGTGCGTATCGAGCTGGGGAGGAGGAGGAAGATGAGGAGGAGGAAGAAGAGGAGAGGGGCGAAGGATTTGAAGTTCTCTCACCTGGACGGGGCCGGCAGCGCGCGAGGCTTTGGCTCTGCTGCCGCCAGCTCCGTCCCAGGGGCTTTTTTCGTTGCGCCCAGAAATGCGCGGCGAATTTCCCAGCCCGCGTCAGGACCACCTCGCCCACGGCGGGGGCTGCGGGTGGGACCTCCCCGGGCAGGATCCTCCCGCCGTGGCACCGCATCTTCCTCAGGGAAATTTGTCCCCATCCCAGCGCGGGATCCCCCGAGCTTCTCCCCACCCCCAGCGGCCGCTGATGTTCATACGGGACCCGCGAACGAAAAAAGGTGGGTGCGGGCGGCCCCTTCCCCCAGGATCCCCCCCAGGATCGCCTGCGACGTGGCCTCTTCTCGGGGACCTCCGTGCCACGCGTGCTCCCGGGGGGACGCTCGCCCTGGGCCGGGGCTGGGGTACCCGAACGCTGCTCGCCCCGAGAGGCACCCGCGAGCTTGGCCGTGGCCGTGGTAGGGTGACACGCGTGGGAACTTTTTTTTTTACCCCACTTTTTCCGTGGAAACAGCGCTATCAGCAGCCCCAGCTGCCCCGCGGAGCTGCCGCCCTCAACATCCGCGGGGGAAGCCGCCTGGAGCCGCTGCCCCTCTCCTCAGCACCGTGTTCTCTCCCCTCCGACGGTTAAAATACAAAACTCCTTTCGCTTTTATTGTTTCTTTTCCAATTCTTCGCAGGAGCGGGAGAAATTGTATCACTCGTCATCCCTCGCCAAGATTAAAGGACGGGAGCCGGACGTCGTTCTCAAAAACCCGGGTAGCAAATCGTTCGGGAGGGAGCGACGGCTCGCAGGCTCTGCCTGCTCCCGAAAAGTCTTTCCAATCAGTTAATGTTGCTTCGCAATATTAATGATAAAAAATCGGCAGCCCGGCTTTCATTGGCTGCTGCCTCGCCTCGCTGCAGCACACACGCTCCGTCAGCTCGGGGCATTTCGGGCGCCGGATTGTTCATTTACATCCCATAAATGCCCCTGCTACAAAAAAAAAAAAAAAATAGGAAAAGAGATTTCCGTCGAGATTCCAATGCTTCCATCCCTAAATACTTAAATACTTCCATTTCCCCCCTAAATCCTTTGTCCTGGAAGGGGATCTGTTGCAGTTGTACATCCCTGGGATTGGATTTTATAAACTTTGTAGCCGTTTTGGGGGTTTGGGTTTTTTTCCTTGGGCAGAGCAGCAATTTGCAGGGCAGTGACTGAAATTCATTTCTCATCACCAGCTTGTTTAGACACCAAAACTAATGGTGTGATTATTATTCCTGAATGATATCATGGTAATGCAGAGAGATAAGGATGGCCTGATAGGGAAACATTAAAATTATATTCTTGGAGATAGTTCATTTGGAGTCACTTTAAATTAGATGAGATCATGTAGCCTGAGATCCAGTATCAGCATAAATAGAGCTGTATTTCTGCCTTCAGCCTCCTCCTCCTCCTCCTCCTCCTCACAGGAATCACAGTCGGGCTTGCAACTGCCAAAGGTGAGAGGTGAACAGCACCTAGAAATTGAAAATATCCCCGATCCAAACTTTATTTAGGAAATACTGGATCTTTAAATAACTTTATTTTTGTTATGCTTCAGGCGCTGGGAAAGGGAAGGATTTTTAATTGATTTTTAATGGAAGGAAGCACGTTTTGGAAAGACTTCCAGGTTTCTGGAGCTTTTCAGAGGCACTGACAACACAGGTCCCAGTTGCTGTTCTGTGGAACCTGGTAAGATTCCCACCACCAGGAATGCTTTTTCCAAATGCCCAGAATCAGCTCAGAGCACAGAATCCCACCAGGCATTGACAGGGATGATTATATTCTTGCTTTTCCCTCATATCTGGGTATTTTACATGCAAGTGCACACATACATTTCCTTATGTGTGCACCACATATTAAAAAAGACCCTTTTAATCACATGCCATCAAATAATATTTTCTGGGAGAAATATATGGAAAATATATGCAAGGAGCAGCTCATCTGGGCAGCAGCACTGATGTGTTCACAGATACTGTGCAGAACAGACTGGGTACTTACAGGTTATTATTTTTTGCATTTTTACAGTGTTTCTTGCTCAATTTCATCCCCCCCCCAATCCTGAAAAAAAAAAAAAAAAAACATTTATTCAGCTCCAGCCATAAAGAGTTACAGGGTGCAGCCTCCTGCACGGAGAGATTTAGTGGAGCAGGTCACTGCCCTGTAGGTGGCTGACAGAAGAGGGGTGCAGTGATGGATGTGGCACACTGGACCACCCCATCACACTGGCCCACAAGAGATGCTCCCTGGGAAGGCACCACATTCTGTGGGAGAGAGTTGGAGAATAACTTCCTTCAAGACTAAAGATTCCCTGTGGATTAGGACCTGGTTTATGCCCTGAGGCAGAAGTTTACAGCCCTTTGCAAACTTGATTTTTGTTGTGCACATTTTATCCGTGTGTGATGCAACCTGATCCTATCCCACCCCTTCCTTTAGCACAGTGCTCTGTGCATTTAGATCTCATTCCTCACAGGTGACCTGTTCGTTGCTCTTTTGCAGTACCGTTTATTTTTGTGGCTTGCTGTTAATGAGGAAGGTGATGGGTATCTGGGAGGATTTCTCTCCTGGCTCAGGCTCCCTGCAGGTGACAGCCCTGTGGTGTGGAAAACCTGTGCCCTGCTGCCTCTTCACCGGGATGAAGGTCCTGATCAGTGAGCTAGTGCAATGCCTGACAGGAAAAATATGCCTTGAATTATATCAGCCTTCCCAGAGCATCAAATTCAGCATAGTTTTGGAATTACAAAATCATAGAATTGTTTGAGCTGGAAGGGACCTTTAAAGGTCATCAAGTCCAAGCACTTTGCAATGAGTGGGGACACCTTTCACCAGAGCAGGTTGCTCAGAGTCCCATCCAGCTTGAATGTTTCCAGGAATGGGGTGTCCACCACCTTCCTGGGCAACCTGTGCCAGGCCCTCATCACCCTCATTGTGAAAATCTTCCTTCTGTGTCTCTCCCAGCTCCAGCTCCCTGTGTGTTGCTGTGTGGGAGTGCTGCAGTGAGCAGTGAGAACCAGGCCAGCAGCCTGCTGGGGTGATGTTGCTGCTGCTGTGAGGACACCACGTTGTGGCAGAGAGCACTAAAACCACTCCCAGGGAATCAGGCAGCAGCTTGGACTCCATGGAATCCACAAGGACTCTCTGGGTACCACCCTGCTGGAGACTCCTGAGCAGTGCCACCTCCTAAGGCCTTCCCTTAGCAACTTCAGCACTTAAACAATGAGTGCTTGAAGAGTTGTTCATCCTTCCCAGGGTGAGAAATGCCTGGCAGAAACCCACTGGGATTCCACTCCCATGCTGCAGAACCCCATGGATGCATCAGCCCACCTGCCCAGGGGAGGGTCCCTGGAGACCCCCCTGGATTTTGCTTTCCCTGCAGCAGGAGGCAGAGCTGATGAGTCTCTCCAGTAAATAAGTGCATTCACTGCAGCCACGGATGTAAACCCAGGGGCTTGACACGGCATTGACTTCCCAGATATTGTATGGCCAGGGAGCCTCAGTCATTGTCAGCAGCATGAAGGGAAGGATAAACAACCTGAGCTCAGGAGTGCAGAGCAGGCTTGTAAGGAGAGGCAGTATCTTTTATTAGACCAACTGATACAGTCAGAAAAAAAACCCAGACAGGTTTTCAGGCACATGAGCTCTGAAATAGAAGCAACAACTTTCAAGAAAAGTGCCAAGGCTAAACTGTTTATCTCCTGCACTCCCCTGCCTCGGATCCTGGGGAGCCTGATGGCTTCACTGCTGTGATCCAGCCCTCCTCCCTGGGCTGGGATGGAGCTCTGGAATGGGATTGCTCCCTGTGATCCAGCCCTCCTCCCTGGGCTGGGATGGAGCTCTGGAATGGAATTGCTCCCTGTGATCCAGCCCTCCTCCCTGGGCTGGGATGGAGCTCTGGAATGGGATTGCTCCCAGCCATCTGGCACGCAGAAATACAGGTCCAAAGCTGGAAGAAAAGCTCGGGGTAAGGAAGGGAAGAGACCTGCTGGATTTGGTGTGTCAGGTGAGCTCTGGAGTAGCTTTTTTCTGGCTGGCTGGCACAAAAGAAGCCTGTGGAAAGTACATGGTACTCAGACAGGCATAACCAACTCTGAGTTCTCCCAACAAAGGGTACACCTAAAATATTGTCTTGTTGTGTTTCTAGCACAACAGTTAAATAAAACACGAGCAGTGCAGATCTGGCCACGATGCGAATGCACAGAGGTAAATACTCCTTCTAGTGACAGGTGTACTCTCAACACCACTTCAAAGGCTCAAGGTTCCTGCAAATCTGTGTCTCATCCCCCAGCAGCACATTTTGCATTGGGAATCTCTGAACAAGACCAATGATGTCTAAAAGCAGCCACCACCAATGTCACTGAGGGTCACGGTGCTGGAGCATCAGCACCATCTGTTGTTTTAGTGAAGGGTGGTTAAATTCATGTCCACTCCATTCATTTTGGATCTGTCAGCATCACACACATCCTCTGGAGGAGGATTTTTCTGTCCAAACTGCCCTGTTTGGTCAGCACGTTCCTTCTTGTGGAACATCTGCCCCCTCAAACACAGCCAGGCCCTCAGCACAGCCAAGCTTCCCACCTAAATGAGCCAAACCATTCAAGAGCCATAAAGTTTCTTCCCTACTCTTCTCACAGGCCCTGATGTGGCAGAAACACAAAGCCTGTGAGAAGGTAGCACCTGAGACCCCTCAAAGACCTGATAAACAGCCAATTTATCTTACTGGAAGGTCTCCAGACCTCTCCTCACTACTCCCACAACTGTCTCAGTGTTCTCAGGGTGAAGTTACAGGAGTGGGCTTGGGTATTTTAAGCACTGAAGGCCATTTCTTCCCCATGACACATTCCTAGGAGAATGGGAACCCTGTAAATTCCCAGGACCACCAGTGGCTGACTGCTATAATCCTGGAAAAGTTGTTTGTCTTGTGGTCCAAAATGGTCTGGAAAACCTCCAGAGCACCCAGGATTTAAGCATGTTGTTTAGGCCTTAGGTTGCTGGAGAAGAACCACAGCTGTAAGAGGTGCTCCAGCAAGAAAGTGATCCTCCAGCAAGCAAGAGGTGCTCCATGTTCTCCTCTGCTCCGTGGCAGCAAGGGACACCCAGAAGTGACAGATCCTCTTCTGCCCCAAGCCTGATAACCCCCAAAGTCTGTGCAAAGCACATCGACCGCTCCAAGGCTGCTGACAGGACCGAGCCCACGTGGCAAACACAGCTTTGGGCTGAACTGGTGAAACCAGGTCTGAGCAGCCACTCAGTGCTGCTGTGCAGTGAAAACTCAGCCCTGCCACTGACCTCAGTGAGTGAGCTAGCTCTGGGAAAACCACAGGGCACGTATCCACCCAAACAGTCTGAAAAGGCAGCGGCTTCCATCCAAACGCTGCCTTACAGGAGCTCAGATGCCTCTGAGATGTCTTTTGTTTCTTGCCAGATGTCTGTGGTGGCATCTTGGAGCAAAGCTCCTCCCTGGCTCATCCCCAGCCTGGGAACTGCCCTGAGAGGCTCAGCAGAACAGAGCACCTCCAGAGGGAAGGTGTCCACACGCTGCACGTAGACTTTGTGTAGAGGTGGTGTTTGCTCTGAGGTGTCAGCTGGGAGCCAAACGCCCTGGCAGAGATCATGGTCTGCTGGGGATTCAGCAGGGGGCCCCAGCACTACAGGGAAGAGCCCCCAGTGTCCTCTCCAGGCCTGCAGAAGCCATTCCTCAGAGGAAGTAGCAGGGCTGTGGTCTCCAGCCATGCCATGGTCCCCGGCACCCTCCTTGGGTATAGGAGTGACCTTCTGCCCACCAACGCTGGGAAACAAGTCTGGAGAGCCAGGAGAGAGGGAAATATCATTCCAGACTCCAAAAACATGAGTCATCCAGAGGGTTGGAGGCAGCAAACATTAGCATGAAGAAGTCCCAGGTGCTTCCAGCCATTTGGAGATCCCCTTTGGTGGGGGTTGCAGCCTGGCTGAGATCCACCAGCCCTGCTGCAGGACTGACATGAGGGCTGGGAGCAGAGCTGCTCCAGCCTTGAGCTTCCAAAGGCATTCCTGGTTTGTGCTGGACATGCCCTCTCCTGCCCTCTCCACCCTGGTCCTGCTCATTCCACCACAGCATCCCTGACTCAGGGCCCTTCTTCCCTGGCAAGCAGATCCCTCCCTCCACAGGAAACTTTGGGGGAAGTCTCAGGAACTAACTTTGGGGGATGGTACAGATTGTATGATCATGGCTTGAGGAAATTATTATATTTTTAATTGAATTTTGTGTGCTATGCACAGATACTACAGTAGTGGGCCCTTTATCAATTGTTAACACGAATACTAATGAATACTAATGCTAATCATTTGTTTCTGGAAACAAATACAAAGATATTTGATGGTGAGGAAAAAAAAAAATCTCTCTGAATTTTAACACCAAAAACCATGAAATGCATTTCAGGCCAGTGGTGGCAGAAGACAAAACCCCACAGTCACAATACGGTGACACTAAACGTGAGATTTAAACTCGCCTTAACGACTCTGGCACGGCGGGGCCGGCCTCAAAAATGACTCAAGGAACAGCTCCAACAACCTTGGCCCAAAACTGCAGCGGGAGCTCCCCAGGAGCCACGTGAGGGCAAACGCTGCAGGGCAGAGCTACAGCTCCTCCTCCGGAGTCCTGTGGGGATGGGGACAGGGATGGGGACGGGGTCGGGGATGTCCCCGCGCCTCCAGAGCGATGCGGCCGCTCCGTTCTTTATTCCTTGCGCTGATTTACAAGGCGCCCATCTCCCTCCAGCAGCTGCTTGTGCTTTACGGGGTTTGCAGATGAAAGCCAACGCTATTTCCACCCAGCCAGCCAGCCCAAACGGAGAGGCGCGCTCAGTAACCCTTTCCTAACCCTCCAGCCAGGGATTCTGCGGGGAGCAATTTAGCCGGCAGGAGATTCCAGGAAGGGCAATTAATGAAAGGCTTGGATGAAGCTTGTCTTGTATCTCGTTCCAAGCACGGCCATAGAGGTTTGCACTGGGGCGGGGGAGGCAAACGTTAAAGGCAGGGCCTGCTCTGGAGCACACCCAGTCTGCAGCACCTGCAAATTTCTCCCCCAGGAGAAATAACTCAGATATCTCCGTCACTCGAGGCTGTTCAAATTATTCATAGTAAAATAAATTACCAGGTGTATTTAGTCTGTTGTTGTTCTCCCCCCACCCCACCCCCTTTTTCATACCCGCTCATGAATCACTTGGAAATAGATTCTGATTTCTGCAAGTGTGTCTATTAGTCATGATAAGGAGCTGTGGCATGGCTCAGGCAAAGGCCAACAGGCTGTGGGCAAAGGCTCATTCCTGGCCTGGTATCCACATCTCAGTGCTGATTCGAGTCCTTGGCTGCTGCTTCCCAGGCCAATTGGCGTTTGCCCCCCTTCCTTCTGAACGAGTAAGAGGAGGGACCGCAGAGATGCTCAGCACAAACCTGCTCGGGCAGGCAGGAATCCCCTGCTTCTCCCGCAAACGGGGCTGCCCCAACACAGACCATGAGCCCTGTGGGGGTGGTGGTCCTCACCAAGGCTGCTCTGACCCACAGCCGTGTCGGTGTCCATCGGTGCATCCCACACCTGAGCTTTCACGGCAGCCAGCCAGTGCTGCCCGTGCATCCCCAAGACCCAGCACACCTGCCAAATGTCCCTGGGGGGATGCACGGAGAGCGTTTCCTTCCCTGCTGTTACAGGGTCAGCCTCAGCCCCAGGCTCTGCCCGTGGGAAGCAGAGGATCGGCCCCATCTCCTCTGCCCGAGCCCTTGGCCTCCGCAGGCAATTCCCACCCCAGGAGGTTGCCCCGATGTAATTCCGGTGTTCCGCTGGCTACAGGTGGAGGGAAAACTTGTTATCGCCGGAATACAATTCGCACGCCCAACTTGGGCAGCCTGGAGAGGTGAGGGGATGCAGGTGGGAGGAGAGGAGGAGGAGAGGAGGAGGAGGAGGAGGAGCGGTGGCCGCCCTTCCTCTGCGGCACGTGGCGCTCAGGTTCCAGGGAAAGGGAGACGTGTCTGATTACTGGGCAAACAATAGTGAGCAGCGCTATTTAAACACATCCAATTACCGCTGTTATTCAGTGGGCAGAGGCCGACGTGAGAATGCAAACACGGGGAGAGCAGAGAGGTCTCTGCTGAGGAAAGCTGTAGGAGCCTTGTAACTCTCCCCTCTGAAAAGGGATTTAATCAGCAGCTGCTCATTGGCAGGGCAAGGAGGAAGAATGAGCGCTTTGTGCGCAGCACTGACTTTTCCCACTCCCTGAGGCACGCAGATAACTCCCCTGCTCACCTCCCTCCCCTGGGAAGCCCTGCTTGATGGCACAGATCGGGCTGCTCCATCCAGCCGAACACCGCCTGGGGCATAAGCCCGAAAGAAACATCTTCATTTCCCTCTGCTGCTCCGACTCTGGTGTGATCCAGAGGTTTGTGAGGACCAAGAGATCCCTCAGGCCCATCAGAGGTGCTGGGGGGTGGAGGACTCTCCATGCCCCACCCAGACCGTGCCATCCTCTCCCCTCCCAGCCAGTGCTGGGTTTAGTTCGGCAGTTTGGTCTCCGTGGCTCCCGCCCAGGAGGAGACATCGAGTTTTAGACCAAAGGAGGTGCCACTGGCCGGTTTTACCAGGATAAAGGGACCTCAGCATCAGTCAGCTCGGTGCCTCCCTTCCGGCTGCAGGGACACGAGCAGCCGTGTAACGAGTCTCTCACGGCCTCATTCTGCCCATTTCTCCAGCCACTGGCGCCCCTAAATCCCAGCGGAGCACCTTCCAAGGGATGAGCCCCACCTCAGCCCAAAGGATTCCGTCTGACCCCTTGGCGTGGGGAAGGTTCACCGCAGACCAGCAAAGTGGTCCCACGTGCTCCCCAAACGGAAGAATTCCCCCGATTTTATAGGATTAACGCTCTCACCAGAATCACAGGTGATTATTGCTCCCTTCGGTGCTTTCACACGGCTCGGAATAACGCCCCAGGGATCCATAACAATTAACCGACTTCAGCAGCTCACGCTGCCGTCAGTCAGAGACACAGGAGGAGAGAGCCTCCAAAATGAATCAAAGCAGAGGGAATAAGTAGTTTAGTCCTTTCCTTTGCTGTTATTCCCACGTTAACACGGGAGTTTTTCCCCCGTGGGATGACAACAATTTCTGCTCGAGCAGAAATTCACCGAGATAAAGTGAAGATCGCACTTTTATTTCTGTGCATGAGCTGCTCTGCGGTGACACGTCCCCAAAACTAACTCCAAAGAACAGGAGAAGGGAACCTTCCTTCTTGGGTGGCTTTTGGCTTTGAGAGCATCCGAGCACAGCTCCCCCAGGGCTGAAGGTGTGCTGAGTCCCGAGGGAAGGCAGTTGGGCTGTGCCAAGGCTTCTGCTGATCCCATCGCTGCCCTGACACGTGCGGCGAGCGCGGTATTTTCTTCCGTTTGCGGAGAAGGATTCTTTCCCAATTAATCAGTCCTGGCCGTGTGTTTAATTGCTGCCCAAGGACTCTGTCTGAGTCATGCCGTGCTACAGTCGTTACCTGTCAGGTACGTGGTGCTGCCGGGGTCACGGGGCTTCGCTCTGAGCCTCAGCAGGATCTCGGTCCAGGGAGAAATCGGGATGGGAATGCAGCCCCTGGCACATCCCCAGGTGAGAACTGCTCCTGCCTGGCAGCAAAAAGACTGCAAAAATGTGTTCTGCTCCAGGTGATCTTAAGTCCCTTCCAACCCAATCCAATCATGGATCTATGAAAATGGATTGCAAAAATCCTGCCTGTTTCTATTTTTCTGTTGCAGTTGCACACAGTATTTGTGTTTCGAGTCCTATTCTCTTGGAAGGGTTTTTTATTCTAATACAGGAAATTTTCAAGGATGCAAATGCATTTTCTGTTTCCCTTGCAAAGCAGGAATGGTTCTCTGCAGGAAATTTTCTATTTAAAAAAGAATGGCTTTATTGATATCCCACATTTTGAAATCTACAATAAATCACTCCTGAAAAAGAAAAAAAAAATAGAGAGAGGAAAGAAAGAAGAAACAGCTGCAAACTAAAATTAGGGTGAAATGCAGGGAATGTAGTGGGGATAGCAGCATTCATCTACTTTTAGGTGTTTTTTGGGAAAATAAAAGCTCTAAAACACTGGAGCCACAACATTTTAGCATCACAGCTCAAATAAAGGCAGAAGCAACGGGGGGCCTGCAGAAGGTCATGTCAAATGTCCTGGAGTGACAAGGCAGCAATTTCCCCATCCCAGCGTGGGGATGGTGGCACAAACCACCCTTGTAAAACACTCCCACTTCCACTGGTGTCTGGGAAAGGCGTGGATGGCACGGGCAGGTCCCAGCTGCTCTGAAATAGCTCAGTGCCACTGAAGTGAAAGGAGCAGATCCAGACAGCAGCAGCAGCCACGGCTGGAGCTGCCAATCCAAACTGCCTGGCATGGGGAAACAGCACACAAACTCCACAGCCTCGAGGGGAGGATCCATTTGTCAGGCTGTGCTGAGGTGCCAGAAACACCTTAGGATGTGCTGATAGATGAGCAGAGTTCAAAAGTCTGCAGGAATAAACCCGAGGGGTGCGCACAAGGTGGCACTCAGCGGTGCGAGGGCCCAAAGAGGGCTGCGGATATCAGGGAACCAGAGAATCACGGAATGCTTTGGGTTGGAAGGGACCTGAAAGCTCATCTGCTTCCAGTCTCATTCCATGGGCAGGGAAATCTTCTGCTATCCCTGTCCAACCTGGCCTTGGACACCTCCAGGGATGGGCCAGCCCACCCACGGCTTTGCAGCCTTGCAGCCCCAGCCTCACATCCCAGGGCCGGGGGTTGCCTGTCGCCGAGCTCCCGTGTGGAGTGGCAGAGCTGTGCCACGGCCTCAGCTGGCACAGGTCCTTCCTGAACCCCGGACACGGCCCCCAAAGCCTGCGGAGAGGCCTCTGGAGAGCAGGGAGCAAGGCTG
Organism: Notiomystis cincta; assembly: GCA_013398075.1. Lineage (NCBI taxonomy): Eukaryota > Metazoa > Chordata > Aves > Passeriformes > Notiomystidae > Notiomystis > Notiomystis cincta. The sequence goes on from VZRX01014078.1 coordinate 13,192, forward strand.
GGAAGCTGTGCCTGAGGATCTGGCTGTTCAGCCGCTGCTTCCCTCAGTGGGAGCCGGGCAGCTCCAGCTTTGCGCTGTGCGTTGAAATCTCCCCGGCGAGTTCCGAGCGGGAGGAGAGGGGTTGTGATCCCCTTCTCCCTCTTTCTCCACGTGAGCAGGGCTCACCCCACTCCTGCCTGCCCGTCGGGACCAGCAGGGGCTGCAGCGGGCTGGGCTGGGCATCTTTTCTTTGAAGTGGAGCGAAATCCTAAAGCTTTCATTCGGAGAGTGCAAATCACTGCTAAAAGCTTTCCCCACTCTGACCCCCATCTAGGAAACTCTAATCCAGCCTCACCGGCTTCACCAGTTTCCTTTTGGTTTTTGGTTGTTTCTGGTTTTCTTTCCAGTGTTGACCTTTGTGTTCAAGCATGGCTGATTCCAGCTGGAAACAAAACCGCAGCCCCCTTCAACCAAGAGGTTCAAGATTTATTTTATTAATTTTTTTACACTGTTTCCCCTATTTCTGCACAGTGAACACACTCTCCAAAGCCCCCGGTGCCGGCTGCCTGATTTGGATTAGCTAAAACAGGTTTCTGCCGAGTATTACTGAGGTCATTCGGAGCTCGGAATGAGGATGATGATAATCAGGGGCTCTGATTATCAGGGCGCTCGTTAGGCTCTGCTAATGAAAGGGACTGGGTCGCTCCCGTTGTCACGGAGCCCTGAATCCACGCAGAGCTGGAGCACGTGGGGGGCCGAGCCATGGGACCCCCACAGGCGGTGTCGCGGTCCTGCGTGATGGGAACGGGCCGGGCCGTGGCCCCCGGGACAAGGCGACAGCTCCCCACAGGTACCACCGCAGTGCCGGGGCGGGGAGCGGAGGGAGCACACAACCGGACGTCTTCCTTGGCCTTGCAAGCAAATCCAGGAATTCCTGAGTTTTCCGCCACTGCTAGGCTTTTCCCCCGGGCAGGTGGAGCTGCCAAATCGCGGCTTTCCCGGTGCTAATCTGGGGAGCCGGGCGGTGAGCGCGGCGCTGCCCCGGGGCCCGCGGGAGCGCAGGACGCACCGCTGCTCTCGCCGCTCCTGCCTGCCCTCGGCCCCGCAGTGCTCAGCACGTTATCTCTGCTGGCCTTTTCGGGAGCCACAGCCCTTGGAGACGGCGCTGGAGCACGGGCCGTGCCCGGCTGGGGAAGGCTGGCCGGGAAAACGCCGAGTTCTGCCCCAGCCGCTGCTGGGCTCACCACGGGAGTTTTCCCGAGGAGAAAGCACCACGCTGGGAGCTCTCTCTATCCCATGGCATTATTGCCTGTTTGTGTCTGCAGGGTGATAAATCCCAACAAATCTGCCTGGATTTAAAGCAAAATGAGATTCCAATTGCCTTCCTTCATCCTCCTCACTCACTCAAGAGACCCACAACTCAAACCTGCTGGTGCAGACCCCTCTGCAGACCCCACAAACTTGTGTTGGGTGCCTGCAACCAAAGGACAGACTCAGGTTGTGCATTAAGGCTGCATTGGAAGGATTTTGCACATGCTGTGATGCCCCTGGTGTCTCCTGCTCTGGAGTGCTCTCAGAGCTGCTCTTTCCCTGTTCCTCTTGCTCCAGCCCCAGGTGCTGCAGGCCCTGAGCCTCCTGCTCCTCAAGCTCCAGGCACAGTGAGGTGACACTTCTGTTGTTCTTTACTCTGAGCTTTGCCTTTACATCTGACATCAAGGTGGCTGCTGGCATCAGCTGTCTCCTCCTGCTCCGTTTTGTCCCACTGCTCCAAGTGTCTGGATTTCATCTCCTTCCTCATTGCCTCCTTACAACAGAACAGCGACGTTTCCGAAATGTTTCACACATCTGGAGGCCTGAGTGGCAGCTGTTCCTCCTAACACCTGTAAAAGGCAGCTTGCCCTGAGCCTTTGTGTGACAGCAGCACACGTGGACGGGTCCAGAGTAGCACAAATTGGGACCTCCTGTGTCCTTGAGCAGCAGGAGGTGATGGCAGGGGCACTGCTGTGCCTGGAGCAATGGACAAAGCATTGCTCCTCTTCCCCTGTGATGTTGTCCCTTCCATGGAGTGGTGGGGCCCTGTGCTCTGAGTCAGCCCTCCAAGAGCCAGCCTGGAAAAAGTAGAACTTCCCTCATATTAAAATCAAACTCACCCAAATCTTGAGTCCTCTCCTTGCTCATTTCCAGCTGGGTGACAAGGCTGATCTCCTGCTGCACTTGGCTGTTTTCCTTGTCCTTTTTAGTGACTCTTTAATACTTTGGATTGTTCATGTTTTATTTTATCTCCTCATTTGTTTTCCTCTAATGCCAACCTTCTTTCATCTCCCTAAGACTTTCTCCCCTCTCTCTGCTTTCCCTGACCAACTCTCCCTTTAGCTTCTTATTTTTCCCTCTAAGTACCCTTTTGCTGATTTGGTGCTGTACCAAATCACTGTAGGGCTTCCTGCTTGTCTGAAGGGCTGCACTGCATGTGAACTTGGATGGCTCAGCCCACTCTCTTCCTGGGAGCATCACTCCCTTCCCCGAGGAGCATTGCTCCCACCCTGGGAGTGTCAATCACCACTTTGGGAATATCAATCTCACTCTGGGAGCATCACTCACCAACCAGGGAGTAACACTCCCTCCCCTGGAGCATCACTCCCCTTCCATGGAGCATCACTTCCACACTGGGAAAAGTCACTCCAGTCCTCGGGGTGCATCACACCCTTCCCTGGGTCACATCACTCCTTCCTCTGAGTGCCTGGCTCCCACACCGAGACCATCATCCCCATCACAGGGGAGCTGCACTCCCTCTCCGGGAGCATCACTCGCTCATTGCTCCCTCCCCGGCGTTCATCGCTCCCTCCCCGGCATCCATTCCTCCCTCCCGTGTGTCCCTGGCTCCCTCTCCGGGGTCCCTGGCTCCTTCCCCTGTGTCCCTGGATCCCTCCCCTGTGTCCCTGGCTCCCTCCCCTGTGCCCCTGGCTCCCTCCCCTGCGCCCCGGGCCCCCTCCTGGCGGCCNGGTCACATCACTCCTTCCTCTGAGTGCCTGGCTCCCACACCGAGACCATCATCCCCATCACAGGGGAGCTGCACTCCCTCTCCGGGAGCATCACTCGCTCATTGCTCCCTCCCCGGCGTTCATCGCTCCCTCCCCGGCATCCATTCCTCCCTCCCGTGTGTCCCTGGCTCCCTCTCCGGGGTCCCTGGCTCCTTCCCCTGTGTCCATGGATCCCTCCCCTGTGTCCCTGGCTCCCTCCCGAGGGTCCCTGGCTCCCCCGGGCCGGCGCACCTCTGGCTGTGCCCAGGAGAGGGCGCTGGCGGCGCAGCCCAAGGCCTCTTTATTGCTGCTTATCTACAGCGACTTCACTGCTTTAACTTCCTCTTTTTTTGCTGCTTAGGCTCCCATTTGCTCCTCCCCCGTGGACGACCGTTCCCTCTTCTTCTTTTTTTCCCCCTAAATATTTTTTTCCATTTTCTCCTTAAGTCTCTCCGTGTCCAACTCCTTTTCTGTGGGTCCCTGCTGCAGCCTTAATCCCATCACCAAAGCTCCAGGTGCTCAGCATGGTGCTGGTGGTCTCCTGGGACAGAAGGCTGGGAGGGTTGGCGGGATGCTGTCCCTTGTCCCAGCGTGCTGGAGTCTCAGGGACAGTCCCACCCAGAAACACCTTCCTGCCTGCTCTGGTTCTCCCAGAAAACACCCAGATCCAGATGCACAAAGATGCTGGGAGGTCCCTGTTACCTCCCCAGTTTCTTTCCCCTTTCCTGCCTCCCTCCCGAAGAAGGCAGGAGCTCAGCCCTGCTCTCAACACACACCTGCTATTAAAACAACTATTTTCCCAGAAGTAGCTCTGTCCCAAATTCCCACTGCTCACATCCACAGGCAGCCCAAGGTCTTCCCTGTCCATTGGGGCATCACTTCTCCCAGTGCTGCGGGAATGGGAGCAGGCCTGGAATGCAGCTGCAAAGTAAAACACTGCAAGGAGCCTAAAAATAGCGCCGTGCGTCTGATCTGCGTCAGCCGAGCTGAATTTCCAAGTGCAGTGGTGCTCTGGAAAGAGACACCCTCGCTGCTTGTTTGTTTATCCCTGCCTTGGGATGCTCCTTGTTCCTGATCCCTCTGCCATTCCCGCCCCTCGGCAAGGAGGGGTGACAGCTTCCCTGGCTTGGCACCCTCGCTGGGGGGATGTGGGACCTGGCTCTGCCTTCCTCAGACATTATTAGTTTTTTGTCAACTTTGCTTTGCCAAGACATTTTTTTAACGTTTCTGTTGTATTTTCCTCCCTTTTTTACATATTTTTCTTAATGAAGGGATCTTCTTGGAAACCTCTGCAGCTCCTGGAGCGAGCTGTGTGAGGGACCTGGCCATGCACAACATCTCGCTTCTAAAAGCGATGTTTTAGAAGTATTTTTTCATTAAGGCTTCTCAGAGGAGTTTAAGGACGGTGAGGTGAGGCTGGGAGGTGGAAGACCAGCTTGCCATTAGCTACAAATGACCCTCTTTTGACCTCTTTCATTGTTAATTGTGCTGCTGCTCACTCAGATCCCTACAAACTCTGCTAGGATCAAGGGCATGTTTGTGTTTAGGAGGCTGAAAGCAGCCTGAGGTTTTCCAAACTGCCTAAGTCACCACGGATTTCTGTAACTGCCACTTATTGCTTCCAGAAATCCTGAGTATCCCTGAAAACTTGCCCCAGTAGGCTCTGACTCCTCTCACCCTCGTCAGCACTGTGGATTTTTGGGATGTCCCTCATTCCAAGGGGAATCAGATATTGCTCATGCCCCCTTATTTTGTCATCGGAACGACTTCTTTTTGGAATAAGGAGCAGGAGATCAGAGTTTTTAAGGGCTCTTGTGACATGTTTTTCAGGTGGGTCCTGTCCTTGGCCCTTCCCAGGCCAAGAGGTGAGGTTTTGGTGGCATCCAGGTCCAGGCTGTCTTTGCCAGGTGCGACAGGAGCTCTCCTTCCCCAGCCCCTTGTGTTGTCCCCGCTGGGATCCCCAGGAACTGCTCAGGGGACAAACTCTCCAGTCTCTGCTGCAGTTGGAACACCTGGGAGCCTCCAGCTGCTGCTTCCTTGTCCCTGGTAGGCCCTGGATCTTCCATGCAAGGCAAATCCATTGCTCGTGATCTTATCTAGAAAGAGCCAAGTGCGGCCCCTCTGCGAGAGCATCTCTGGGATCTCTGCCAGTTCCTGCCTCTCCTGCCCCTGGTGCCAAATCCATGAGCAGTCCCATCAGCAGGGGCACTTGGGAATGCATGGGGGAACTTTCCACATCCCTCTTGCTCCCTCCCATCCACAGCCCCGAGGTGCTGGGAAGGGGAGGAGAGGCTCTCCCGTGTCCACACGCAGCCCCGTTCTGCCTGCAAGACTGAGGGCAGGAAGCCAAAATCAAATCTTCCTCTTTTTTTTTTTTCTCCTTTTTTTTTTT
>VZRX01014078.1:24225-39729 GCA_013398075.1 Notiomystis cincta
CTGCATCCTGCCAAGAGCGTTGGAGACACAGCAGGTACCAAATGGCAGCCCAGGATAATGAATGAGGAGAATACAAGTGATACTTCTGCAGCTCTGCAGCAACTTTGGTACCCCAATAACTCAAAGGTATGAGACAAACCAGGATGTGTTTTTTGGGGGGTCAAACCCATCTGTGAGGAGCCTTTGGGCTTCTCCTCCTCCCAAGATCTTTCAGCGATTCCTGTCCAGGTTTAGGACTTCTTCTGAAGACAGTGTGAGGTTTTTGTTGTGGAAATTTATCCCTGTATCCACAGAGCCATCAGAAATAGGAGGAAGAAAGGAACCTTACAAGATGGAAGTATTTGGTCTGCATCCTGCTATCCCAATATGTTTTAGAGGAGCTACAAGGAAGCATCACAACTCAAAGTAGAAGATCTGCTTATTTTTCTCCTGTTGAGACCACAGAAGGATCTTAGTCAGCTTAGTGATACCCTGCAAAGAGCAGCTTGCATTTATTCAAGAAGAAAATCTTGGGAATAATAATAATATCTTTCCAAGCATCCTCAAATAAATTTGGAGAGTGGATAGAACTTATTTTCCCAGGTAACACAAGATGGCCTTTATAATTGTGCCCGTTGGTCCTGCCTTAGTGCAAACCCCTTTACTGTCACCTGTAAGTGAAGAAAACCCCCAAGCCCTCAGTGGTTAAGCACAAGATCCTTAGCTCATCTCCTGTATCAGGAGAGATTCTTGAACTTGGAAGAGTTGATTCAATCACAGAACTCAAAGCTGACCTATATCAAAGCTCATCCTTGCTCCACACTTGATGCATTTCACTGTGAAGTTGCCTCCTGCCTTGTGAGGGGAAAAAGCCACAAAGTTGGACAGAAGCTTTTCCATGAAGGCTGTGTCAGAGTAGGAGGGACTATATGAGGAGCCAAGGCAATCCTGAAACCACTGGTGATCCATTGTGCATCTGTTTTTGGAGGCAGATGTTCATTCTGGTGGAGTGTTTGCTGCCCAATGAAACAAACCCAGTTTCAACTACAAAATCTCTGAAGAATTCCCCAGCAGCATGATGCTACATTTTTCCCCCCTCATCAGTTGTCTTCTCTCCTCTCCTTTCTTTGGGTGGTAAGAAAAGCAGGAGGGGTTTGCAAAAAATCTCACAGAGCTCAGGCTCGGGTATAGTGACACATGGGCAGAGATTTAGATCCCTATCAGAGCTTGTGGCTCCAGTGATTACACCGCATTAAAGCTCTGGCAGTGTTGACAAACACTGCTCCAATTAGGAATTAACTTGGCATGGCATCTGATAGCCCTGCTCACTGCTGACCTCCTAAATGGACAGAGCTGCCCTCCCCCTCACTCCTTGGGCAGCAGGCAGGAAAAAAAACCCTTTCCACCATCCCTTTCACCTCCTTTTTTCCCTTAATTGATGCATTTCCACTGACAACCCTGAATATTGCCTGAATATTAATGGTGGTTATTGTGCTCCAGAAGTGCCTCCCTACCCCATCAAGTCCAGCAGCACCTGGTACCACAGGTGATGATCCAGCTGTGCATGGTATTTATTTTCAGTATTTACAGAGTTTTGGATTTTGGAAGGGACTTTAAAGACCATCTCACTCTGACCCCTCTGCCGTGAGCAGAGATACCTTCCACCAGAGCAGGTTGCTCGTATTTTTGGAGTCTTGTTCATCAAAGAGCAAAAAAGTGTTCTTATTTCTGGAAGTCAATGTCCATCTAAAGCTCCAGACCTCCAAGACCTTCCAAGGCCCTCTTGGGTGTCATGGGATATTAATGCAAAAGCACAGAGTTGTGACCAGAACAGCTGGAACAAGGAGAGCAGGAAGTGTCACATCCAGACTTCCCAAGGGGACATGAGGAAGGTGAGACACACCAACAGCCATGGCAAATTTGGCTCAGGGAAAGGGAGTGAAGCCCCCTGTGAGGCTTTCCAGAGTTGGACTGAGGGACTCCAACCAAAGGAGAACAAACAGGGGTGGAATACAATGGATTTACTGTGGATAGAAGTATATATTTTAAAAGTACAGAAATGCAGATAGGACAGGGGCTGGGCAGGGTCACAGCAAGGCCATTTGGGGACTATTAAGGTGGTCTATGCAGAAATGGATGGAGCACCTGCTCAGGAGTGTAGGAGACTGGAGAGCTGGAATGCCTGTTCTGGGTGAAGTCAAGCATGGAGGAATTACAGGATGGGGACTGTCTTCTACTCTGCTTTTGGCCACAACTGGTACATGAGATCCCCCCATGAAGGATCTTACCACTGCCCCATGCCATGTAAAACAGGCCAAGGTGCTGGGAAACTGCTCTTCCCTTCCTTGGTGTTTCAGACAGATCGATCAGAGCTGCCATCTGAGTGATCCCAGACCACACACAGCTTCCAGGGATCTCTGTGCTGGCATGGGACTCCCACCAAGCATTCCCAATACACCACCAGTATTTGATTTTGTGTTTTTCAACATCCTTGTCTGCAATGACTGTCTCACTTCAGCCTCCTCTTGCAATGTGCACAGCTCACCCACACGAAACGACAGGGAAAAGGCAACCAGGAATTATTCAAAGATTTATCCAGTCTTTCTCTGGGAACACTGGGTTTCATCCTGTGTAACTCACATGACACAGATACCAAATTTAGGCAGATGAATTCTGTTTCCAGGCTAATTTTCATGACCAATACCACGAGAGAAGCTTTTGCTATTAGAGAAACCATCATCTTTAATTATTTCCAAAAATGGTAGTGACAGCAGCATCCCAGAGTGCCCAGGGCACAGAGAGTGATTCCCAGTTCCCACAGACAGACATGGGAGCACGTGGACATGACACCACCCATCAGAGCCTTTCCAAGTCCTCTTTTGGAGAAAGACATGGCAGGAATAAAACATCTGCTGCCTCTTGATGTGAGGTGAGTGAGTTGAGCTGTGCCTGCACAAGGTACTCCCACCTTTGGTGGTGGCCAAGCTGATTTTGGTTGTTTTTGGAGTCAAGCCTTGCTTGATGCCAGTGTTGTGTCAATAAGGTCCTGTCCCAACATCCCTCACTGGCAGTGGGATTGCACAGATGCCCATGGATGACAGCCACAAACCAGGCATTCCATGTGCACCTCCCTCCCCTCCTCAGCAGAGCAGGAGGGGTTTGTGCTCATTTCTTGCTCCAGCTCACGTGTTTCCATTACCGTGGGGAGGGCTGGGGGGGCTGTTGTGGTTCCCTTCTCCACAGCACTGGAAATTGATAAGGTTCATATGCATACAAAAGGCTGAATGGAGAGGCAGGAGGGTGAGCAGGGTCGTACACCCAGATGGATTTTTTAATTCCGGGGGAAAATAACACCACGCTCTCAAGTGATAACTGAGCCTTTCTTCCCAACTCGGACCAAAATATGATTTTTCATCTGCGCATTGGAGGAGAGGAAAATTATACAGAATTTCATTCTGCAGAATAATAAAGCTTCATGCTGAATAAAGCTCCCATAAGCCAGTGTAATTACTGAAGGGCAGGAAATACACTTTCAGTTTATATCTAATCACAATGCCATATTGTGTGCTGTGAAAAGGACTTCTGGAGGCCGGAGTGTTGCTGGAATGTGAGCAGACCCTGAAGACTTTCTTCTTGGCAGGACTTTTTCGGCTGGGAAAAGAAAGGGAAGACAACTGGCTGGAGTCACTGAAGAGGACACAAAAACACTGCTTGAGAAGGAGTCTGAAGGCCTGTTTTGGGGGATTCAGGCTCAACCCTGGCAGCTCTTTGACCTCAAATTGGGATTTTGATGCTATGGCCCAGCAGGGCCAAAGGAGCACCTGGGTGGTTTGGGGTTGGATGCTGCTCCACCCTGACTGAGCACAGACATGAGCTGTTGTCCATACTGTAATAGCATTAGGGTAACAGAAAATGTGAGGCAGTCTGGGATTTCTGCCTTCCTCTTTTATCCCTGTGGTGGATCACAGGCACAAAATGCTCTGTGTAGACCATCAGAAGTTACAACACCCTCAAACTGGTCATGGTTGTACAGATAGGGCTGCTCAGGGGAAAAATGCTGCTCAACACATTCCAGAAACTGGTTAAAACCAGGGATTGGTGGAAGCAGAGTGGGAAATGCCAAGTGAAGTTTGGGACAGGCTTGGGAGAGACCAGGCAGTTTGTGTTTATTGAGGGGAAAAGCAGAGAAAAGTGCAGCAAGGGGAAAGATATCTTTGTGCAGCGAGAAAGAGTTCTTTGTGCAGAGGGTGACAAAACCCCCTTAGCACAGCTTGAAACATTGCTCCTGTGCCAGTAAATACAGAGCATAAACCTGCTTGCAGCTGTGTTTTATTCCAAGGTCCTCACACTAAATCCCTTGTGGCACCTTGTGCGAGGCAGCTGCAGAGGGTGTGAAGTGCAGTGGGATGGGAGGTCCCCAAAGACTGGGACACCTATCTGGGCTGGAAGGAAAGTGACAAAAAAATCATCCACACTCCCTCAACTTCAGGCTTTAACCTGTCTGGAAAGAAGGAAAAAAGCAAAGCAACTACAGAAACACCCTCCCAGGTACCACCTTCAGCTCCTCTGTTCTGTATTCAGGTTAATTTGTTTGAAGTTGGTGAACAGAGAGTGGTGAGGTCACAGCTGGTAGAGGGAAAGCAGCTTTCCTGGCTGGAGCAGCAGCTCTGGAAAACTCCCATGGAAAGTTGTCTGTCTCCCTGGTGCTGAGAAAACGTCCAGGGCTTAGGAGGGGTTTCTGGTGGCCCTGTCTCCACAGGCCAGTCGTGTATCCCTGTTCCTGAGGCTGCTGTTGGCTCCATGCAGCCTCCCCACAAGATTATTTATTACAGGTGACTGAGGCTGTGGCCAGGGCTCCCAGCTGGAGTGCTGCACGTGGAGGTGCATCTCCTTCATCAGAGACAGCAAAGTGGGTTACTCTCCACAGCTTCCCTGCTTTGTTACTACCAATATATTTGCAATTTCAAAACACACCACTCTGTGTTCTTTACATTTGCTCTGCACTGACAGTATCTTTTGGCCTTTCCATTTGCCTCTAAAAGGAAGAATTCATATTTTTTCCCAAATAGTTCAGCCAAGCTCTCATGTTCCTTCCTTAACACCTCTTTGATCCCCTGGCCTATTTTCCCTGGGATAGGACAACCTTTTCCATGCAGAGAACTTCCCCAGGTGAAATCTTGCCGATGACACCACAGCAGTGCCACTGGTCTGAACTGGGAATGCTTCACCTGAAGGATGCTGAGACTCCTGCTTTTCCATAGTGCAACTGCCTGGTGGCTTGTAGCCATTCTCTGGTTAACTAATACACTCACATCTCCCTGCTCCTCTCTCGTTTCCAACTGATGAGCTCCCAGTTTAGAGCAGAATTTCTTGTTAATCCCCAAGTGCATGACCTTGCATTTAGTAGTCTTAAATTTCATCCCATTTCCTTTACTCTCGTCTCCAAGATTATGCAGTTCTCCATGTATGGTATTGTGATCCTCCTTTACTTTGCTGACGGCTCCTAAATTTATGAGGACTAGAAAATTGACAGGAAACTTAAGGCCAGGCCTGGCTGCCAGTTCACCTTGGATGGGAAGGGTGGATGGGGGTGAAATTCTGCAGCTACACAGGGGTGCCAAGGGATTCATGGGTTCAGGGAACAACCAGGAAAGCAGGAAGCTGCTGCCTGGCTCTGCAGTCATGCACTTCATACAAAAACTCTCAGCATGGGATCTGTCAGACAGGGAAAAACTTCTCTGAGCAGCCAAACCTCTTTGTTTTCTCTTCTACCAGGAGATGGGCAGGTTGGTTCCTTGGTGATCCAACCCCAGTGGCCTGGTGACACTCAGGGGAGCTGGGATGGGAGGCTGGCAAAGTGCTGGGATGGCTGGGCAGCATCTGAACGAGACAGATGGAATGGGAGAAGCCTACAGTGATTCCCATCCATGGAAATGCTGGACCCCCTGCTTGGGAGGAGACTGTGCTGCCTTGACTGCTACAGCCCCCGTGTTCCCAGTGCCAGGGGTCCCTCATCTGCCAAAAGGATGGCTTTTGATATTTAATGCACCACTTTACAAATCCACCCCAAATGTTCTGCATGCCCTAATTCACATCTAAAGTTAAAAGAAGGGTGTCAGGGCTAAAATCCAGGGAGCTGTTGGAGATGCTGGTAGGACCCCAACTGTCTGGACTTGTCTCTACCCCAGCTCCCACCTGTCTGCCTGCTTAAAGCTGGGCTTTGTTCCCTTCCCGGTGTTCACTCACAGAAGAGGTGCACCACCACCTCTTCTGTTTCACAACCACACACACATTTCTGGACAAACAAGAACTGTGTGGGACACTTCTCTCCAAACTCCTTGGCAACAGGAGACCTCCTGGCCCAGGGACTCCTGCAGCTGCACCCCCTCAGAGACCCCATTTGCCTCTGGAAAATCCCCTGTCTGCACGGAGTTAGCTTCTAACCTCTCTCCATTTCAGCTGGCAGTGCAACTGGTTTGCACTAAGCATCCAGCCGAGGGGATTCAGCCCTCCCAATCAGCACAACTAAAGCATGAAATGAGGACACAGCCCGAGAGCATGAGCAGGGGGGACTGTGCTGCCTCTCCCGCATCACCAAAAAAAAAATAGAAAAAAAAAAAACCAGGGAAGAAAGCAGAGCCTTTGCATTATTCTGTGCTCCGTCCGGAGCGCAAATGCTCTATTTTTACACACCTTCCCATCTCCCCTGAGCCCCGTCCCCTCCTCCTCCACCCGCACAGGCAAAGTTCTTGAATCAGCAGATTCTGAGCTTGGGAGCGGTAAAGAGCTATTGAGGGACGGGCTCTGATAGCATTACAACCATCCATGGAGCCATTTTCTGTGGCGAATCGCTGAGTTCTACCTGGTTATCTCCTGCCTTGCACATCACTTCCGAATGACATGCTCTCAGTCTGGGCAAAAAATGAGAGGTTTTTTTTGAAGAGCTGGGATTTCAATAATATGTGACGAAAGGATGAGATTACTTTCTGAGGTGGGAGAAGGCGAGAGAGGGGGAGAGAGGGAGAAGAGATGAAGAGCAAGTTCTTGGTCCTTTATGGAGTTTCACAGCAAGGCTTCTCTCTTGGTGGTAAAGACAGCCCAGTCACTCTTCTTTGGATGGTTTCTTACCCTTTTCCCAGGTGAGGGGGGCTGGGAGAAGCCCAGGGATCCAAGAGGTCAAGAGGTGTTGGTGCGATGTATTAACGAAGAGATTGTCTGGCTGCAAAGGGCACTGGAAGCAGAAGCTGCACTCAAGAGTGGTTGAGCCGCAGCTGCAATTTCTAAAAGGGCTTTCAACTTGAAGAAGTCACAACACATCCAAGTCTCACCTGGTGGTTTGATTTCCAAGTGCCCAAATTAGCCAAAAGCCAGTTGGAAATGGAGGTCAGGGGTGTGAACACACTCTCTGACAGAGGGGGGGATGCATGGGCTGTATGTGCTGGTGGTGGAGCCAAGGAGACACTTTCCTGGTGTCAGACACTCCCCTGTTCAGCAGAGTGGGACTCATTCCACAGAGATAATCCTTTTCCTGCCTTCAGATAATTCCTGTGCCTATGTTCTCCAGCCCTGGTTCTTATCTGCTTCCCTTCCCATCGTTGCTGGGTGCATCACTGTGTTTATCTTTCCAGCACCCCTCTGAGGCAAGCAGTGCTCTCATCCCCCACGTTCCAGGGAGAAACTGGGAGGGATGGGATGGGCAAGGTGCAGGGATTCACCGTGGTCACACATGAAACTGGCTGTACATTAAAAATGATCCCAAGGCACAGGCTTAAGTCTTAAACCTTTGTTTCGACAGTCAGGTGGGGGAGAAAAAAAAACTCCAACTCCACAGAACAGGCTAGAGGCAAGTTGTATAAGTTTATCATGTGTCCAGATGCTCTTCTTCTCCCTGGGGAAGTCAGTTCAGATCACATAAGACCTGTGGCAATGCAGAGGAGCTGCAGGCAATGAATCTGCAGGTGTAGGAGCTGTGCCTTCACTGGAGCTGCTGTTCAGCACTTGAATAGATTTAAGGTCTTCTACAAGGACTGCTTATTTGTGAGGAACATTTGTGAGGGAGATGGAATTCCTGCCCAGCACAGATTGGAGAAGGCCAGTCCCCTGCCTGGCAGTTCTGGTAACCAAGACCAAGCCTTCGTGGTGATTTCCACAGGCAGAAGGTGAGGAGGTCACCAAGGCTTCAGGAACTTCATGCATCTGTGGCAACATGGGAAGTACCAACAGCAGCACCAACCAGCTGTATGTGTGTGGGCACACATTTCTCATTTCACTGTCTGAGCAGAAAAATACAGGGCTGTGACTCCTCCTTAGAGATGAATCTCAAAGCTCCAACCCAAACGTGTCGTCAGGGGAAACTGCAGAGTCTCAGTCTGGCCACGATGCTGCTCAGCTGCGGAGCCCACCTGGACGTGCTCTTTGCTCTCCTGTTGGTTTTCCAGCCACAGTGGGCAGGGAGAGCAAACAGTGCAGGGAACTGTTCCCTGTGAACACTGCCTGTCCCTGATGGGATCACCTGCTGTCACCGCCAGCCGCGGGCTGTCTGTGTCAAGGAACAATCTGACAAACTGCACCCGGTGAAATTTTGCTGACTTCTGTCTTTAGATAAGGGCACTATCACTGACTCAACATATTTTATGTATAACACACCCGATGCAAAAAGCATTCAAGCATCAGGCTTGTTTAAATGTATTTGATGGTATCTGGAAAAACCAGTTAACACTTCCCAGCTGGCTGCCAGGTGCTCTGTGCAGAGAATCATTCCAGGGGAGGCCATGCAGCCTTGTCCCCAAGCTCAGAGCTGCCTGTGGCCAGGCAGGAGGAGGACAGGCTGCTCCAAATGGTCCTGGTGGAGGAGCTCAGCTCTCCCTGGAGCACAAAGACCTGAGGAGGAGCAGGGTGGAGAGCCCATCTGCAAAGGTTCCTTCCAGCTCTGCAGCGGTGAGAGCGCAGACACTCGGCCACCAGGCCAGGATTTATCACTCACCTCCAGATTTATCTGAAAGTCTTCCAGGAGCCAGAGGCTACTGCATCTCTTTGCCAACACCAGCAGCATGGGTGTTGTCCCCACACTTGTTTTCACCATCACACCCTTCTGCTTTCCGTGGAGAATAACCCTGAGCAGGGCATATCCATGTCGTATGAGGTCCTTGCCTGTGTCTGACCTCATTTCCCCCTACCTGCCAAGAAAGTGATAGTTCAGGTGAACCTTTTCTAGTTAAATGCCATAACTTTTTCAGAGGGTTTTGTTGTTTTGGGGGTTTTATTGAGCAGATTTTACAAGAGCACATGAGAAGCAGGTAGAGGCAGATCACTCCCATGGCTTTCTTTCTATTTACAAGATAGTTCTTTATCTTGGGTTTATGATCCTTGATCAATCTCTGGGGCCAGCTCTAAGCAAACAGACATTTGTGGTGTGTAAAGAAAAGAGAACACACCAGAGAAAAACAGGGGGGTTTGCTGCTACTTCCTATTCTTGCAGAGGTTCACACTATGGTATTAATTACAAGGCTAGGCAATGACTAAATTACTTTTGTGATCATTTCCTTGGAAGAATGTCGACATTTCCTAGTGATAAGGGAAAACCTGTGAAAACAGGACTTCTGCTCCTTCTGTAGAGGCAAAATCCCAATTACAGAAAACCTATTACTTCTTCATCTTCATCTAGCTGGACCTTCATGAGGTCCAGCTAGATCTGCTGGGATATTTAGGGCTATCAATACTCTGTCCTAGGAATTTGGACTATGTGGAGGGACAAGGTGATGGTGATGGGTACAAGGATGCACAGCTGCAGCATAGGTTCAGCTCCATGCCTTTGTACAAGAGAAGCAGCAGTGAAAAACTTCCCCCTTTCCCACTTTTGTCATTGGAATCCTTTGGGAGGCAGAGCTTGCTGGGGTTCAAGGATCCCTGATGCCAAATTTGCCATTGAGTCCATCTCTTCTCCTCTGGTCAGTGATGGAGAGAAGCAAATTCCTGACCTCTCCCAGATGCTTCCATGGGGAAAGGATGATCCCTCAATTTTGTGTTGCTGTAACGGGGACCAAGAAGCTCCAAGCCAGGAAAGCTCCCACCTCCTGCCCATGGAGAAATCCTGCTGAAGCAAAGCACTTTCCTTATCCTGGCCCCCTGTTTTTCCATCAGCAAAATGAGACTTCCAACTTGGGAAAAAAAAACCCAACGCACTTCAAGAAAAGCTGTCTACAAAAAAATCCCTATTATTTTTCTAAATTAGAGATTAACAAATGAATGATTACCCCCTGTAGGTCCCAAGAGGCCGTGATTTGCTGGCATTCAGAATCTGGGAGGAAAAATTCCAATAATGCCATATTTTTGGTGGTTTTGGTTTTTCTTTTTCTGTTTAAAAGTGGTGCTTTCCTCCAGCTTCTTGGTTGGGGTGCAGGAAGAGGAGGAAGAGGAGGAGGACAGGAAGAGAGAGTGTGTGCAGGGTGGCTGGGGCTCACGCCGAAGGATCCTTTTGTGAAGATCAGCAGTTCCCGGCGCTTTTATCCCAGGCAAAGATTACATTTAACTCCCAGGGGTCTTTGCTTCCTCAGATCCTTTTCAGACTGAGTCACTGTAGCACTGCAGATAGTTTTGGGTGTCCTTTCATTTTATTTTTTTTTGACAGTATTAAATATATACCCCAGTGAGCCATAAATCAGTGGTTTATCAGAGAATAAATCATATCTGTAATAAGGGACCACTTCTTTTTAATTGGACAGTGCATTAAATGAAACAGATATACTTCCTCAAAGAATGCAGAAATGTGTCAGCCAGCCTTCTTTAATGAATTTTAATTTTAAACCACCTTTTCTTTGAGAGAAAAGCCATTTCCCCCCCTCTCTCCAGTAAAATTATATTCTAACTGGAGGATTTACTGAGTCTTATGGGTTATTGTATTCACACCACTTTATCTCTCATTTCTGTGGTATTGTAGGAGCCTTTCCTCCAGGTTTGTGTTGGTTTCTGTGGAGAGGGATGCTGCAGCAAATGGATATTTGTTTGTGTGGGAGGTGTCCATGTGTTAACTGGGGGACAACTGGTTGGTTCTGGTTTGATTTGTGAGAGCATTGCATATTTTACACCCTCCTGAATCCTGGGGAAATCTCAGCACTGGCTTAAATAATTCAGGTAATGAGCAGTGACCACAGGGAGGGAATTCCCTGGGGAAAGGACAAGGACTCATTTTATTTTGGAAGCAAGTATGGGCCACTGGTCAGGGAGGGAAACAATGCAACATGGCCAAGGATCAGAGGCATGGCACAAATGTCAAAACTTTGTAAAGCAGAGATCAGCACCCCTCCTGTGAGGAAAGGCTGGGAGAGCTGGGATTGTTCAGCCTGGAGAAGAGAAGTTTCAGGGTGCTTTAATTGTGGTTTTCCATAACTGAAGGAAGCCTGCAGAAAAGATGGAGAGAGAGTTTCTAAGGGTGTGGAGTGACAGCACAAGGGGAATGGCTTTAAGATGAAGGAGGGTAGATTAAGATGAGATATTGGGAAGAAATTCTTCCCTATGAGGATGATCAGGCCGTGACAGAGTTTGCCCAGAGAAGCTGTGGCTGCTCCATCCCTGGAAGTGTCCAAAGCCAGGTTGAAGAGGGCTTGGAGAAACCTGGGATAGTGGAAGGTGTCCCTGCCATGGCAGGGGTGGGATTGGATGGGCTTTAGGGTCCCTTCCAACCCACACCATCCCAGGATTCTCTGTGCTCACTTGTTTCTGCTCATTCAGATCATGACTTCTTTAGGGCAGCAACAACTGACCAAGAATGGGAATTCTGGTCCTTTGGGAAAATCCTGACATTTTCAACATTTTCTTTTCAGAAGAGCTTTGTCACAGACCAGAATGAGCAGAACAAGTCTGTCCTGAAGGGTTGTTCTTTGCAGGTGGCTTTCATGTCACCTGAGGTCACATCTGTACAATCCCCTGGGAGCATCTGCAGGTGGTGAAGGAGGGCAGGACTTTGTGGAGGTGATGGATCCTGGCTCAGGAGGATCCAAGGGCTGGGACTGTAGGATCTCCTCCCACACTGCCCTGGTGCAGGCAGGGATGAACTCTTGGGGACCACTGGGGGTTGCAGGTCTGGTGAGGAGCTTGGTGGACAAGAAAAAAGAGGATCAAAAAGTACAAATCCCAGGCCTTTCCTGAGGCAGGAGAGACAAAATGAGATGGCTTCCACAAGCAAAAACAAACAAACAACCAAAAAAACCCCAGCCAAACAAAAACCAAGCAAAAACACAACCAAAAAAAAAAATCTCATCAAGTTTTTCAACAATCAACCTTCCCATTAAAAAAAGACCCTGATGTCCATCCCAGAAATCCACCCCACCCCTCCCATGGCCAAGGCCATCGAGGAGCCAGACCAAAGAGTTCTCTGCCACCTCCCCTCTCTCTCAGAAGTCCCATTCTGTGAGGGCAGCCAACATTCCAGACCTCTTTGCTGCTGGGCAATGGGGATTCCTGTCTCATCCCTTTGGCTGCCCACCCTCAGCCCCACCAGTGTCCCTCAACACCCCAGCCCTGCAGCTCCTCACTCAGGTAAGACAGATAGGCTCTATAATAATTTCCTTCTCAACATGCTGGTAGTAAAACCTTTATGAATTTGAATCTCTTCTTATTATTTCCAGCCCTGTGCTTATATTTCCTACCCACACCTTGGGTATGATTCCCCCCCGGGTGCCCAGCTGGGTCACAGTCAGTAATAGCTGGTTATTAGCTCTGGGCAGAGCCTGTGCTTCCAGCCAGGCACAGGAAAATACTACAGGCAGGAAAAGAACATTATTTCCGACTTCTTATCCTTGGTGGCTTTGGAGTAAGTATCATTTTCTTCTTTGTTTTGTTGGTTGAATTTCTAGGAAAACAAAGGCTTCAAAACCTCTGGAAACTTCATCCTTGTCATCTCAATTCTTGTTTTCTCTGGTACAGCTGTTCCTTGATGCTATCATTTGTCTTGGAATGCTTGAAAACCACAGCTCTTTCTTTTTCTCATTTGTTTTCTGTTAAATTCTGGAGCAGTTGAATGAGGACACCTCAGCTGTGTGCATTTCTTACACCAATTATTCACTGTTCAGCAATTTAAAAGGTAAAATGACACTGCATGGTCATCATCACATGTAGTGCATTAAGCCTTGGAGCTTAATATCACATTTAATGAATGTTTTTTTCTGTATAATGAGATTGAGAACTCTAGAAGGCAGATTATTTTTTTCACAGAACAATTCAAAAATTTAAAATTAAAAAAAAAATTAAATTGACAATAAGGTGTTTGGGGAAATGCTGTGTTTAAGTGCCTGTCAATTAAGCAGGTTGGTTAGCTGAAATTTAAGATTTACAATGTATTTTCTCCAAGGGAGACTCTTCCATATCACCCCATACCCTTACAGCTCCTGTGTGTTGTGACTTCTGAGTCCTGACATGCTCTTGCTCTCCCCAAAATGTGTCTCTGAACCAAACTGGGAGGAAGGAGAAGGTTGAGATTTGTGTGGTAGAGAGAAGCAAAGCTCAAAAACCAAACCTGCCCCTGCCTTGGTCACCCCTGCCAGGCTGAGCTTGGATTCTGGGTGTGCACTGAGGCACTGCACACTCACCTGACTGCCACAGGAAAATCCTGGCCAGTTTGGGAGCTGTCCTCACACCAGAGTGATACAAATGAAGCACGGCCAGAGCCGTAGGGAAGGAGTGCTGTGCCATCTAGTGAGTGCTCCTGTCCAGATAAAACAGTTATTACTGCTCAGCTGGAGGCACTGCAGCCAGCTCAGGGAGCTTTAACGAGGCTGCCTCCAGTTCTGCTTCATGGCTGAATAACTTCTTGAGGCTGAGAGCACCCCAGCCAGGCAGGAAGTCAGGTTTAAATCCCCAGGTTTGGCTCAAGAGGCAGGGCTGCTGTCAGCAGAGGCTTTGTTCCTCCATCCTCAGCAAGCAGAGGGATGCAGCAGCAGCAGAGAAATCAAGGCAAAACATGCAGAATATCTGGTTTCTTATGTCTCTGTCACAGAATGATCCACCAGGAATTTCCCTCTGCTGCAGTTCACGCTCAGCCTTGTCCTGACCTAACCCCAGCATCATCACCAGGCCCTACAGGGAAGGTTCCCTCGAGAGCAGGGATGAGCTTTGGTGCTCTGGGTGCACCAAATCCCTGCAGGATGCTGAGCCTGCTCTTGTGTGGGTGCAGAGAGGGGTGGGAGGGCACCCCAAAGCCTCTGGGGCTGGTTTGGGGGGTCAGCACAGGGGGGGCGACCACCTCCCGTGCCAGGCAGGGAGGGAAAGTTGGGAGGTGGGAGCCCACCCTGGCACGTGGCCAGGAATGGCCTTCTGGTGTGATGTGCTCTTGGATTTTATTTAAATCAGGAAGACGAGAGGACAGTTCAGAGCGCTGGATTAATTCCACTTTCTCCCTCTCACTCTCTCTTTTTTTATTAGGAAAATAAAAGAGACTTTGAAATATTAAGAGAGAGTGGGATTAGAGCCCTCTCCTGCTACCCCAGTCTTTCCTCCCCTATTAATTTCCACTTGATTAGAATTCTTTTTGAAGTATTTAAATATGGACAATAGGAAAAAGGGAGGGTGAAGTTATTGAATATCAGTTAAACTGTATTAATATAAGCTCAGTTCCAGCTTTTATATAGATACTTCATATATATGTATAGTTTCCACTAGGAATAAAGTAGATCTATCCCTCCTCCCCTACCTAAAGTAATTATGATTTTAAAAAAACTATAATGAAACTCTTAAACTTTAATAGCCCATTTATAAATCCCCAGCTTAAAATTTAAATGCTTAAAAAAAAGTTTTAGAACTGTAGAAATTTGATTCCCCCCCTCTTTTTTGTTTTTTTTTCTTCTCTCTTTTTTTTTTTTTACATAAGAGACACTTTTATACCATGAAACTTTTGAAGCCTCGCAGCCATTCCCAAGCAGTTGGCCCTGGCTTTGGTGGAAATTGGGGTGCTGAGGGCTGAGAAAGGAGGATAGAGGGGTTTTGGTGCTTGGAGGTGCTGCTCCACCCCTGTGCCCGGTGTGGGGAGCTCACCAGGGGCTGGAGAACAGCTGGGAAACCACTCCCCTCCCTGGCTGCCAACACCCAAATTCTTCTCCATTATCCTGGTGGGATCCAGCAGCACTGAGCTGTCCTTTCCTAGTGCAGGGGAAATGCAGGAGTGCTGATGGATGTGCAGGATCCCTGCAATGGCCAGCACTGGGTGTCCATGTCACGGTCATCTTGCACCTCCTGGCTCGTCACCTGCCAAGCCAAGCTGCACTTTGGGGGGTTTATTTATAAATCAGTACTTTTATAAACCAGATTTTGGTATCTCCATCCAGATTCATAAATCCTCTCAGCTAACCTGAGAACTGTGGTTTGATTTACAAACCATGACTCTTCACATCAGATTTAACTCCCTGACTGACTTCTGAAACAGTCGATTGGCTTAGAAGTCAGGCAATAAATTTACAAATCCTAAAACAGATTTACAAATCCTAAAACATAATCACAAGTCACGCCAGTAAGATATAAGCAAAAAAAAAAAAAAAA
>VZRX01014078.1:39753-52645 GCA_013398075.1 Notiomystis cincta
AAAAAAAAAAGAAAAGGAAAAGAAATAAAAGGTGTTTGTTTAGAGATCTTTTCTATGCCTGAGGGATCCAAGGGGCTGATTTACAGCCCAGGACGCTGCGGTCCTGTTGCTGTTTTTATCGGCTGCACAGATCCAGCTCTTCCTTTGAGATACAAACCTGATCTGTGAACCAGATCTATCTGTGATCATTGGTTTTTCTAGCTCTGACTGAGCCTAACTTCAAGCTGTAGGATGCAACAGGGGTGGCATGAGTCCCACCAGGATCACTAACCCCTAAGCCCAAAAGAACATGCAGTCAGGGAACTGCAGAATGCTTTGTGTTGGAAGGGACCTCAGAGGTCATCCAGTTCCACCCTGCCATGGGCAGGGACACCTGGGACAGTAGCCCAGGTTACTCCAAGCCCCATCTGGCCCGGCCTTGGACACTTCCAGGGACAGGGTGGCCACAGCTTCTCTGGGCAACTTGTGCCAGGGCCTCAGCACCCTTATGGGGAAGAATTTCTTCCCAATATCCCATCTGAATCTACTCCATCTTAAACCCATTCCCCCTCATCCTGTCACTCCAGACCCTTGACCCACGTCCCTCTCCAGCTCTCCTGAAGCCCCTTTAGGCTCTGCAGGGGGCTCTGAGGTCTCCCTGGAGCTTTCTCTTCCCCAGGTGAGCACTCCCATCTCTCCCAGCCTGGCTCCAGAGCAGAGGGGCTCAAGCCCTTAGAGCATCTCCATGGCCTCCCCTGGACTCTCTCCAGCAGCCCCATGTCCTTGTGATGCTGGGCCCCAGGGCTGGGGCAGCTCTGTAGGTGAGGTCTCACCTGAGCACAGGGGCAGAGGGGCAGAATCCCAATCCCTTTCCTGCTCTCACGCTGGGGCAGCAGCCCAGGGCGCAGTTCTGGAGGTCAGGATTGCATTGCCCAGACCCATTGAGCTTCTCACTCACCACAAATTCTTCTCACCCACCGATTCAGATGACCAAATGTTGACCATTGGTGCCTTCCACAAAAACACCCCACCCACCACACCAGGAGGAGGGATGGGATTAACACGACCACAGAGGAAATATTTTTAAACTTGAGGTATTTTAACAAGAGGCAGGTGTTGACCCAAGGAGGGGATGCTTTAGGAGCACAGGCTTGTGGAACATCCCCAGAAATGCTGTGAATCACATCCTTCCTCTCCATGCCGCAGTGCTCCTCTATTCCATCTCCTGGGACAGGCTTAGCACCAAAATAATCACAACTCGTGGCCTTGTGCTCTTGGAAACGCACTGGAAACCATCCAACTCAACTGAGAGATTTGAGTGGTGCCTCCATTGTGGCTTGGAGGGGGAAGAAAAGGAATTTTCTATCTGCCAGTGGATAATTTGTTAGACAGCACTTTCAAAGCTCTGTGGGGCTCCTCTGAGGTGCTGGACCTCTGCACCCCATCCAGCAAATAAACTCTCTGTCATTTAGGAGTATCTCTTGCAAATTGTTGTTAATGATGCAAACTTCCATCTTTCTTAATGTTCTGGAAAGACTAAGTAAAAAAAAATAACTTGTCACCAACTTTCAGTGTTAAAATGTGCAAAAGCACCTTCAGAATCCAAAGATTTCCCTTTCCCCCTCCCCCTTAGGTTTTCCAGATATACATCATAAAGCAACAACTGGCACTAATTCATTTTCCCCTTTGCAATCACCTTTAAAGGAAAAAGCATCAAAGGTTTCCTACCAGGTGTAAAGATGAGGAATAAAGGCCAGATAACAATGAAGATTTCATGGAAACTCACAGATACAAGCACCCAAGTGTAAGGTCTGCAATTAAATGATGGGCAGCAATTTTCAGCTGACATTTTGTAAACAGGGAGCTGAGAAATGCAGCGGGAGAGTCAATTTTGGGGCAGGAACCTGAGAATCTAGAGGTCAGTGGAGGAGGCACACATCACCAGGAAGATGGGTCTTGTTTATTAGAAGGAAATAATCAATTCAAGTAATAACAGGCCACCTCCAGCCTCCAGTGTCCTGAGGTAGGTCCTCATTTAAGAGAGATTTTCACGTCTTTTCCCATTTTTTTATGCTGTCTGGGCATTATCTGGGGTTATCTACAAATGCTGGTGCATCTTGGGCTGCAAAGAAATGCCAAGATCCTTCTCACCTGCTTTTTGAATTGAGCTTTGCATCTTTTCCTTCCCTTCCCAGCATAAAATAAAAAGTGGCTTCTTTCCTAATTAAACCCCACTTGGAGTCGGGGTTCCCTGCCTAAACCTTGCCTAGATGTGAGGAGAAAGGGTCAGTCCCTTGGAGTCTGGCTCTTCCTCACACGGAGATGCCCAAGAAATGCCATTTCCATTTCATTTTTCTTCCCCAGAGACAACTCCTGTCTCATATTATTCTATTTTCCCCACCCACCTCTTCCACCACGTGCCCCCAGGAGCTGCTAATAATAATATTGCAAACCCTGTAATAAATATTGTGATCGCTGCCTAACAGGCAGCCTAAAAAGGCTAAAATAAATAATAAAAAAAAATAAATAGAATTTTCCCATTTATCTGCGAGCTCGGGAGAGAAAGAAAAGAGTTTGCTATTAAAGATCCCGCATAGCCACAGGCAAATTTGAGCATCATCTCCTTGCAGAGCCCGGTTTTTTTAAGGCAGAGATTACTCTGGCGGTTCAAGGTGCTATCGAGCTCGAACCAGGGACAATTACAAGGCTCCAGTTGGAGCGTCTGAGACGATGCTTACGTCTGATAAGGCTGAAGGGGAATAATGGAAGGAAGGAAGTGATAATGGGCTGCTGAATGGGTGGGTTGGGGTATCATTGCCGGAGAGCCTGGAGACAGAGGCTGCTGCTGATGCAGAGGATGTGGGTTTTCCCTTTCTCCCCCCATTTTGTTTCTATTTTCCCTTCATAAGAAGAAAATATCTCTGAGCATGCACTTCAGAAGGATTTCTCCCCTCCTAGCTCCAAGCAACACTGGTGACACCACTCACCAGCTCGTTTCATGCCCCGAGAGCCGCCAGAGCCTTCGTGTCCTGCCTCCCTCGGCGCTCGCTTCAAACGCCTCACAGACCATTTTTAATGTTTCCCGCACCTCACCACTTCACTGAGGACCAGGCTGGACTCTGGGGATGCTCTCAGAGCACGCCAGGAATGCCCAACTCAACAGCCCACACCTCAGAGGGGAGCACAGCCAGGGGTGTCCAGCAGATGAGAGGGAGGAGCAATTCCTGCTGCCAAGTCCAGCACTCTCCCAGCTGGCACTGATCCTCCCAGGCTTTTTAGGGGCTGGGATCCTAAAGGCAGCAGGATCTGGTGGCCTGGAAGCAGACAGGGAAATCTGGCTTGTTCTTCTCCATCAGTAAGGGATGAACCCCCACACTGGCTGCCTCATATCCCAAAGAATGGACTGAGCCCTTCCTGAACCCTCCAGCCCACTCTTCTTGCCCTGTCCTCACTAGCTTGTGGGCCATGATATGGTGTCCATAAAACTACAACAGCTGGTGAGCACAGAGAGCATTGATGAAGATTTTATTATATTTTTCTTTCCTGAGATTTCTGTTCTTGGGCCAGATTCCAGCTGATAATGGATTTGGTATATTTAAATATCCAATGAAGAAACAAAGTCTATTGTTTTTCCCCTTTGATTATGAGACTCTTCTCTTTGGCAGATCCTTGTGTGTCTGTCTTTCCCTTTTGGAAGTATAAAATTAGATCAGGATTTCACTTTTCTTCTTTTATCAAGGTAAGACAGAGTTGCCTCAATGTTTTCCTCTGCTACTGAAGGCCGGCAAGTACCATGAAAAATCCCTCTTTGGGAAAGAAGGGTTTTGGATGAGAAATCATATTAAATATTTCCTACATTGGAAGTCTAAACTCCCCTTCTGATGGCCACAAATATGGAGGTGCTTGTGTAAAGAGAAGAGAGAAAATGATGCATTTTTGCTTGGCCCAGGAAAAGGTGCTGGCAGCTTCCTGGGAATCAGGCAAATCCTGGCTGGTGGGGTGGAAGATTTCCAGACAGCATCTGAGGGAGGCTTTGGGGAGGTGACTCACAAAACTGGATTCGTTTGCAGCTACATCTTGACCAAAACTTGCAGAGAGGTGGTGCCAGACACGTGTCAAATCCCTAGACTGAGCCATTTGCTTCAAAGCAACCTCAGCACCTCTTTTGGGTGGGATTTCTCTCCCCTGCCTTTGGACAATGACAGTGTCAATAGCTGAGTTGGGGGGTGGGTGGGTGTCCAAATTCGTGTTCCAGCCCAGGGAGATGAATGTTCCTTCATGGAGTTCATCCAAACATCTTGGGATGGGATTAAAAAGTGGTCCAGAAATGTCCTGTTCTCTCTGAGACTCCAGAATGAGCCTGAACAAAGAGTTCTGGTGTGAACAAGAACACAGGTGAAACCCATTCACCTGTGAAGGCAATGAGGGTTAGATGGGATATTGGGAAAGAATTCCTGGCTGTGAGGGAGGTGAGGCCCTGGCACAGGTTGTCCAGAGAAGCTGTGGCTGCCCCATGCCTGGAAGGGTCCAAGGTCAGGTTGGACAGGGCTTGGAGCAACCTGGGACAGTGGAAGGTGTCCCTGCCCATGGCAGGGGGTGGAATGAGATGGGCTTAAAGATTCCTTCAACCCAAACCATTCCATGATTTCATGACTTCCCAATGGGATGGTTACTGGGTTTAAAGGATCAGAGATACTTGTGGAGATACCAAAGCTCTCACCAAGGTGTCATTGCAGGGCAGGAGATGCCAAGGACAGCTCGACCCAGAGGGAGAGTGCAGGTTCCTGCATGCAGATTCACCACCCCACCCCCCTTGATCCCTGCGTGGTTCCCTTTCCCAAGTTTTAGTGGAATATGGAGCACACCAGGAGCTGTGTCCTGGAGGTGGTTTGGAAGAAGTGCTGGGAGGGAACGTGGGAAGGAGACATGGAATGCACCCAGAGAAGACCAGGCTCTCATGGAATGTCTTCCCAGAGGCCACAGTGCTGTGGTGTGTACAATTGCACCTCCTAGTTAAAAGGAAAAGAAGGAAAAGCAGGAAGAACGGGTGTCATCAGCAGTGCCTGAGGATATTTGGTGTTTCCTTCCTTGCTACTTCAATTTACACTTCCTCCTGCACACCTTGAACCTCTGAGGGAGCTGAGGACACAGAACTCAAGGATTGAGAGTCCTCCTGGCCTTCTCCAGCTTCTCCCACCCTCCTGCTCTTCTCCAGCATGTGGCTTTTCAGGGATACTGGCAGGAGAAAAGAGCAGGTAATAGATGAGGAATGCCTTTCTGCTCCCTGCCATTGGAATGGGCTAAAATAAAGGAGCTGCTGTGTGATGCCAGGAGAAAGGAGATGATATCTGCCCAGGTTATACCCTGGATACTAAATCCAAATGCATTTCAACTAAGATCAGTCACTTAAAAAAAAATGAGAGAAAAAAAAGTTGATTTTCTTTGCAGCTCTTGGAAGTGAATCTATTTGGTGTCAGGCTGAAAGAAGACAGCGTGTAAGTAACTGAGAAAGTGTTTACTCAGTGAATTAGTTCAGCTTTCATTGTGCACAGAGGATTATGGCCTCAGCAGTGGATGAGCTCCATTTCAGGCTGGAGTAGCTCACTTAGCTACCTCCAGGGCAGGACTAATTATCATAGGACTTAGGCCATTAAAGGGCATTAACTACCAGTGCTCTCTCCCAGGTCTGGATTAACTCTTTGCCTGGAGCAAACCGCCCTGATAACCATTCAGCCTAATGGTCTGCTTTGATTTCTCTGCCCCCTCTGCCCACCCCTTTCGCCTTTAAACTTCATATTATTGTCAGATCTGGAACAATAGCTGGAAATATTAAAACCATTGCTGCAAAATGGCAAAGGGGGCTTTGTTGCAGATTTCTCCCCCTTTTTTTTTTGCTTTACCACTGCTAAGGCAATTTTAGGAAATACTATCTTGCACGGCAGAGGGCCCTTACCTGACTCAGGTGGATTAAGAGGGGCTGCTCAAAAGGCAGGACCCCGAAGGGAAAACCCTCAAATGCCCACAGAGCCCAGCTCTGTCTTAGTCTGTTGTCTCCATGCCAATAATTGTGGGGGAAGGCACTCTGCATAGAAATAGCAAAAGACTATTGTGCCCCCAGGCATGAAATAGCCACGATGAGAGCAGAGTTATTACCCTGCTTCACAGAAGAAGAGCTGGGGTGCAGGAGGTTTAAATGTTTTGCCCAAGGTAACAGACAGAGAATGTGGCAGCAACTGCTCCGTTTCATTAAAAATATATTTGAAGAATTATCTCATGATCCCTCTTTAGCATCAGCATTCCCAGCTTTCCTGGCAGTGTAGCAGCACATCTGGGTGGTTCTCAGGCTGGAAGGGGTGACTGAAGGAGGTTCAACTCAAGACTAAAAATTCAGATGCACCGATTCCAGTACAAACCCTCAGGAGGCCATCAAAGGAATCCAAAGGAAAACCCAAATAGGTGGTTCTTCACACAAAACAGGTGCTTCTTCCCACCAGGGACCTGGACAGCAGCCTGGCTGTGCTGAAGGTTTATGATTCTGGAGCTGTGGAAGAAAAATCCCTTTTCAAAGCTTGTACAGAAGTGCAGAGTGGGTGGAGCTCTGGTCTGCTGCTGGGTTCATCTCCAGAACTGTGAGTCTGCAGAGGTCCTTCACCTCTGTGTCCAGGTCCCCTGGCACAAGCCTTGGGAGATAAGAATCCTTGGCACCATTGATGGTGGAAATGCTGGCAGCCAAAACACCTCTTCAGCTGAAGAGGCAGTTGAAATGTTGAAATACCTCTTCATCCCAAGAGGAGCATCCTTAAGAGAGCTCTTCCTCTCCACCTTTCAGTTTTTTATTCCATGAAATACCATTTAATGCTAACCACTATGCTGAGTATGGCCAACACAGCAACCATTTAGAGACTCTGGAAGTCTTATGTGAATAACTCAAGTGCTCTGGAAAGGACCATTTGTCCAGTCAAAACACATAAAATCCACAAGAGCACAGATTAAAAGCCAAAACATAAATTGGCACTCCTCCATGTGCTTCTGTCCTTCACAAATACATAAATAAAAGAGATATTTGTGCAAAATGATACATCAAAATCTGATTTTTGTGGCACTTCTCTTCCTGTTGTTACCAAATTACCAACTCAGAAATATAAAACCAGTAAATTGTTTGGTTTGGAAAAGACCTTAAAGATTATCCACTTCTACCTCCCTGGCATGGCAGGGACACCTTCCACTATCCCAGGTTGCTCCAAGCCCCGTCCAACCTGGCCAGGTGTTGCACATGCCCTGACCCCACCAGAGAATGGTCTTAGATAGGCAGTAGATGCTCAGTTTCATGTGTTCACAACCTTCTGCATCTTGTGGAGCTTCTCTAAGCATAAGGATGAACACAGGGTGAAAAAGTCAGGACAGATGTGAAGCAAAGCCCAAATGGGGATGGTTGGGTCAGGATCAGGGAGTTCTGCACGGATTAAACCAACTCAGATTATCTAAACGAAGCCAGGCACCTGCAGCCAGGTCTTCCTGAAGGCCTTGAACCCAATGAGAGCCCAGGGAAGTGGAGCCTAGTCCCTCCACAGGGTTCCCAAATACCTTGCCCTTGCTGGAATTCTGGAAGCACATGGCATTTGAAAGCAGTGCCTGTCCAGCAAGGAGAGTTTCTTCCTCCTTTGACACTTCTCCCCATGGCTTTGTTCACACCTTTTCTTGCCTGACTCAGTTCTGCCTTCAATAGCCCAGCTGACAGCTTTCACAGCATTCCTCAGAGCTCTGAAGCCTCTTGCAGATGGTCAAAACATGCCAAAATTGTGTTCTGCTGCTTCGTCTATATGGAAATTGTCTCATTTCTGCCTCCCTCTGATCTCTTGCTCTGAGGATAATGGGGTTTGGTACTTTCCCTTCTTGCCCCTGCTGCAGGTATGAACTGGAATAGAAGACAAACTGCTTACTGGAGTGCAAGTTATTTGTTGTTTGCAGATGAACAGAGCTGCCTTTCATTTCCTGTGATTCTGAGTATTAAATTCCTTCTGCTCGTCATTTACCCATTGCTTGACATCTTCTGCTTTCAACTCATTCATTCCCCATCACATCTGTGAGCCCACACGGTGAAGCCCATCAAGAAAAACACAACTGAGGCCACTCACTAAGGAAAAAGAGAGGCAGGTAATTGTGGAACAGCAAGCAGAGACCTTTGAAGAAAAGGCAATTCCTCGGAGGAAAATTAGACCAGCTGAGGATTTCCTCTCTCAAAGTACCAAGGGTGCTTAAAGCCTGGCTGAAACATCTGCTCATGGAATCTGCCAAGAAAGCTCCCCAGAAAATAAAAATCAGGACTGGAATCATGTAAGGAACAAGTAAATCTGCTTGAGAGAGCTGAGCAGTGTTCACTTGCTGAGGCAGCAGCTCCTCTTGCTCTGTGTCCGCTCAGCACCACAGGACCCTGACCCGCCGTGTAGCAGACAGGGATAACCACAGTGAGACAAGGACCCCAGAGCTGGGGCCAGGCAGGAAAAGCACCTTCTGGTGCCCCCTCCTCACATTTATCAAACACAGGTTTCCCACCTTCCACTGAAACTGCAATTAACTTGTAAATGTATGCTACACAATTAATTTCCCACCAGCTGCTGCTCTGCAGCTGAGAGGAAGTCAGTCAGGGAGACACCCACACAAACTCTGGTGTGCCCCTTGCCACAAGTTCTGCCCTGACACACACAAAAAACCCCCTCAATAAACTAATAAGGCCAATCCACCTTATACAGAGAGAGCCCAAGGACTAGAGAGATTGCAGTCCCACTTGGAGATACTCCATCTAAAACCGAGGAACAGGAATTGAACTCTGCTATTGTGCAACTCTGGGTTGGGTTGGAACTAAGAGTGTGAAAACTCAGGTGTGTGTCCATATTGGGAAGAGGTGCTCCTCATTTTGGGGAGAGGACCAGGTTCCCATAATCAGGTGTGTTTGGCACCCAGCCCAAGTTGCTTCTTGGTCTGTTATCCCACATTTGGAGAGTAGACACACAGGCAGTCCTGATGAGGATCCACTCACCCTGAAGACAGAGGTAAGTTGTCTAGAACTCAGCAAAAAATCATCCACAAGACAGTTTGAGCCTCATTCCATGCAGGCTGTGGACTGGGACAGATCTACCTTTCTTCTCCCGTGGTATTTGTCACATCCAGCAGGATGTCACATCCTTTTGGTACCATCCAGGTGTGTCCTGTCATCTGAGCCAGCATGTGGCTGTAGCTACAGCCAACAGCTGCTGCAGTGCCCTGTTCTGAACCACCATGGCATCCCAAACACGTGCCAGGCCCACCTGCTTGCCAGATTTTACTCCCCTGCTGCCTTCCCCTCCTGGCAACCAGCAGGACATGTGTTGTTCCCATTTCTCCTGCAGGACTTTCATATTACACTCAAAAATCTTACTAATTTAAGTGTTCTTGCATGGCCACTCTGGGATCTGCTGCACTGGCACCTGTTAAACCCATTCCAGAGCTGCAGTCAAAGCCTGCATGATGTGGATGACAGCTCTGAGTGAGTGGGACCACGAGGTTTTTGGGGGTTTATATATTCTCCTCTGTGGTGGGAGATAACAAGTGTGCCACCACGAAATTGTGAACAGGTGCAGGTCTTGATGGTGAGGGAGAGAAGTTTAGGCTGCAGATACAGAAGGTTTTAGCCATGGTGGAAAGGAGCTGAATACATCATCAGCTCAGGGATGGGCTTTTCTGAAGGCTCTACAGAAGACAGAGAAAATTCACTCGAAACAGAGCAACACTGGCTGGGGATGGGAACCAGCTGCTCTGGAAAGAGGAAATCACCCATTCCCCACACGCACAATGGCACACTGTGGGGGAGAGCAGCTAATCTTGGAGCAGAGCACAGAACTCAGCCCTGGAAGGAGATAACAAAGACCAGGGGCTCTTGTGTTGCGGGTCAGCTGCTGGGCCCAGCTTTGCGTCTTCTGGGCAGACACAACAGGCCCTGCTGCACAGTGTCACTGTGCCTGCCAGAGATAAGCTCCAGCATGAAAAGCAGCTGACTGAAGCTGAAGCCAGGCAAGATGGAAGCAATGCTTCTAGGAAAAAAAAAAAAGGAGTGATTCAGGCATTTCCCAAGAAATGCTGAAGCTCTTGTCCCCCTTGCACAGGGAGGACACCAGCGGACCAAGACTGCTCTTGCTCCTTAAGGATCAGCCTGTGGTAGTCACAAGCATCCTCTGGGCACTTGGGACCCTCTCCTGCTTTTCCTCTTTTTTTCTGTGAATCCTGACAAGGAACAGGAGTTCATCAAAGCAGGTCTGAGTGCCTCTGCTCCAAGGTGTGGCTGGTGCCACCAGATCAAGGTGAGTTACAAAAAACAGAGGATGCCCATGAGCTGGAGCAGTTTTTCTGTCCTTACCCAGCCGGGAACCAGCTTTGGGACACAGAAGTTTCTATACATCTGGAAGGGCCAAGGAGATTGAGTGTGATAGGTGGAATAGCAGGAATATTGGAAATTCAGTGAAGGAGATTTTGATTCAAGAGCTGTTAAATTCTTAGGAGCATTATCAAAAGGGAAAGATGTTATATCCTGAAGTTAAAAAATGAATTGTGGTTTTCCTCTGGGTTTAAACTCTTTCACCCCTTCCACAATCACCACAGGTCCCAAAGTAACTTCACACTCTACTCCCTGGTTTTCTTTTCCCTGCTTTACAAGCTCCCTTTCGAAGCCAAGTAAAAGCAGAGAGGCATAAGCTGATTATCAAATAATCTACTTGCCATGGTGAGGGATAGCTGGATAAATAGTGGAGAAGTCACCTCTTAACTCTAAACACGAGAGTTAATTCAGTTGACCTGCCCCCACTGATTAAAGCACTTTCCACAGAGTGAAAGGCAAGAAGATGCCCCATCCCTGGAAGTGTCCAAGGCCAGTCTGGACAGGACTTGGAGCAAACTGGGATAGTGGAAGGTGTCCCCACCCATGGCAGAAGGTGGAACTGGGTGAGGTTTAAAGTTCCTTCCAACCCAAACTACCCTGGGATTCCATGATTCTATGATAGGAATCTCAAAACTGAAGTGTCCCCAAGGACACTTTTCCTCCTAATGCCTGGTGACAGGAAGATTTTCGTGCCCTGGAGTAGAAAGGTTTCTGTCTGTTTCACAGTGCTGGAGGTTTTGTTTAAAATTCAGAACATTGAAACTTCCAAAATAGCATCTGCATTCCCTTCCTGTGGATGCTTCAGCAGCTGGGATCTGCTGCCTCAGGTGCTTTTACAGCAATTACACCAGGGTGGAAGAGCTCATGGAGAGGCAGCTGAATGTTTGCACCTCCTTCCAACGGAGCAGGGAGGGGAAGAATGTTGAGTGACCAGGTTGTCCCTCCCCTAGGACACACCATGTTCACACAAGGAAGCCCTCAGACTTTGGTGTCCTCATAGGGTCCTCAACACCAGACCAGGGTGTTGAGGAGCTGCTCCTGTGCCCCCTCCCTGTGCTCAATGAATAAGCTTTAATTTAGTACCTGCTCTACTGAGACGTGTTGGGGTGTCTGATGGTTGGACTTTTTGACCTTGGAGATCTCTCCCAAACTTAATGACTCCATGGCTCTGTAATTCTATGTGGAGGCATCTGCCAGGCTTAGAGGTTGTCACACCCACTCATGGTGGCACCAGAGAGGCAAGATGGGCAGTGGGATGCCCCTCCTTCCCTGGCTGGATGTGTGCCATTCTGGGAGGAGGGCAGCAGCAAGTGCTCCTGGGGGAAGTCTGCGTCCTGAAGGGGCAATTCCTGCCCTGTTGTTTGATCCAGACCCAAGGAAAATCCTTCCAGTCCTTGGGAATTCCTACATATTTATTTCCAAGACCTGCAGAGCTGCCTCCAGCCCTGGGGCCCAACACAAGAAGGACGTGGAGCTGCTGGAGAGAGTCCAGAGGAGGCACCAGGATGATCAGAAGGATGGAGCAGCTCTGCTGGGAGGAATGGCTGGGAGAGGTGGGATTGTTCAGCCTGGGGAAGAGAAGGATTCTGACTGACCTAATTGTGGCCTTCCAATGCCTGAAGGAGCTGACAAAATAGATGGAAACACTTTCCAAGGGGGTGGAGTGCCAGGCCAAGGGGGATTGGCTTCTCACTGCCAGAGGGCAGGGGTAGATGGGATACTGGGAAGAAATTCTTCCCTGTGAGGGTGGGCAGGCCCTGGCACAGGTTGTCCAGAGCTGCTGTGGTTGCTCCACCCTTGGAAGTGTCCATGGCCAGGCTGGATGAGGCTTGGAGCAACCTGGGATAGTGGAAGATGTCCCTGCCCATGGCAAGGGTGGGACTGGATAATCTTTAATGTCCCTTCCAACCCAAACCATGATTCCATGGTTCTGTTGACCAAAAACGTTCCCAGAGCCTTCTCCTGCCTGTCCTCTGCTGTTGCTCCTGGCTGTTCCCTCTCACAGAGCCAGTGGCTGGTGGATCTGGGAGATGTTTCCAGAAGTTGGGCTGTCAAGTGCTCTGCCTGCAGAAGTTTGATCTCTAACTCACAGGAAGCTCTCCCTCCTCTTCTGCTGCACACATTCCACTCCTTGCAAGTGCACAAAGAAAATTCAAGCATTTTACAGAAAAAGAAATGTGCTCTCATGGATATGTATAAAATTGGCCAAGTCTTTGCAGGGAAACTGTGTGTTTCCTCCTCTTTGGACTTGCTTCTTCCTCCTCTTAACACGTGGAACAAATGTCTCCTTTGGAGCGTGATGGGGTAACTTGGAGAGGTCGGCAGAATTGCTACACATGGACCCTGGGCTGGTTTTATTTTTCTATTGAACCTTGATGGAAACGCATGCACAGCAAGTCAGGGCCTGTCCCTTTTCCTTTCTCCTTTCTCTCTCCCTCTCTCTCACTCTTTTTTTTTTTTTTTTTTTTCTTCCAGGAGTGCGAAGGAATATAAACGCAATTCCTA
>VZRX01014078.1:52709-68177 GCA_013398075.1 Notiomystis cincta
CCCCCTCCCCCGTCCACCCTCCCCTCCCATCTCCCTGCTAATATCGCTGCTTCATTCCTTTCCCTGTTGGCTATTACTATGGACTACAGCAAATCTAAAACTAAATAATCCCCTTAGTGTCAAGTTTTCTGGGCTGAGCAAATAAATCTAACCAAATGCATTATCTAGGTAGAGGAGGCTGTTGTAAGGGGGAAAAAAGATAAAGGCTATTTTACTTTAAGGCAAAGAGTAAAACCATCATTTTTCATTCACATTGTACTTTTAAAGTTTTTTTTTTTAATTTTATTTTAACTTTCCTGTTCAATCCTTTTCTTTTTCCATTGTAATTAAAAAAAAATAAAGAAATGCAGCAAAGCCTCTGATTTCAAGCATTAAATAGAGGGAGAAAGACCTCAGATAAGGTGCCATTCAAATCCCCCTCTCAGACGGGTAATTCTGATCAGGCAGTAAAGTGGTCTAAATAAATAAACCCTTCCCCACTTCCCCTTCCCTGGGGAGGGGGGATGAGGATATTAGAAAACTCATTTACAGGAGGAAGAGCACATGGAAATCTGCATGTCCCAGGATGAAGGGCAGAGGTCTGGATTCAGCCCGACCCAGGACTGGATGTGGTGGCTCAGAAGCCAAATTTTGGGAATGCTCCAGCCTGTGTTTGCAGGCAGTGCTAACCCAAACCTGGGGACAAAATCCCTCAGATCTGGGCAATTGTGCTCTTAACTCCCATATTCACCTGACAGGACCTTGAAAGCACAAACAAAACCATTGAGCTGTTACCCAGCTCTTCTCTTCTGCAAACCCAGACCAGTGGAGCTCTGCTGGATTTGCAGCAGCCAAAAATCTGGCTGACGTTGTCCCCATCACTGCTGGACCTGAACCAGGTTTGGGCAGCTCTGCTTCTCTCATCAGCCTTCCCTCTTTCCTCATCCTACACCCCATGGGGTCTGGAGAAAACATGGATCCAGCAATGCCACCAGACCAGCCTCAGGAGTTGTGCTCATGCATAAACACCATAAATGATCCAATTCCAGCATAATTTACCTGAATTCATCCTCTTCATACTGGTTTGTTTCAAAGATTAAGACCAGATTAAGGAGATGCCTGATGTAGCTCTTGGAAAAGCAGAACCTGACTCACATGTTTCTTTAAAATAAAGGCATTTTGGCCAACATCAACCACTGACAAACACATCACTCCCCATGCCCCCCCTTCCTCCTTTTCCCCCCAGCTTTCCACACTGAGCATGACAAACATAGCCCCATCCCAGCTACTCTGAAGGAAATTAACTCTATCCCAGCCCAAATCAGCACAATAAAATAAAACCCCAATGGGTTGTTGGATTTGGACTCACGGAATGAGGGAAGATCAGAAAGATCTCAAACTCTTGGAGGTGGATGGACAGACAGTGTGAAGTGCTGCTCCCTTCACACACCTCACCCAGACAAATTCTGCTCTTGCCCCAGTTCAAAGGATTTTTTCCACTTGAATATCAGTTTGAGAATAATTAAGTCAACAACATTTTCTCTGCATTTGCTCTAATCCTTCTGTATATGTTTTGGGCTCCCCATCTCTGCAGCCAGCCTGCCAGGGAGATCTGCTCCTAAGATACATTAATCTTCAAATTTCTTCTGTTCTAGAGAGGCAGATATTCCTGATTGAAACTGATTCATTGCTTCTTTCTTGTTCCTTTTTATTTTTATTTTTATTAAACAACTCTTATCATTATTAAACCCCTCCATGTTAGAGCTAAAACCCCAGGAAGAATAGATTTGTTCAGGTAGTTGTTTTTATAAATCTTCTCAAAGGAAATAAAATCTCAGGCACTGAGATTTTGGAAAAAAAAGTAGTAAAGACCACTCCACTGTATTTTGGGATCGGGATCTGCAATAGACATCACCAGTAATGATGGACCAGCTCTTGACCTGCTCCTGGTCTGCACAGCAAGGACACCAGATGAGGACCAGGCTCAACCAATTTCCAGCACAATAGCACAAGCATCCTGCTCATTTTAATCTAATATTCTTTGAAACATCTGCACAAAAATACCTGCCCAGCTATGGATGAACTCCAAAAGCCAAGGAAAAACTGCAATCTTTGATAAACAAGCTGAAGGAAATTATGTGAGAAGGTCATGCTGGATTGAAGAAGAGCAGGCCTTGGAGAAGGACTTGGGGGTAGAGGTGGTGAGAGTTTCTGGAATCCCAGAAACCTCCCTGCGCTGGGCTGATCCCCCAGCGTGGGCAGCAGGAAAGGGATTGGGATTCTGCCCCTCTGCCCCTGTGCTCAGGTGAGACCCCACCTGCAGAGCTGCCCCAGCCCTGGGGCCCAGCACAGGAAGAGAGTCCAGAGGAGGCACCAGGATGATCAGAGGGATGGAGCAGCTCTGCTGGGAGGGAAGGCTGGGAGAGAGGTGGGATTGTTCAGCCTGGAGGAGAGAAGCTCCAGGGTGACCAAATTGTGGCCTTCCAGTGCCTGAATGAGCCAACAGGAAACATGGAGAGAGAGGGTCTGGAGTGCCAGGCCCAGGGGGAATGGCTTCCCACTGCCAGAGGGCAGGGTTAGATGGGATGTTGGGAAGAAATTTTTCCCTGTGAGGGTGGGGAGGCCCTGGCACAGGTTGCCCAGAGAAGCTTTGGCTGCCCCATCCCTGGAAGTGTCCATGGCCAGGTTGAACAGGGCTTGGAGCAACCTGGGATAGTGGAAGGTGTCCCTGCCCATGGCAGGGGGTGGGACTGGATGATCTTTAACACACCTTTTGACCCAGACCACTGCATGATTCTCTGATTTCCCACGTGCCCCAAGATATCCTGCAACTCCTTCCATGATCTTAAGGCATCACATCACAATTCTGTTTCCTGGAAAAACACCACATGCAGCTCAAGTCATAAACCTGATGTTCCTTAGGACCCCCATCTGGGACTTGGAGTCAATCCTGCTGTTTCCCTGTCTTTCCTGATGTTCTGTCACTCGCTTTCTCTGCCTTTTTCTGGTTTATATAAGGCTGAATCACCATTTTCTGCTGGGGTTCTCTGCCAGGTGACTGGTCCTGGGATGGGGCCAAGGGCACGGAGCCAGGATGGATTGAGCCTGTCATTGGATGTATGAGATTTCTGGGCTCAAGCCTGGAGGGTTTGGGAGGAAGAGTAGGATCAGGAGCCAAGCAGAGACAAGACAGAAGGCAGCAAGACCAGGAAGCAGAGTTTGCTGGGGGTATTTCTGAACAGTGGGTTGAACCAGACCTGGCTGCTTCCAGCATGTCCTCTTCACCAAAAAAAGCCTCAAGGCTACCACTGGAAAAAAGACCTGTCCTTCATCAGGTGAACAGCTCCCTGCTTTCACTTTTGGTCAGTAACGTGCAGCTGGATCTGAAACACCTTTGGAAGTGCCACTGTCAGTCTGTGCAATTTGTTCTTGTATTCAGAGGGGTTTGTCCCACACAAAAGAGCAGAAGGGATTTGTCCAGATCCCTCTGGTTATGGGTACCAGGAATCCTTCTTCTCCTGGAGATCAGACACGCACATTAGGAGACAAATACAGGAGCACACAGATGGAGGATGAAGGATCACAGGATCACAGAATATCCCAAACTGGAAGGGACCCACAGGGATCATCCAGTCCAATTCCTGGCCCTGCACAGACACCCCAACAATCCCACCCTGTGCCTGAGAGCATTGTCCAAACACTCCTGGAGCTCTGGCAGCCTTGGGGCTGTGCCCATTCCCTGGGGAGCCTGTTCAGTGCCCCAGCACCCTCTGGAGGAGGAACCTTTTCCTGGTCTCCAACCTAACCCCTCCGATACAGCTCCAGCTGTTCCCTGGGGTCCTGTCCCTGGTCATGGAGAGAAGAGGGATGGGGTCACCAGGATGCTGGGATGTTCCTGACAGTCACTGGATCACGTGTCTCAGCCAGTGACCCCCAGAAGACCAAACATTTGTTAATGACACTGTCAATAAACTGCAGCTTCACTGCTGGTGTCGGGTTCACACTGTGACTTACTAGCCCTTGCTGATGTGAGGGTCAAGGAAGTGAAGCAGGTTGCCCTCTTCCTCATCAAAGAATATTCCCTTACTTCCAAGCCTTTGCCACAATGTCCTTACTCTTTTAGGAGCCTGGTGAATTTGTTCTCACTGTGTCTGACCCTTTGCTTGATGCCATGTGTAGACAGCTGCCCTTCTGTGTTATTTTCCTTATTATCCCCCAGTTTATCACTTGATGTCAATTTATGTGCCAATGCCCCAAGCAAATTCACCTCTTTGGGTGTGTTGTGGTGGGCACAGAGAGCTGACAACAAAGCTGAGTGGTTTTGGGCAAATCTTTTTCCTGGTATCGGCTGCTCTTGGCATCCAGGCTTGCCCATCACTCCACAGGTCGGGAATGCTGAGACAGGGCTCTCTCCAGGATTCTCTCCTTGGCAGCAGCAAGGAGAGTTTACAGCCTGCTCAGCCCCCAGAGGAGAGCAGACAAACTGCTCCCAGCCTTTCCTTGCCATCCAGATGTATCCCTCCCCCGTGGCTTGTGTGAGCAAGCTGTGACTGGAGAATTTTCCGTCGCTGCACCAGATCCCCAGCTCTGCCAAAACCACCTGCATCTGCTCCCATAATTGTTCCCAACCACACCATTTACCCACAGGTCTGTTTTTGTCTATTGCCATGGGTTCCCAGCAGGTTTTGAATCGGTGATAGATGACAAATGTGAGAAAAGTCTGCTAAAAAACCCTGGGACCATCTTCAACCTCACTGCCAGCTTTCTGTCACTCTAGCATTCCAGGGCTGGGAGTGTGTGATGGCTTTGGCCTTGATTATGTTGATGATAATCCATCTACAAAAACACTCTAAGTGTACATAATATTTATATATGTACATATATGCAAAAAAGAGAGCCCTGTTTTAGTTTACCTGGCCTTTGTGACAATGTGGGTTTGAAAGGGACCCTTTCTTTCCACTAAGTTGGCATCTCTTCATTATATCTCTTTTATAATCTCTATTTCCATTTCTTTTTCCTTCCATAAGGAAGTTTTCCACAGTGTGGATCTTCTCATGGTCACTGATTTCCTGCCTCAATTTACCCATGGCTGTTTTTATCTCATTTGCTCAGTTGCCAGTGCTGCCCTTTGCTGGAAGCAACCCCTTCCTCTCCCTCACTTCTAATCCCCCCATAGATTTACTGAGTATTTCCTCAGTTTCCCTTTTATGGGAGAAACCAAGCCAAGCTCTTTCTGCCTCATGTGTTTCCCTTAGCCAGCCATGGCTCCTCAGGAGCCCATTTTTCCCCAGCAAGAGTTTCCCCAGTTCTGGAATCAGTAGGGCAGAGCACAGACACACCAACACTTCCCTCTCTCTACTGGAAACACCTTTCCTGAGACATCCCACCACCCTTGGCTTTCCCTCCTGTCCTGGCCACAAGCCAGAAATACACCTGTGATCCAGGCCTGAGTGTCCTGCATTTCTTAGATCCTTGGACATTCTCCATCTTCTTCCTTCAGGTCATGACTGGACCAGCACATCCTGACTGTGTCCTTTGCTTGGCTGTGATCCCAGCTCTCAGTGCTCCATCTTTTTGACTAATCCAGCTTCCCAGCAGCTCCCTGTGCTACAACTGCCCACACTTTTTCCTGCCCTTCCCAAGAGAAGCTGTCACAAGGTTGTCCTGACTCAGATATGCTGAAACTTCTCTTGGTTCCTGTGAATTTTAGAGAAGTTTTTCCCCACCTCACTACAGCTGGATAAAGAAATGAATAATTATGGGTTCTAGCATTCCTCACACAGCCTCTGGCATATCTCCTGGGACTCCAGGGTGACACTCCACATGGACTGCACAGCTGTCTTCTGTCCTCAGGTGTTTTTTTCCTCCTTATGTCATGATTTCACGATTTCTCAGCACAGATGGTTTGGGTTGCTGAGTGCTGCAGGGAAAGCTCCAGGAGATAACATTTGCAGAGATAGGAATCACTAAATGACTTGGTCACAGCACTGGGATTTCCAGGTCCTCCTCTAAATGGACAACCCTTAATAACACGTCTCTCCTCTTCCATGGTGTGTGCAGGAGATGTTAATGCCTATTTTATTGGCATCCCTGGGTAGCAGGACAAGGACTGTACACCCAGCAGTGCCACTTCCACAATAATTCAGCTGGTTGGGATGACCTCCAGCCACTGTCACATCAAGACATGTGAGCCTTTTGTTGGAGGGACCTGAGAAGGGCTCAGGACATCCTGAAAAGCAAAGGGATGTACTCCCACCAGAACTGGTGGTGCCTCTCCATGCTGGGCCAGGGAACTGCCCACCAACATCTGGGAAGACCCCAGCCTTTATTCAGGACTTGCATCTGTCTGACATGGATGGTTTGTGTCCTGGTTTATCTGAGGGATCTGCTTTTGGGGACACAGTGGTTTCACAGCCTTACCTTTCTCACAAAACACTTCATCAGTGGTCAGAGGCTCCGGGTGCTCCAGACAGAGGACCAGGCAATGTCTCCCAGCAGATTTGGGGTCCATCCCCTGGCTGGAAGGGCAGTGCTTCCCAGGGGGAGACACACAGATGCACTTCCAGGCAGAGGAATTCTCTGAGTTATTTTGTAAACACATTGAAACATTTTAAAAATAAAATTACAGTTGTAAAAAAACACAGATTCCACTGAAGTAATTTCTCCTACTTAAAACTGTGATCCCGGGGTAGCCCAAAAGCTTTGGAAAAGGCACACAGCACATCTTCATTAAGATAAAGCTGCCACCAGGCCAAGGGGGAATAGCCAGAATTACAATTCACTCCAAATACTCTGTGCTACACAGGGAGGAGTTTTGGCCAGAGATGCTGTAAGACGTGAGTGATGGAGAACATGGATTCACTCAGGCATCCAGGGCTCCTCCTCCGAACAAACAAACAAAAGCAAAGTTTTGAAGTCAATCACTGAAGGATTCAGACTCATCTGAGACAGATCAAAGCTTTTCATTTCCACTGTGACATCACTCAGTGGTGTTATCTACACGGGAATTCTTAAAACATGGAAAAATAAGGGGGTTTGGGACATAAAGTGGAAGGGTTTCCTTCTTCAAATGAACAAGCAAGACCTTATGGAATTGTCATAACTTCATTTTCCTTCTGTGGTTTCGTCTCCTACTTTAATTTTTGATAAAATGAGTGTGACTTTCAAAGCCTGTGAGTGTTGGAGTCAACAGGATTGTCGGTATAAAAGTTCTATGTAAGTAAATCGATACTATAGTTATTATATATATGGCATAGAACATAAAACTATATCCATTTCTATAATACATAGAGTATAAATATTTGATATGGACCATATATCGAATGTGTTCCATCCCATAGAATATAGACAGCAGAGAAATTTGATTTGACAGTTCTGCTGACCCTTTTCCAGATTATACAGGGGGAAAAAAATGCTCAAAAATAAGTCAAAAAGCACTTGCACACAGGATTCCTTTTTTTTTTCAAGGAACTCATTGTTGTTAGATGCAACTTAGCCCAAGGTTTTACTGGAATTCAAACAAAAAGTAGTCTTTTCCATAGGGAAAAAGCTATTGCAATAGTGATTTAAGGAAAACCATGGGAATGACGATGGAATCATAGAATATCCTGAGTTGGAAGGGATGCACAGGGATCAAACTCCAGTTCCTGGCCCTGCACAGAGACCCCAACAATCCATCTTGTGCATCCCTGAGAGCATTGTCCAAATGCTCCTGGAGCTCTGGCAGCCTTGGGGCTGTGCCCATTCCCTGGGGAGCCTGGGCAGTGCCTGACACTCTCTGGGGGAAGAAACTTTTCCTGATTTCCAGCCTAACTCCCTCCCAACACAGCTCAACAGCCCAGATGCTGCTCATTCCCTGCCCAGAACCCTTTAGCTGTGGGATCTGAAGGCTCTGCCCCACAGCACTCATCCCAGGAGCCATAGACACTCCCTAATCAAATTCCTGCATGTCATGTCAATGGAGGGAATGTTTGCAGTCAAGTCTGCACTTTAATCCGCTCACTTCCAGCCAGGCATCCAGGCAGGACTCTTCCCCAAAGACTGTACAAGATCGCAGCTGGAATTTCCAATGAACGAGTGGAAAAAGTGGGGAATAGGGTGCTGGAAAAAAAGCAGAGGTATTTTTAAGATGCTGATTTAGAGTGCTATTAAAAATGCTGCCCACATAGCCTTTTAACCCTCCAAGATATCAGATAAGTTTCTCTTTCCTGCAGGGAGATGAAGTGGCTGCCATTATCTGGAAGGGCTGTATCATATCGGAATCTGCCGGCGCGGGTCAGCGAGTCCGGGCTGTTCTGGGCCTGGCTCTGGCGCTGAATTACATTTCCTGGGCACAAAGGCTGCAGAATGGGTGAGTGCTTTGTCATTTAAACTGCATAAAGAGGCAGAAATTGATTTTTATTGTGGATCTTCATATCTAATAAAGCTCTGAGGGGCTCTTTTCTTCTCTGATTGAATGGCCATTGAATGCTTTCAATCTAGTTCTGTGTTTCATGCCTAAACTGAATAGTGGCAGGAGGAAAATAGATGGGGGGAAGAGAGGCCAAGTCACTTTCCAGATTGAAAAGGATACAGAAGGGAAATAAATAAAAAAA
This sequence comes from Notiomystis cincta, assembly GCA_013398075.1. Lineage (NCBI taxonomy): Eukaryota > Metazoa > Chordata > Aves > Passeriformes > Notiomystidae > Notiomystis > Notiomystis cincta. Next base: position 61,283 of record VZRX01014078.1, read on the forward strand.
TAAAATAAAATAAAGTAAAAATTAATCAGAAAAAAAAAAGCCATTCAAGTGGAAAGGGGAACTTTCCTGAGACTGAGGAAAAATTGCTTTGTGTGACGGACACACACGGGAGCGTCTGTGGGCACAGGGACAGTGTGGGATGACGTGGGACTCCATGGAATGCTGCTGACAGACCCTGATCTTACCTGCACCTCTGTTCAGTGCTTTGGGACTGGAAATTTCCATCTCCCTGGCCAAAACGTGTTAATGGTGCTCATCCCAGAGCTGCCCTGCGTGTGTTACCTGAGGTAACTGAATGGCTTCGTCTGCTATAAAATGGGAATGAATTCAGTTTATGTTGACATTAATTAGAGGAGAGATTGGTTTAGAATACAGTGTTTTTTAATGTAATTAGTACCTAGTTCATCACATCCTCCTCAAATCAACAAAGAGACAATAATACATAATGGCTTTTCAGTTCCTCTTTGATATGTATTGCTCATTTAGTCCTGGTCCCCTTGGGGAGCTCCATCACAATTAACAAGGCCAGTAGCGTTAGCATTAATTGGTCGTGCTGATGGTCTGATCTAAGGTCCTGAGGACTCCTCCTATAGCATTGCAAACTGGTCAGACACTCCTGGGAGCTCTGCCTAATTGAATGTTGAGTCTCTTGATCGTTAGACCCAGGAGAAAAAGTCATTGCCTGTTCAGAGGATCAGTCTTTGAAGCAGCAGGACTTGGGATGAATGAAACACTCCCCAACAGCCTGGGCAGGACCTGGAAGGGGTGTCCCAAGGCAGCCAGTTCCACTGGGCTGCCTTCCTGCCCCTGTCACCAAACCAGAGCTGTTCTGCACACTAGCATCTTCAAGTTCTTCAGCTTGTCAGCTCAGAGATGTCAAGATCCCAGGAGAGCATTTCTTCCATGGCAATTTTACTGTTTTCAGTGTTCATGTGGGATTTGACTCAAGTTCCTGGACCTCCACAGCCAGCACTGGGATCCCCTCTCAGGGAGGCTGGAGCAGGAGATCTGATCAGCTCTCTACCACAAACCACAATCTTTCATGCTGAAGATGTTTGGATTTGGTTTCCTTGCAGTTACCCAAAGCCCTTCTGTAGGTGTCAGTCTTTTCAACTGCAACAAAATTAAGGTCATGGGAACTCCAAGCTCTTGATGAACCCTGGACCTGAGCAAATGAAAACTCTCACGTGTGCCTGAAGAGCTGACCCTTGAGTTTGAGCCAACCTTGGGGTGTTGAATATCATTTGTCAGGACAAGAGGAAACAGCCTCAAACTGTACCAGGGGAGGTTCAGATTTGGCATCAGGAAGAAATTCTTCATGGAGACGGTAGTCAGGCATTGAAACAAGCTCAGGGAGGTGGTGGAGTCCTCATCCCTGGAAGTGTTCAAGAAACAACTGGACGTGGCACTCAGTGCTCTAGTCTGGGTGATCAGGCCCAGGTTGGACTCCATGATCTGGGAGGCCTTTTCTAACCTCAGTGATTCAGTGGTTCCACAATCCCTGTCTTTCCTTGCTTTTAAGGGCATTAAAACCTTACTGATGGCCTCCTGAAATGTCCAGTGCCTCCTCAGAGCCACTGGTTATGTGGCTGAAAGGGTAGAGGACTTCCTGGAGCTCTTGGAAGCTCAGATTTTCTTTTCCCTGAGCTCCCTCTCACATCCATCCCCAGCTGTTTTATTCTCAGCACATAATAAGGAGGAGAAGCTGAAGGTGCCAGCTGAATTTTTCTTCTCCTATCCTGGAGGAGAAGAGAAGAAGCCTTAGAGATTAAACAAAGCAAACCTCCCACTGGATACATGACTCCTTCCCTGCACACTTCCTTCAGGAAAGAGTTTTCCTCAGGCTGCTATAAAATGGGAATGACTGAGTTTATGGTCACAATAATTAGAGGAGAGAATTTTTGGTTTAGAATAGTGATTTCTAATGTCATTTGGCTTTTCACCTGCCTGTTTCATCACCCACAGAAACCTCCTCCAAATCGCTTTGCTCCAGGCAGTCAAAGGAATGCCAAAAAATAGGGTGGTTCCAACTTTAAATTCCCTCAGAAAATCTTAAAGCAGACCAAGTCTTTCAGAATGAGAGAAGGAAATCTGCAAAAGTGTCTGACCTTCTCCCATCCCATAGCAGAGAGCTCAGCAAGAACCACTGGGAAAGGACTTGCCCTTTCTAACACTGAGAATTAATTTTTTGGAAATTGGGCCCCAAGTAGAGAATCTTCATGGAAAAAACACATAAAATAAAAACCAAAACTACAAAAATTGCATATTGTTTTTACAAATCCTGGTTGCCTTTGCCAAGAGCTCAAGTGCAATCTCGAAATGCCTTGGTGATCCAGAAAACCAAGGAAATGCCAGGCTCTATTCAAAAAGAGGGAATAATACTGAAAACGCTGTAATGGAATAATGGAATTACAGAACTGTATGATACACATTCACTCGGAATAATGTTCCCTATTCCAACCTCCCTGCCTCGGAATGCAGACATGGGAAAGGTCTAGGGGAGGGCAAAGGAAATGATTAAGGGCATGGAAAGACGTCCATGCAAAGAGAGATTAGAAAGATCATGGCCACATAATTTAGAGCTGACATGAATAAGAGAAGCCATGATAGAGATATAGAAAATAATTTGCCTTTTTTTCTGGTTTGCAGAGCTTTTGTGAACTCAGCCTGAATTGGTTTTCCTTCAGACCCACACAGGAATCAGATGTGCTTGGCAAACATGAAAATAAACATCATCAAGCTGGAGCGCATATTCCAAGAGTCTGGAGTGAGGAATATTATTTGAGACTCCAAATGAGTCTTTTAAAGAAATGTTTTCATTCTGTTACTGGATGGAACAGCCTTTGGATAAAGGAGGAATCTCTCAGAAATAGTATCACAGAATCCTTAAGGTGGGAAAAGACCTCCAAGATCATCAAGTCCGACTCTCAACTGAATCCTACCATTAAATCCTATCATGAAGTGCCACATCTGCTCATTTCTTGAACAATTCCATCACTTCCTTGGGGAACCAGTTCTGTCAAGGTGGGGGTAGGGCTCTGCTCCCAGGGAACAAGGGACAGGACAAGGGGAAACGTCCTCAAGGTGTGGCAGGGGAGGTTCAGGTTGGATGTCAGGAAAAATTTCTTCCCCAAAAGCACTCTCCAGCCCTGGCACAGCTGCCCAGGACAGTGGTGAGGTCCCCATCCCTGGAGGGATTCAAAAGCCATGTGGATGGGGCACTTGGGGACGAGGGCTGGTCCTGGGTTTGGCAGTGTTGTGAGAATGGTTTGACTCGATGATCTTTGAGAGCTTTTCCAAATGAAATAACTCTGTGGTTTTATGAAATTGTCTCTCCGCAGACTGAGAGGGTTTAGTGTAAATGCTGTTTCAAGCAAAGGGTTCTAATGAGAATGTGAATTTTGGAGAGGTACAAAGGGGCTCATACTCCTGAGCACTTGTCCATTTCTTCCAGCTGTTGGTCTAATAAAAGGTTATTAAGGTCTCTCTATACAAAGTCTCTCTTTTGAAGAGGAAGCACTTCTGACACTCACGATGCTGTCCAAACTCCAAACCTTTCAAACTATAGTCTTAGACAAAGACTTCCATCCATGGGCCAGAAGGGAAAGGGGAATAAAACCCCAACCCGGCACACAACAAAAGTATGAAGAATGCAGACAACAAAGGTGCATGGAAGAATGGTCCAAATTAAATGGTGAGACTGCAGATGGGCTTGAGAGACACAAATACCTCATTTAACCTCAAGGCACAATGAGTCGCCAGGGACAGAAATGAAAGCAGAGATCAGCTGGGTGCCAAGTGGTTTGTTCTCAAGTTCCCTGAGGAGGAGAGAGCTCTACAGCACTTGACAGAATGGTTTCTATCCACTTCAGGTCCTGCCAAGGTCCAGAATTAAAAAGTCGAGGACTTTTTGACCTTTTTGAATAGTTGATGGGTGTATGCAGGTCTGAACACAGAGTACGGTTTCTCAAGGCATCTTCTTCCCATGTAGTAAAACTTCAGATTTTGATGTCACCAGTTAATGGCAGGGAATTAGTGAAAGGTCTTGAAATGATGGAGGCAGCTGTACAGACCTGTGTGGTATCTATGTCCTCTGGGATCCCCAGGAGAATTTTGCAGCAAGGCCTGGGGCAGAAGGATCTCAGCCAGGTCCTGTGGACAAGCTGGAGCACATGCTGTCTTTTAGGATTGGTTGGTATTTCCTTACAAATTCAAGCTTCAAGCAGTTTAGGAAACCATCAAGGAATGTCACAGCAGGCTCACCACCGAAATACAGACCTTTCTCAACAGCTTAAAGAAAGGCACATCAAGTTGAATGGATTCTCCTCTAAAGGAGGAGCAAAGTTGCTGACATAGCAGCTGAAACAGGTTAAAGACATGACTGAAGTGAGGCGATGCCCAGAGCGGCAGGCCAGCTGGTCAGTTTATAAACTGAGTGGAGAAGGGGCCACTGGGTATTACTGAGCTTTGCACTGCACATCATTCCCCTTAAAACAGTCCTGCTGGGCTGTAAAATGTGTCCAGACTGAAAAAAAGCCAGGGAAGAAACAGAGAGATAGAGGCCAAGGTGAAACAAATCCTCCCTTGAACACCAAGTCTTAGCTATAGATTTTAAAAGACTTCGCCTAGAGGATAAAAGTCCTCTTTATTTTTGTTATCCACCCCTAGCAGCTGGCTGTCCTCAGAGCTGAGGCCAGTGAAGGACAGATGCTGCTCTCCTGGGGTTTTTCACTGCTGACCCCACTGCAAGTGAGCCTGATCCAAGGGGAGGGTCAATGATTGGGAAGTTTCCAAAGTGCCACTCTGCGGGCAAGAGCAGGAGGCGATAAGAGCTCCAGATGAAGCAGTCAAAGCCAGGCTGAAATGAGAGCCAGTGATATTAACACTGTAAATTCCAATCCGAGACAGCAACTGAGTCTGTTGGGCTTAGAGTGGGCAGAGGATTTTCCTTGGTTTTCTCTGGAGTACCCTCCCTTTGCAGCGCCTGTTTGGGCATCACTCATGCTGGGTGTGTCTGACTCCCTGTCAGAGATTGATTCATGGGTGTTGGTTTTGCCATGGAAGAACAAATGGCACCTTCTCACAGAATACCAGAATCATAGAGATTGGAAAAGACCTCCAAGATCACCAAGTCCAACCTGTGCCTGATAACCACCTTGTCACCAGACCAGAGCACTGAGTGCTATGTCCAGGTGTTCCTTGGACACCCCCAGGGATGGGGACTCCATCACCTCCCTGGGCAGCCCCCTCCATGCCTGGCCACCCTTCTCATGAAGAAATTCCTCCTGATACCCAACCTGAACCTCCCCTCCACAACCTGAGGCCATTTCCTCTCATCCTGTCCCTGTTGCCTGGAAGAAAAGCCTACTCACCCCTTCACTCCTGGCTGCCCTCTCCTGTCAGGGAGTTATGGAGAGCCAGAAGGTCCCCCCTGAGCCTCCTTTTCTCCAGGCTGAGCTCCCCCAGCTCCCTCAGCCTCTCCTGGTGCTCCAGCCCCTTTCCCATCCCTGTTCCCTTCTCTGAACACGCTCCAGCCCCTCGATGTCTTTCTTGTTTGAGGGCCCAGACCTGGACACAGCACTCGAGGGGCCTCCCAGTGCCCAGCACAGAGGGACAGACACTGCCCTGGGCCTGCTGGACACACCATGGCTGGGACAGCCCAGGGGCCCATTGGCCTCTTGCCCACCTGGGCACACCTGGGCTCCTTCCAGCCCCTCTGTCCCAAACCTGGGGTTGTTGTGATCCAAGTGCAGACCCAGCATTTGGCCTTTTTAGTCCTCAACCCAGTGTCCTTGTCCGATGGATCCAGACCAGGGATATGTTCTCCAGAGAGGCACATGGCTGGTCTCTGTCCAGTGAAGACAAATCCCCCAAATGCTTCCTTGAAGACCATCTCATCTTCACCTCCAGTCCCTCTCCTGATCCGCTGCTCCAGGAAAGAGCAGGCCTGTGCAATCTTATATAACAGGATAACCAGGATATCTTTTTATTAAAACTGCATCAAGTGGATGCAAACTTTCCCCAGAATTTCCCTGGGTAAAATTGCCTTTTCCATGTCTCACTCTTCCACTTTTCTTTTACCTCATGGCATAGTCATCTTTGAACAAATGAGTCATTTTACCTTACTTTTGAATCATTGCAAGAGGCAGGATGTGGAGGTGGGTGGCCTTCCACTCCAGCTGGTGGGACAAGTCCTCTATTTCTGATTTTAGATCAGAAAAGGATCTTGTCTGAAATCCATCTTCACAGAGCAGGGTCTTCCCATACTTTGATGGGGGAGACACTGGGCAGTGTTAATACTGCAGCTCTCCCTCTGCCACACCTGCTAAGTAGTTCCTGTACTGTTCATATGGCACTTGTTTGTTGTTACACTTGTGCTTGTGCACTCCTCGTTTTGGGGTTAATGGTTTGGGTTTCACCCCCAGAAGTGTTGACACCTTGGATCTGAGCAGCTTTGGTGACAGAATTTGGTTCCCGAGGTCAGCAGAGCTGTGGCTGGTGTTCTGCATTGTCTGGGTAGAATTTCCTCTGCCATGAACTCCAGTTGATGCAGTGGTTTCTGGGTTTTTCCAGCAGGATTCCCACTCACCATGCTCTGTTGGAGTGTGTGCAGCTGCAGAAACTGTCCCTCATCTCTATTAAAAAATATTCAAGATGCGGGGAGTAGAAGTTTGAGTTAATTACAAATTATTCTCGATTTCACTAGCATTTTATTAACAAATCCACATTAATCCAGTATTAAAGCAGGGAGGCATTATAGGATTTCTCTCATCTGAAGCTTGGAGCAAGGGAAGTCTATAATAAACCTACCTATTCATTTGACACAAAGCTGTTCTATCAAATCTACCCCAACATGGAGCCCCCCCCCCCACACCCTTCCCTGCCCCATCCATAT
>VZRX01014078.1:68207-103053 GCA_013398075.1 Notiomystis cincta
CCCCCAACAGGGGGCCCCCCCCCCCACACCCTTCCCTGCCACATCCATATGCAATCCTATACAATAGGAACAGTGTATTTTTATGATTAACCAGCATGGATACAAACCCAAGATGGGGTAGAATTGCCTTCCCAGCATCACTGGCCTTGAAGAGGTTTTTCTGGATTCCCAAGCTGTGCAGGTGACTTACTGGGAGCACCTTCCACCTGGTGGAGTCCTCCCAGCTCCATGTTTGAGTCCATCTCCACCACAAAATTATCCCCAAAGCTGTTTAAATGCCCACATTAATTTAAAAGCAGGATGAGCTCATTGGAAAGGATGCTTCCTCTGCAAATCAAGGCTTACACCACGAGGTAGGACACACTGGAGGAAGGAACAGATCTGAGCTGGAAGAAATAAGATGGAAAGGCAGAACTGTTTCATCTTGATCCTGCCACGGTCCTCAAAATTGTCTTGAAAGTTTTCCCAGGGAGAAGCTAGTGAAGGACTGAAATAGTTTGCTTTAAGATATAATCCTTTTAATAAAATGTGAGGGTCAGAATTTCACGTTGGCACTGAACATTTTGCTAAATAGGGCATGATGAGTTTGCTGTTCTGCTCCCGGACTGGGCGCTCGTGCTTGTGTGGCGTGGGGATAATAATTGCATGAAATCACCATCTCTGCTGGGGCTGGGGCAGGGTGAGCACTCCAAAGTGTAACAGCTCCTGAGCTCAAAGGATTCTTCTTCATTTCACACACCTCACTAACAAAAACTTTTGCCTTGACAACAAAAAAAAAATCCAGAGAAAATGAAGAAAAAAGTTCAGCTTTTGCAGATCTCCATTGTCTCACTCATCAGGGGCACCATGGAGATCTGAACACTGAAAATATTTTATTTTATCCCTTCATTTTCCTACAGGTTTCTGATGCAATAAAAAAGGGATTTGCTCATGGATAATGCTGATGATTCCAAAAGCTGCATTTCTGTCTCAGAAATTGGCATTTTCAGCCAAATCTCATTGCTTTCCTCTTGATTTAGGTGTGACACAGGCTTGTAGCTGGGCAGAAATGGGACTGTCTGGGGCTTGGGAAGGGATGTCCTTCAGAGCCATGTTGGGTTTTTTAGTGTCTCTTTATGCTACCTACTGTCCAGGTCTGTTTTCCCAGGAGTATTTTTGAGACTAGTAAACAAGGGAATATGTATTAGAGAAGAGAGGTGAAACCATTTTCCACCTATTAGAGAGTCAAGGGCAGTATTTGAGTTTTAGGCAGAATTATTTTACTTGACCCTGGGTCTGGATCCAGAGCACTCTTTTCTTGGGTAGAGATGATTTCAAAATATTTCATTTTCCATTTTTCATTTTCCCCAGTGGGGAGCTGGAGACTGCACTGGGGACAAGAGATTTTACAGCACCCTGCACCTGCCTGCCCTTTGCATTTAGGAGACCAATTTTTGTGTGTGAGCCTGAACATCCTGGAAATTTTTGGGTGGATCACCCAGGTGGGGTAAGGCTCTGTCCACCTCCAGTGATGACAAACCTGCTTTTAGGCTCCAGCTCTCCCCTTTGAGCCAGGCAAGGGTTGAGGGAAATGCTGCCCCAAGATATCAGCCTGGATGATCTCAAAGGGCTTTTCCAACCTAAATGTTTCCCTGAGTCCTTGGAGCTCAGAGCCTGGACAAGCACCAATTCCAAGCCAGAGTTCCTGCAGCTCCTTGCACAGCCAAGAGAGAAGCACGGAGACGTGAGCAGGACTCAGAGCGACATTCAGAGCAGGGACTGAATCCCTGTTGGGTTTTATGCAGAGTGGAACATGGATCTGTGGATGTTTCATTCCCATCATGCCCATCTGGCTGCACTCAATCCATGCTTTAAAGCAGGTCCAGCCTGGGTTTCTCCTCCCCAGGTGGAATGTCACAAATAATATCACTTGCTCTGGGGACCACTTGGTGACACTTCCTGGGTGATACAGTGTGGTTCCTACACCAAGGCATCGATGGCAATGCTGTCAAACAGCATTTTCATTCCTGCCTTTTTCCAGGTTGTACCTTTCAGAGCTCTGCTTTGAGTGCTGGGGTGGAGCTCTCTTTGGAAGGGAATTTATTGTCCTTCTACTCATTGCCAGGTCTCTGCCACCTTCCCTGCAGGCAATTTGGAGTACAAACAGCCCTACTGTGCCTGTCACTTCAGGAGCCCCCTGATAAACAAGGTTCTGGAGGAGAGCTGACATGAAAATATGAGATTCCTCCTGCCCACAGCTAGTGCCAAGATCCCAGACAAAATGCACCATCTGCATCAGGTCCTATTAAGTAAATTATTGCTCTGGAATTTGTAAAGAAAGTAAGAATGTAGCAAAATGAGAACAAGCCCAAAGAAGTTCTTTTGCAAATTAGTCATGATTTGCAAGAAAAATTATGCAATTGAAGGAGCCCCAGGACAACAAATGAGCCCAAGGCCAAGACATCCATTAACAGCACCATTTTTATCAAGTAATTTCTTCTCTCCCACCTTGTCTCAAGCTTCTCTTTTGAGGTTTTTTTGGATATAGGTTGAGATATGGATGCACATGATCACTAAATGCCCTCCTGGCTGTCCTGAATCCTGATCTTGAAGCCAGGAGGAGGCAGTGGTACCTAAGGGATAGGCTGAGGATATTTGCCACTGCTACTGAAGTGGGAGGAGCTGTTGACTCTCTGGAAAGCAGAGAGGTCCTGCAGAGAGACCTGGACAAGTGAGACAGCTGAGCAGTCACTCATTGAATGAAGCTGAATAGAGACAAGTGCTGGATCCTGCTCCTGGGACCAGGCTACTCTGGAAATACAGAGTGGGGAAGGAGGGGCTGGAGAGCAGCTGTGGGAAGGGACCTGAGGGTGCTGGTCCATGGCCAGTTGGATCTGAGTCAGGAGTGCCCTGGAACCAGAAGGGAGATCCCTGTCCTAGGGGGCATCAGGCCCAGCATGGGCACCCAGGCCAGAGAGGGGATTGTCCCACCCTGCTCTGGGCTGGGGTAGCCTCAGCTCAAGTGTTGGGGGCAGCTTTGGGTGCCATGATATCAGAAGGACCTAAAGCTATTGGAGAGCCTCCAAAGGAGGGATATGAACATGTTGGAGGGTCTCCAGGGGCAGCCATTTGAGAAGTGGATGAGCCCACTTGGCTTGTTCAGCTGGAGAAGAGGAGATAGAGGTCAGATCTCCCCCCAGCCTGCAGCTCCTCCTGAAGGGCAGCTCCAATCTCTGCTCTCTGTGACCCAGAACGTGTCCCAAGGAAACAACTGGAGCTGTGGCAGGGTTGGATATTGGGAAAAGGTTCTTCCCCTGGAGGGTGCTGGGGCACTGAACAGGCTCCCCAGGGAATGGGCACAGCCTCGAGGCTGCCAGAGCTCCAGGAGTGTTTGGACAATGCTCCCAGGGATGCACAGGGTGGGATTGTTGGGGTGTCTGTGCAGAGCCAGGAGTTGGACTGGATGATCCTCATGGACCTCTTCCAACTCAGGATATTTCATTATTCTAACTGGACCAGAATCCAGGGTACCTGCAGCCTGTTTGTTGTTGCCTGGAGGTGCTGGGAGACCTCAAAGGACAGACCTCAAAGTCATCCTGGACAAGTGATGTTGAGGACAACACAAAACCTGGACCTGGGAAAGCAGAGGCATCTCCCATGGGAGATCTTACAGGAAGTAGATGGTTCTGGAGCACGATGCCCATGGGAATTGCCAGGCTGTCTCTGCTTGTTCCCTGTTGGTAACACCAATTCTTCATCTCCCAGCCTGTCCCAGGCTCCTCCTGAGCTCCCTCAGCACAGCCAGACCCAGTCATTAAACACATCCCAACAAGGCTCAGTACAAGGCTTCCAAAAAGCCAGGCTCAAAATAACTCTACTCTAATGCAAGCAGCAGACAAAGGCAAAGAAAAGCAGAGGAGCAGGCACCCTTCAAGCTAAAGCATGTTATTAAGGAATATTCCTTTTTTGATGTTTGTTGATTTTATTTTTATCATATTTTAGCACAAACCCTTTTCATGTTATAAATTAAGTAACTGATGCAGAAGGGTTATGTTGTGGAGTGCTTTTTTTTTAAGATGCATTTCCTATAGAGCGATTTTTAAAGTTTCTAGCACAAAAAAAAAAAAGGAAAAAACCACAAAAAAAAAAAAAAAACATGGAAAGCTGTGTTGAATTATGTGATACATTGAAATTAAAATGAAATTCCAAATTATCTTGCAGTCAGGGCCTGATGTGGACTGAGTGANAATTTTAAAATTTTCAAGCAAAAAAAAAAAAAAGGAAAAAACCACAAAAACCAAAAAAAAACATGGAAAGCTGTGTTGAATTATGTGATACATTGAAATTAAAATGAAATTCCAAATTATCTTGCAGTCAGGGCCTGATGTGGACTGAGTGATAATAAATAAAGGTTAAAAGGACATTGGCAAGTCTTTTTTCATGGCTTTCAATTTTTCCCCTCCCTGTTGTTTGTAAAAACCTCTTAGAAGATTAAAAATAATATTTCTTTCTCTATTGATTTTTTTTTCTTTTTCCACATTTGAAAACAGCATTTATTTATTTTCTGTTTTTCTAATGGAGCTGGGATTAATGTGGCTTTATTTGGTCTCTGCTTGGCTCGTGCTTTCAGCTTGTAGAGGGACTCGGTGCAGCCCGGGGAAGGATGACCACCAGCAGGATTGCAGGAACCCAACACCAGATTCCTTTAGCATATTCCCAGCCAGGGGTCAAGGTCATCACAAAATATTTTGACCTTGGTGCACCCACACAAAAAACTCAGCTCATTTCACTTTGACACTCTCTGTTCCTATGTCTTGGGCTGTGCCTGGTCCAAAAGCTCCATACCAACATGTCCCGTTCTGGAGGGAAGAAGAGATCATAAAATCATGGAATCCCAGAATGGTTTGGATTGGGAGGGATCTTAAAACCCATCCTGTTCTACTCCATGCCATGGTCAGGGACACCTTCTGCTTTCCCAGGTTGCTCCAAGCCCTATCCAACTTGGCCTTGGACATTTCCAGGGATCCAGGGGCAGCCATGGCTTCTCTGTGAACCTGTGCCAGGGCCTCAACACCCTCATAGAGAAGAATTTCTAAATATTTGGTAGGATCATTTATGGTGAGTAAAACTTTCCATGCTTCTTCACTCAAGTTTCCTTCTCCTCTCATTTTACCCCAGAAAACAATAGACCAAATCACCCTTACTTCTTCCAATACTCCTTACCAACTTGTTTTTTTGTTAGGAAGGTAAATTTTCATGTGAGAAACCAGACCCCTTTGCTATTGCCCAGGACAGGGCTGATCCCATTCCCACAGCAGGGAGCTGAATAGCATCCCAAAAGCTGGGACAGGTCCTGGCATCCATTCCAGCATGATATGAGCCAGGTGGGGGAGAGGCTTCATGAACTTCCTCATCTTTTCCTCATCAACATAAATGCTCTTTGAGGAGGAGCCCTTCAAGGGGTTATTTGTGCATCCATTTCCAAGAGGAGATGCCAGGTTGAGCTATTCCATCTGCCTTTAGAGGATTATAGGTCAGAGGAGGTGGCTTTGGCTTCACACCTTCTGCTCCACGGTCTCCACCAGGGGCAGTTTAATCTCAGTCCTCATTGGGTAGGGTGGATGGAGCTCAGGAGCTCGACAGTGCTGGTACATCCAAGAAAAGTCTCTCTGGCTTGGAAACCCAATATTTTGGGCAGAGAGAGTCTGGGATCTGGATGAGGTGCAGCAGGAGGATGTTGGGAATGCAGACAGCACATGGGAGATGGTGCCAGCAAAGCTCTGCCAGCAGAACCAGGCTGGCAAACCCTGTGGAGCAGCAGTGGGGAACCTGCAAACCATCCTCTTGTCCATGGGTCACCCATGCACAGGGATGGGTTTCCTTACATTCCCTTATCTGTGCCTTCCTTGCACAGCCCCCTCCCATGCTGGGAAAGCCCCTCCTAGGGCAGGAAGGGTGTTTCTTTTTGGGTGTCCCAGCATGTCACCAGTACAACTAAAGCTTGAAAGCCTCTGGTCTTTGTCCAGCTCTAAGCTCTTTAGAAGGGGGACAGCCTGCCAAGACATATTTGTGTAGGGCTCAGCACAGCAGGAACTTAGTCAAAAAAACCCAAAAACCCAATAAGAGAACAACACTAATAGATGCTGCTGAGATTTAACTCCTTGTGAGCGCTCCTTGGGATGGTAGATGGTGTTTTAGGGTCCTCAGTGTGCCAAGGAAAGGGTGCTGAGAGCCAAGGTGTTCATTTTTTGGTCTATATTAAGACTTTTTAAACCTTTGCTGTATGAAGTCAATATTTCCAAGTAGCAGAAGATGTGTTTCCTAAAAAAAAAAACCAAAGAGGGAAAGGCAGAGGAGCAACCCCTCCCTAAGAATGGTTGGGCATGGCTGGGCTCCCCTAATTCCCTTAGCCAACAGAGAAAATAAATGTCCATGAGCAACTGGGGTATGATCAACTCCATGGAGCCTGCTCTAAATCCCTGCAGGAGATGCACATGAAATCCATCTACAGAAGGGAGTTTTGGGGGGCTCAGGGAAGGAAAAAGGGAATGAAATGAAACCCTCCCAATTTCCAGGTCTGCCCTGGGAGCCCAGAAACAAGTCCTTGCAAGCGGGAAGTTTCGCCAGAGCAGACTTTCTTATCACTCTGCCTACAACGGGGCTGATACTTTATTAGCATCTTCCCCAGTAATCCCAGCAAAACTGAGGGAAAAAAAGTGTCAGATCAAAAGGGGGAGGCTGAAAGCGGGCGGCTAAGCAGGTTGCTGGGATGCTAATGATTGCTTCCCTCATTCTCTGAGTGTCACGCACAACATCCCTAAGCCCGGCGCGGCGCGTAAGCCACACAAATAGCCATATTTGTTAACATTCATGTGACTCTTTCGTCTGAGCTGTATTTCCTTGAGTACACCACAATGAAGAGTTTCTTTTAATAGGGATCAACCAGGAAAAACAACTGTGAGGGACTTTTCTCTCCCTCTCCCTCCCTCCCTCCCTCTCTCTCTCACTCCCTCTCTCACTCTCTCTAAACCTTTTACACTGCGGTTGAACAAGCCTCTGGATAAAGACTTTATCCAAAAACCCCCTCTTTAAAGTTATTTCAAATTTCTCTGCAAGGCTTTCAGAAATCTGTTTGTTTGAGGGCAGAATTAGATGTGACCGGCGTTTTATTGTGACATAAAACCATATTTCTTCCCTGGAAGATTAAAAAATAAAATCGGTTAATAAGAAAAGCTGTCAGCAACAGAAAATGGCTGACATAATCCGTTTATCCTCCGAGCAATAAAGATATTGGTCCTTGGGAGTCTATCCTCTCTCTCATGTTATTTCGCCCAAAACATTATCTTCCCAGCATTCTGATGGATTAAGAAGTCATATGGGAGATAGCAGGGAAATGACAGATACAAAAAAAAATAATATCCTTTCATTTCCCCTCCTCCCTGCACTCTCTCTCTCTCTCTCTCTCTCTCTCTTTCTCTCTCCCCTTTTCTCCCCAGCCCCTCCTTTCCCTGCCTCCCTCTGTCTCTTTTCCTCTGTCCCCTTGGAAAAGTGCTCCATCTCTGTATTCCCAGCATCCCAGAGCTCTGCCAAAGTCCCAAGCCACTAACCCCAGTGTGGCGGGGAGAAGCGACTCAGAACTTCTTGGTCCCCCTCACGCATGTGGAAGCACAGTTTGGCACCATTCCATATTCAAATATGTCATGAATTTTTAGGGATTGTTGTCCCAGCTCTCTGTCCCCACATTGAAACACTATGAGTAACTTGTTGGAGGAAGAGAGATGAAATCCACCACTAGGTTGGGTGGAGCAGAGCTGGGGCTCTTTCCTGGGGATTTTTGGTGATGAAATCCATGGATGAAAGAGGGCTCTGGTCTTTGGAATCCTCTTCTGCACCTACAAACCTCTTCTTGATATCCCTTTTTAGAGAAGCGCAGCCACTACAGGAGGTCATCTCCACCCATGTGCAATCAGTCCCAGTGACCTCATTCTTGGTCTTGGGGACTCTGGTGGCCCTGAGGTTCCTGGAGACAGGACACAGCCCAAGGCTGAGGTCCCAGGGCTCTGGGACAAGCTGCTGTGCCCTGATCCTGTGTCCAGTGGCTTTCTATTCCACTGAGTAATCTTGGCATTCCTCCTTCCCTCAGGGAATCTGAGAGCTCCCTGTGCCACCAGCTCCCACCCTGCCATGGCTCAATCTGACCAGGGCTTGCTCCAACATGACAACAAATTCCTGGGAAGGCTTTGGAGGAGCAGGATTCAGGGCTGAGAGGGCCATGAGGTACCATTTAATTCCTTCCCCCTGCCCAGGGTGGGATCACGTAGACATAAAGCAGATCTGAGAGAGTTTCACCCAACCTCCTCCTGAAAACATCCCACACTGCTCACTCTGCCACCTCCCAAGGAAATTTAACCCAGTGCTTCTCTATCTTTAGCACCAGTGTTTTTTTCTGAGCATCTGACTTAAATCTTCCATGCTGCCTTTAGGGCCATTACTTCTCTTTGTGTCCCCACAGATTTATTGTCTTTCTCCTTTCAGTGGCCCTTTGGCCAGCAGGAGATGGTCCAAAGAGGAAACGAGCAGGAGGAATCATCTTATCCTTTTCCTCATCCTACCTGTTTCCTTTCCAGGTGAAAATTTCCTGCAAGGTCATGTTTGATTGATCTGCAAACACTTTCCTGCCCATACTAAGCCCAAGCTCTGTTGCCATCCAGCCCAGCTCCTCAGGGATTGGCTCCTCTTTCCTTCTCCTTCTTCCCTGCCATGTCCTGGTCACATCACAACTTGATTCAGCCTCCCCTCTCACTTACAGGTGATTAAAAGGCATTGCCAGGAGGTATTTTTATCACAATAAGTGAAAATACATGAAAATGGAAGTTTTATAGAATCATAGAATCATCATTGAATGGTTTGGGTTGGAAGGGGCCTTAAAGCTCATCTCATTCCACCCTCAGCCATGGGCAGGGACACCTTCCACTAGACCAGATTGCTCCAAACCCCATCCAAACTTCGTTTATTTTAAACAAAAAAAAACTCCAAAACGTACTTGCTCTGGCAACCTTCATGGAAATTTTCCTCTCTGGTTTATTCCACATTTCATCTCTTTTGCATCTTATGGGCATTTAAATTAATTTCTTCAGTCTTTGCCCAGCAGAATCAGCTCTGCTTTGCTATTTCACCTGATTGAATGGATTATAAAGAATGTGCTGTCAACTTTTTGCTCACTATTTACCCAACATCCAGGCTGGGTTGTTTTTCCCATGGATGTTCCCCCAGATCTGTCCACATATTTCACAGGCAGGAATGTTTTAATTTTGAGAACCATGTTATAAAATGAAAAATACATAAATATAACCATGATAAAATATAGTATTTAGACACCATAAAATCACAGAATCATGGAATGGTTTGGATTGAGAGGGACCTGAAAGCCCATCCAGTCCCACCCCTCCATGGGCAGGGACACCTTCCACTATCCCAGGTTGCTCCAAGCCCTGTCCAACCTGGTCTGGGGCACTTTCAGTTTGAGTTTTTCTTAAAAATTCAATCCATTTTAATGCCCATTGAAATTGCAAAGGGGATGGGTACAGTTGTCCCATAACACTCCAGGCCTCAAGAACAATTTGCTTTCTTCTGCCAGAACTTGTTTCCCATGGTCAAAGAACCTATGAAGATTAAAAGAAATCACATATGGATGACAGTTTTACCAGGTTGAGAATGGTTTCAAGATTTCCAGCTGTATTTTGGACTGAACTAGTAAGAGAAAAACATGGTTTATATCCTGAAAAAGTTTGTTGGGACACTTTAAATATAGTAGAAGACAAAAATCATATTATAATGGGGTTTAAAACTGTCATTTTCCTTCAATATCTTGGTTTCCACTACCTTCCACCAAAAAGTATAGATTTTTAAAAGTTTTGTTAAGCTTTAATCATTCTTAGAAGTCCTTAAATCCCTTTTCTCTTCCTTCATTTAATGAATACCAACATCTCCTTGCTGATACTCCTGAAGTGATGAAATCTAGAAATGTTGGAAAGCTCAGCCTGACACCAGAAATATCAACACCAGACAGGAAATGCCCCAGAAAAATTCCCTTCCAAGAGAAAACCTTTTCCACCCAAAACCTCAGACCCTGCTGAACAGGCAGGTCTTACCCCTTCAAACAGGGACAAGACCCAGAACTCTGGTGGCAACCATAACACCTGCCCACATTCCTCTTCACAAGGAGATCCATCTTTCAGCTGAACTTTGAAGCAGATGCATTCCATGTTTTTGTACATATTTTTATGTGAGGTTTATACATGAAAAATAATAAAGCAAAGCCCCAACGTGAATATGAGAAGCTGATTTTTCCAGAACTGGCTGAAGAAGTACTTCATTAGACCACCCCAAAATCTGACCAGACTGCACCTTTATAATGCACTGAAAATTTCAGTTTATTTCCAGTAAACATTCCTTTTCAGTGGAAAGTTTTAAGCTGAAAATTATGTTCAGCCTTAATTCCACCAACCACTTCTGTGCCTACCCAGGCATGAGCAGAGGTTCAAAAATATTTTTATTTCCACCATGGGGCAAAGAAAGGCCTAAAGATCCTATCCCAAAAGCTGACAGGCAATTCGAGGAATTTCCAGGGGTGAAGAATGACCAGGTGGAAATGCATAAATACGTGGGAAAAGCAGAACAAGGGAGTCATCTGCCTATCAGCAGCAGCTCAGGTGGCTCTCAGGGGAGGAGGTGGCACTGATCACAAACAAACAGAGGCCATGGGCAATGGGGGGCACAGGGGGGAGGAGTGTATTTACTTCCATCTGAGCAAATTTGTCAACCATCTGTAAAACACATGATTATCATGGAATTACATGTATTACATTCTGTGTTTATCCTGATTCTTATTTAATATAAAGATACTCTCCAGGGCTGGACTCACAGAAAACCAAGGAGGAAATGTAAGAAGCAAACCTGAAATTCAGCAGCAACTGAATAGAGGAAATACCAAAGCAAGAAAGCAGGGGGTCTGGACTGAAAATAAGATCATGATTTAGAGAATCACTAAGAAACAGAAGATGTTTCTCAAGATAGTGTGTACTTTCAATTAAGTAGCTGTGCACCCCCTAACCTTCCCAAAGCTCTGGTGATACTGTTGATACCATTTTTGGTTTCACATGAAAATTTCCCTCCACAGCTCATTCCTATGGTGACCTTGGCAGGACATTTTAACTGCCCACATCTTAATTGCCCCTCTGTGAAATACAGGGAACACTCCTAAAATGCCCATAGACCTGGTGCTGAGGGTGGTGTGAGTGCTCTGGAACAACCGAGGTGAGAAGGAGGAGGAGGAAATGCTCCACAAAGGATGAATGCACCCACAAAAGTGAGCAGAGGGATGAGTTCCCATGGAGGCATCATCTGGATGATGCCTCTGCATCCAAGCATTCACAACATCTTGTCAGGATCCATTGGTTTTAAAAGCTTTGAGGAGGCTTTACAATTCTCCAACCTCATTTGTGTCACTACCAAGACCAGGGAATGCTCTTCAAATAGGAAGAGACTCTTCCTTGCTGTGTGCATGAAGGCTATCACCCTAGTGATTCCTAAAATTGTGGGGCATATTCTAGACTGGAAACCCATTTCTTCTGTGACCTTTCTCCCAGTTTAAGAGAGGAGACTTCTCCGGGTATGACCCACTCTCTGACTGGAAAACATGGAGACTCCTGGTGGGACTTGGTGATGTATCATCTCCCTTTGGCACAACCAGAGAAGCCAACATGACTCAGACAGTTGGATTTGGTGTGAGACCACCCTCTGTGATCCTGGGGGTCTGGGACACTGCTCCAAGACATCCTTCAGGGTGATCTTTGCTCTATAATATTTCCTTTTTCTTGGTGGAACCTCAAGGGCTCCTCAGGATGTGGTTAGATAAGGTCAGGTCCAGATCCCAAACTTACCCTTTCCCAAGGCACCAAAGAATTTGGGTGGCCCAAAACCCCCAAACTGGCACTGACCTTGAGTATTCACACCTCTGGTGATATGTAACAGCACCCTACGAGTGCTGCTGGCTTGGCATGGGCACAGGAGACAGCAAGGAGGATGGAGAGGAGGAGACAGGCACACACACACACACACTCACACACACACACACACACACACACACATGCTCACAGGGATAAAAAGGATAACTGGATCCATGAAAATAAGCCAAGCACTGCCATCGTCGGTCTAAATGCAGATAAGTATTGTACTGAAAACAAAGATTACTTGTACTTTGTAGATAGAGATGTGTTTTGTTACAGAATGCTTTGTATGGAACTGGGTCACAGCAGAATATGAGCCAACTCCCCCCCTCCCAGCCTCCCTCTCCGCCTGCCTATCCTTTGAATCTGGAGCCAAATCTCAAGGGTAACGGAGCAGAAATTGCTACAGTTTCGCCGTTTTTTCCCTTGGCTGAGATTTGCTTTTCATTTGTGGGGCAATACTCACGCCTTTCTGCCATTCATCTATTAATTAATGTCATTGATTAGGAGCTGCTCCCGCTCAGCCTTGTGTTTGCAAACCTGTGGAGGGAGTGGGGGAGGTGAGGTGCATCCAAAGGATCCCAAATTGAAGTGCCAAGGGAAGCACCAAAGCTTTGCTATCCTCCCCTCTCCTAGCAGCCCCTCACCATCCTTTGTATGCTGGCACATGTGCTGTGCCCATCACCTTGGTGTTTGGCCACCTGCTTCTCTTTCCCCAAAGCAAAGCATCTCTTGGTGGCCTTCAGGAATTCTTCTGTGCCAGGAAAGGGTTTGCACCCACATTATTTATGGGTCCTATGGCCTGCCCTGCCCTTTGTGATTACACCAGTCCATGACTTGGGCTCCTTCTACTGAAATTTGTCAGTAAACCAAATCTAACACCCAAGACCTCGGCCAGTGGAAGCCTTTCTAATTCCCAGGCTTCTCCATTTCTTATCCAAGACGTGACAACTGAGGATAAGTGTCCCCAGAATCCTTTGATCTGTGCCTTCATGCTTCCCCTGAATTGTCTTCCTTGGTTCTGGATGTTGGCACTCCTGAGTGGGTGTGTGACTTCCCATGAATGCCACAGAAGAAAGGATATCCAAACTCCAGCCATGCTCACATGTTGGGGATAACCAAGAAGAGAGTCTTCTGCTACCTGGGAAATGCTGATTTCTTCTCCTTTCTCCTGATAAGACAAAAACTGCTTTGGGGCTCTTTCTAAGGAACCAAAGCATGGTGTCCACAAATGCCCATAGCATAGCTAGAGAGATGGATATATTTTTGTCCAGCTATGGAATTTAGAAATTTCCTTTTTTCTTTTTATTTTTCTTTACTTTTTCTTCTTTTTTCTACTACTTTTTTTCTCTTTTTTATATATATTTTAGTTTTAATTTTTTCCTTCTCCTTGCTTTCTTTTTTTTTTATTTTCTCTTTCTTTTTTTCTTTTTCTTTCTTCCTTTTTTTTCTATTTCTTTTTTCCTTTTTCTTTTTTTCCTTTTCCTGGTGGTTTTAGTGTCCACAATACCAGGGAACATCACAGCCAACAACAGGGCTTTGAGAAATGGGCCAAACAAGGTCCATTTCTGAAATTTGTGACCTCTGGTCTCTGACACAGCACCTGAGACTGGGCCTATCAGCCTTCAATCAAGATTCCCAGAAAATGTGAAACATTTTGATTCTACAAAACACAGGGAAAAAATTTGAGTTAGTGGGCTCAAGATGTCCATTGGAATGTACAATACTGGATAGTGGTGTGATTGCTGGTAACCGGTCACTCTTTATTTTACCCATAGAAATAAAGCTTCCAGTGGCACAAGCTGGAAATTTGAGTGGATTCACATTTCCCCACACTGTTACCAGTCTCAAACCTCCAACTGCTTTCAGGTAGATGCCACCTAAACCACCTTGAGCCATATGGCATCTCCAAACCCTCTCTGATATGTGGGAGTTCCTCTCATGGGTTGCTCCCAATACCAACAGCCTGGGAACTGCAGGGTTTCAGACTGACACCCCACAGAATGTTCCCTTTCCCACAGCATGGATGAGGCCCAGTGGATGGGACACCTCAAAACATCCCCAGTGTAGTCCAAGATGGCAAGACTGTGAGCTGCTGGACTTAGAATCTGCCTGGAAGTGTTCAAGGCCAGGTTGGATAAGACTGTGAACAGCCAGGGTTAGTGGGAGATGTCCCTGTCCATGGTGGGGGTTGGGACTGGATGATCTTTAAGGTTCCTTCCAACCCATAAATGATTCCATGATTTTTAGCAGCTAAAATGATGCATAGGCTGGGTTGGACCCTTCTAATCTCTCCAGAAAGTCCAGATGCCATTTCTTCAAAGGTTTCTTCCAGCTCTGAGCTTGGGGGGCTCAAATTGCTGCCCGAACGTTACTCAAAGAAGTTTTTTCCCAGTGCTGAGTCAGGTCTCACTTCCCTCCTCTCTCTGCACTTCACTCAGGGCCTCACCCAGCCCCATTAGAGCTGCTGAATCCCCAGTGAGCACAGACGTCACGGCGTGGTGCAGCATAAAGTTTTTATGGGTGCGGGTTGGGAATGAGGCGCATAACTCAGCGCGCCGGTGCCACTGGTGAGTAATGCGCCCATTCCGCACTCCGCGGATAAAACCTTTATGACCCTCCACAGCTCCGGGTATTGCATCTAATATATGCACCACTATAATGACAAGCACTGAAAACCTGCTTTTTTAACCTGTTTTCTCCCCCCCTCATCTCCCTTTCTCCTTCTCACCCTTAAATACCCCTCCGTGGCTGCTTCCCGGTGCTCCACTTCTGCTTTGTCAACTACCTGGGGAACCCACTCCATTGATATTCTGGACAAGGTTTTGATTTGGGGAAAAAAAAAAAAACCAACCCACACCACAGAGTGAGCGGCATAATTTAAAAATCAAAGAAATTCATTTCAGTAGTAAAAGGTTAACAGCCTTTAGGAGGAACACTTTTTAATCACCCACGTCTAGACTCTATCACTCGAATCACCGGCAGCAGGAGTGAAATATGGCTAAGCCCCCGTCACCAAACAGCACCTAAAGACTGTTGTATTTAATCATGTCTGTGCACTAGTTATGGATTTTCATTATGATTCCCGATGCTGTTGCGCTGTGTAAAATATTAATATCCATAGTAATGATGCATGAAGCTTGGAGTGTAATTTCTTCACTCTCCTTGTCTGATATTAAATTGTTACCACTTTATCATTTGTGTAGAACTGCACGTTTCAATTAATCTTTCCGTATCAGCAGCCCTGATTAATATAGATCATGATTCATAAGCTTATCGTCACTATAGTTTTAACAGATCATTTATAAAGATCTTAAATTTCAGGGCCTGGGAGGCGCAGCCACTCCGTCCAAGGCTTTTCCCACTTCTTGCTCCAGCGGGTTTCTCCATTCACACAACTAATTCCAGGGAAGAAAATTAGCCAGATAAAAATGCTTTCTTGATTTTTATTTTTTTTTAAATTTTCCTCAGAGCCACCTGTAAACTTCTTCTGTGTTCACCTCATCAAACAGGAGCTGTGTCAGTACAGCCGCTCATCAGCTTCAGTTTTCCTTGGTTCATCCCCTCCATGGGAGCTGCCCTGGGTGCTCACATGGATTTTCACGGAATCACAGCATTGTTTGAATCAGAAGAGACCTTAAAGATCATCCAGTTCCACCCTCTGCCATGGGCAGGGACACCTCCCACTAGATCGGGCTGCTCCAAGCCCTGTCCAACCTGGCCTTGGACACTTCCAGGGATGGGGCAGCTCCCTAATAATTACTGGTCTTCTCCATCTCCATGTGATGGTTAATTTTTGGAGCTAAAAGGCACGCTGGCTGGATGGCCCATGGGCTGAAAACTCACTGAGATGATGCACTTTCTCTGCTAGACAGAAAGACTTCTTTTCACTTCACCTCTTCTCAAAACCTTCACAAAATCATGGAGGGCTAAATTCTGCATTTGCATGAAGCAGTGATCTCCTGCCAGAGCCAGTCTTCCTTGCCCATGTTATCCCAGATCCACAGCAGGCAGTTATCACCCCAGCTGCAGCACAACGAGCTGCCAGGGCTACTACAAGGCGATTTTCTTGGAGCTGGGAAGGAATTCCCAGCCCCTGAGCTCCCCACGGAGAGGTCTGGCGTTACCCAGTGCAGAAACACGGGGTTTCCTCAGGCAGGATGCTCTCCAGCAGCGTGTGGCACAGATGTTTGCCTTGAAAATTAATGGCAGGAAGTGGGAAGGGCTGCTCAGCCAGGGATGAAGAGACAGTGTCTCGCATGCCGGAGTGCTGGGCGTTTTCAGGACACTCTGATAATCGTGGTAATGAAGAACAGCAACTGATTAGTCATTTTTTAGTGGATAGAGTTGGAAAAGGCGCATTAGATAGTTTAAAAAATCCATCAAAGGTCCCTGTCTAGCTTTCTGTGTATTCTCCAGGGCTTTGTCAAGTGATCTTAAGTGTTTCAAATAATGGCGAGGCTCATGAGACTATTTAAAATCCTAGTAGATGATTTTTTTTTTCCCCTCTACTTACATATTTTCTTTCCTGACAGTCCCAGAATTCCTCATTACAACCCTCAGTTGTGATTTGCAATAGGATGTGCGGTTAACAAGGAGGAACAGCTCTGGAAATCCCACTGAGAGCGAGGTGTGAGCCGGAGCAATCAGCCACCGAGCTTGGTAGGGGCAGGGGCATAGAAAAGACAGGAATTAACAAATCCCTGCCATTTTCTCCCTCACCTCCGTGCCCGTGGTACTGCTGAGTGTAGGTGAAGCACAACTCCAAGGAGTCCCTCCTCTTTTGAGTAGGTTGTGGTGGGCTCCTGTCCTTTCTTCTTCTCACCCCTGTGATGACAGCAACGCCGCGGTGTTTTATTAACCTCCTGCACTCCCTGAGTAACCCAGGGGAAGGGAAAAACCCTGGGAAGTATACATCCCTATCTGAAATCTATACAGCAAGACAGATCTGGCTGGAGCAGTCTTTAGGGCATATATACATTACGAGGCTACAGTGAAATATAGCCCGGAATTTGTCTCCCAAGATGAGATAATGTAGCTGCGTTAACAGCTGCAACTGTCACTTCCAAGTGAAGTAGTGGGTATTGTGTGGAGTACATTTGCAGGGCAATTTTCCAGTTGGAATAAAAGGCTTTCTGAGGTGAATTTTGCTTGGGTTTTATCCATCTATCTGAGGTTATTTTTTTATGTATATTATACAAATATTGACTGGATCTGAGGGCAATAGAGGTAAAATATTGCACTAGGAAAGAAAATAGTTCCCAAGTCTCTCTATATAAATTTTGGCCTCAGCTAAAAGCTCAGGGCAATATATGCCATTTTTCCCCTCAGGGCACGAAATTTTACTGCTCTTGCTTCTTAGCTATTTTATTATCCCTTTGTATGTTTGTATAGAGGAAGGAGATAGGGGAGTGCTGGGCTTGGGGGTTGCTGCACAAAGCACTGAGCTTCGGAAGAGTTTTGCCTGGAACGTGAATTTGCATTGCCAGGATCTGTGTTTAAAGGCACTGTGTAAAATACAGATAAATACCCTTCTCCTGACTTTTTCCCCTCCAAAAATAAATATAATATAATAAATTCCCACCATTATTCATGCGGAAAGTTCCAACAGAGATCAGGGCTCTGCTGTACCAAGCTCTCTGAAATATATTTTAGGTAGCTTAGGTACCAGGCAATTTATGCATGGGCAGAAAAGCTGTGCTGGTTTAAGGAGATCCAGACTTTCAGTGGCAGCAATGGAAACTCCTGCCACATCCTCCTGTTTGCACACCCACCAAACTGGGAATGTTACATCCATGTGGAGAGGCTGGTGCCTGAACCCCTTTTAAGCATCCCGTGAGGGCAAACTGAAAGCCTCCTTTCCAAATTTGCCCTGAAAATTTGAGTGCCACTTTTCAGATGAAAAGTGCCAGCAGAGAGCCTGAGGGAGTGAGTGAGGGCTGGTGGCCAAGGAAGGGATTTATCTCAGGGTTGGGCCTTGGGGCAGGAACAAGACAATGTCCAGCTCTGGGTCCATCTTCACCAAGGACACTGAGCAGCTGCCAAGGACACAAAGGCATCAGGGTGGCTCAAGGGCTGGGGGACAGCAGCTGATGGGGAGATGCTGGGGGACACAACCCCATCAATCTGTCAGAAAGAAAAGGGAGACTTCAGCTCTTGGAGGCACCTTCCTGTTGAAGAACAGGGAAAGGCTGAAAGGCTGGTGAGTGGAGACTAAATCTAAGTTAACCATGAAATTAATGTTTACCTGCAGCTGGGCTGAGCAACAGGGATTTGGCTCCTTCACTTTTGGCAGGTCAACAGTGCTCCTCTGCAGCATGTACTGGACAAACCAGCAGTGGGAGCAAAACCAAGGGTGGTTCCTCCAAGCCCCCTAGATTGAACCTTGGGCTCTGTCCAAACCATGGACCTGTTCAAGACCCATCCAGCTCTTCTCACGTCGCTATGGTCTTAAGGGAGGTGTCTGCCTTGGGGACCCAACTCTTACACAGCAAACCCATTTTCCACCCAAGCCATCCTGCAGAGCTGACCCAGGGGGAGATCCAGCCACCCAAACCTTGTCCTCAGAGAGATGGCAGTGAGCCCACCATGGTTCCCAGTGCTGAGCAGTCAGAGAATATCGAGAGAGGAAACAAATCACCGGTGGCACCTATAGCCACCTGCAGAAATTAGAGAGTCTGACTATAAGGTCACAATAAATCAGTGCACTGACAAGGAGATCTACCCTTTGTCCAGGGTGCAAGATTTATCTCTGACCCCAGGCAGGGGCATTTCTTCCTTGATTTGTTAAATGCTGAGGAGAAAATGGAGCTAGATCTGAAGCCTGATGAGAACCTGATTGCAAACATTCCAACACCACGCCCGCTCTTCCCCCTCAGCAGACCTGACATGCTCTTTCCCAGGATTTTGTATTATGTTTGAAGACAGCCCCTATTTTTTCTCTCTGTGATGGACCAGCTTGTGCAGAAGTTGATTATGTGGTTTGTTTTTCTGATGACATTTTATTCAGAGGGCTCTCTCTCGCACGGCGCCTGTGGACTGTCAGCAGAACGGGATGGGTGTTTGCTAGAGGGAAACACAGCCCATCCCAGTGCTGTGGGAAGGGGAGAGATTATGCTGGGGTGCAGGAGAGATCCACACACCAAAAGGAAAAGAGGTTTCTGAATATGTGTTTAATTCCCAGTGTTTCAAATCCAGGCTAAATTCAGTGTGATCAGTAGGGAATTAATTTTGCACAAGGGTTGCACCACCAGAGCATCCTGGATTCTATGCATGGCCAGACAGGGTTGAGATGAACAAATGACCTTGGCTAAGACTTGCAACCAGGAGAGAGGAAAACTGCAGGAACTTTGGCAGCACCTGACCTCTGCCTGCTCCAGGACCAGCCACGAGGTCCGGGCTGTGTTCTGTGCCACCCCTACGCTGATGGAGCAAGTTGGATCCAGGAGGACACCACCTTCTCCCCAAAATGGCAAGCAGGATTTCCACCCTCACCTCCTCAGACAATACCTGCAGGTGCTCAAGGTCCACTGGTTTTACATAGAATTTAGAGTAGCTTGATCTAAGTTAATGAAACCACCCCCCCTGCACCTTGTAATGCAGGCACTGGCAGTAGCAATGGGAAAAACAGGGAATAATCAATTAATTTTGGCATTGCTTTACAAGCCTTAAACTACCAAAGCTCTTATTTTTCCATGTTTTTCGTCTCTCACCACTAAATTATTCCTTAATGGACTATTGTCGCAATTTGAGGAACTTTTGACATACTATAAATGCAAACATGCCTGTAAATCTCAGAGTAAAAACTCAGCAGGAGAAGCCTGAATAATCATAAACAGTAAATATTTTGCCGTGGCAATGGTTCATAGGGGAAAAATTAGCATTTTGCTTCGATTTGGCCCAAATGTGTTTTGATTTCCTTGGAGGTTGTTGAGGGATTTTTTGGTGCAGTCTTCTGCAATATAAATAATAATGTAGCCAGATGCTTGGTACATAAACACATGGCTGATGAGCAAAGGGGTGTGAAGGATAATGTTCATCATCTTTAAAACATTGAGAAACAGGGCTACTGCTTTCAAACTGTAAAAATTTCATGGCATAAACCAAATGTTCTTATCCAGGTGGGATCACAGTGGTGATTGGAATGGCCTGGAGTGATGGTGCAGTCTGTGGGGGGTTTGACCCACAATCCTGCCCTTTCTAAACAGAAGTTTCAAAACATTGTAGATGTCACCAATTTGGAGAAGAGATCTGGAATGTGGTGGTGGGATTAGGCCATGAGGCAAAAACAGAGTTGTCTAAAGTCATCTGCCTCACATTTGGTTCCTTCCTGCTCCATCTGGAGTCATTTGGAGCAGGAGGTCCAGTCCTTCCTGAATGGGACCACATCTCTGCTGGGTATCCAGCAGATTCCAGAGATTCCTCTGGAAACAGCTTATTCCTTTCACTTTCTATGGTCATGGGAACCATATCTGAATAACATCTTAGTCCTGAGTTATGAATAGGAACCAATGGCCTTATTAAATGCTAAATATTTATCACTCCTCTGCACATGTGACTCTAAATTCCAGAGATTTAGCAGTATCACCAGCAGTTTGGGTTGATTCCCATTGTCCCATTGCCCTTCACAGCCTCCCAGACTCCAGTAGGCTACAACTGTGATAGCGAGATGGAATCAATTCCTCCTTTGTAGAAAAGTCAGTAGCCATGTAAGAGAGAACTCCCAGCACCCTCTGCTCCAGAAAAATCTGCATAGATTTTCCCATTTCTGTTCCATTGGTGCCACCTATTGGTGAGTGCACATGCCGTTCCATGGAAACAGTCATTTCCTGGGAAGAGCTGTGACAGGGACATGGGCCTCTCACCGAAGGTGGCCAACTGTGGTCATGACACAGACACCATCTGGGAGCAGGCAGAGACCAAACTCTTTGGTCTCCTTTGGTGTCATCTCCACTGACCATTTTCCACCAGGTTCAGTTCCCATGAACTGTCAGTCAAACCTCTTGGTGCAGAGTTGAGTAGAAAGCCCTACAGCTGGATTTGGTTTGGCCTGGCCACCACTTTGGTCCTCTGGAAAAGACCAGTGGCTCGTCTGTCCCACAAAGGATGTGGTGCCCATTGGAGTCTGCCCAGTCCTGGGTGGATCTGACCTTCACAAAAACTCTCCTTGGTTCCAAGTTTGTCTGACCCAGTGATTTGGCCACCAAAGCATCAGTGTAATAATCTTAGTGCCAGGTATCCATCCATGGGGCAAGTTCCCAGGGGGAGTTTGCTAATATTACTTTCAGGAAGTGGGAAAAATCCTGGTTTATGTGATTTATTTTGATGTCTTTGTTGAACAGTTGTCCTTCATGGAGAATAACTCTATTCTCTTTCTCCATTGGCCAGGTCTTTCTTAGGAAGACTTCCCAGACAAAAGGAGTGAAGAAAAAAAAAAAGGGAAAAATCCCTGATCTATGAAGATTAATAATTAATGCAGGTGTATCACTTTATCTCCCTGGAGAGAATCTTCCAAGAGATTCATTGGGCATCCTTGGGAAAGAGAATGAAAATCAGCTGGATTCTCACCAAGCTTTGCCAGGCAGGAGACCTATCCACAGGCACACAGAACTTCTCTGCTCAGTTCAGACTTGGAAAAGATTAAAAGTCATATTCCAGCAGGATATCTGAGGGCACCAGCAATCCCTGGACCAGGCCCTTGTGCCAGATCCTCTTTCAGTTCCAGCAAAGCCTTTGTTTCCTCAGCTCTGTTCTCCTTGCTAAGGTTGTCTCCAGACTTGTGGGAAGTGGTGACAGGAGAGGGAGATCAGAGGGAGAATTTGTGGCCTGGATAATCCCAGGAGAGCCCCAGAGTACTGCACCCAGTGATCCTATGGGATCTGCAGGGACACAGCACATTCCCTCATGCAATCAAGGGGCATTGCCCTAAAGATGCCTCCTGTTCCTACCTGGGCTTCCAAGGAACAGCACATGACCCCAGGCTGCCCCAAATTCATGGATGAATCAGGATGAGTCCTGCTGGGAACACACTTTCTCCATGTTCCCATCTGATCAGTCATTCCTAGCAATGGCTTCTCCCACATCATTTTCCATGAAGGCTGAAGCCAGCCCAGAAAGGTGCTGTTCAGCTCCCTGCTCACCTCCATCCCATTCTTTCCAGAATTCCCCAGCTCTCCCAGAGCCCCCTGTCTCTGATCCCAACATAGCCTTTCCTGTCCCTTACACTTTCATTTCTGTTTCTTTACATCTTTATTAAACTGTATAGCCACTTTGATAGGAAAATTGAAAAGAAAAAGATATGAGGAACAACAAAAAAAAGCCATAATTATGAAGATTCAATTTAATTTTAAAGGTTGTGGAAGGAGGAAAAAAAAAAAAGAAGCAGGAGAAGAAGAAACCAAATTAATTTAGCAGGAAAGCATTGCATGAAATATTGTTGGAGTTTAATAACCATGCAAAGACAGATGATATGTGTGGAAAAATTAGTTGTAGGACCTCATAATAGTCTATTAATATTTTCTACAGGCACAGAAACCCTTTGCTGAATGATTGTAACAAAGTAATCTTTTTTTTTTTAAGACATTAAAAAATATCTTCAAAAGGAGAAGACAGCAGCAATGTACAGACTGTAGGAAACAGAGACCCTGGCGGGGCGAGAGAGATCCCAGGAGAGATCCAGCACTGGCTGCTCTGCTCTGACACCACTGAGGGTCTCTCCCTGGGAAGCTGTCCCAAATGGTGGGACAAGGCCCCTTGCAAGGTGTCTCTCCCCACTTTCCCACTGGTGTGACAATCCACCCAAACTGCCCATTCTGCCCAGGACTGGGCACCTGCAGAGGAAGAGGCCAAGCACAGCAGGAATCAATGGGTTGGGGTGAAGAGACCCACAGAGGGGTCCATGCCCATTCCCACACATAGCTGCACTTTTCCCTTCCCTTCCAGTCCAGGGAGAGGTTAGACCCAGCTCTGCTCCACTCCATCCTTGACTGTGGCCTCACAGTCCTGTTTTCTGCAGATCTCTCAGAACCTTCATGACCAGCTGTACCTCCACAGCCACGTCTCTGTCACCACGATGGGACAGCAATGGGCAGCTGTGCCCCAAACAACAACAACAGCCCTTCTCAAGGCAACCTCAGGACATCAAATGTCATCATCAAGTCTTTTTAGAGCCTGGAACAGCCTTGGATTTGGTCCAGTGCAGAGGAGGATGCTTGACTCATCATCTTTCTTCCAAGACAGACAGGACAAAGACCTCCCCACCACAGCGTGGTGATGGAAACCTGATGCCAGTGCTGAGGATGCTCAGCCAAGGCATCCGTGCTGCTCAAAGCCTGGGACAGCTGGAAGGAGCCTGGATTTTGGGAGGACAAAGGGACTGGGTCAGGCCACAGGAGAGTTGCACCCATCTTGGGCAGCATTTGGCTGCTCTAGAAAAATCACTGGGAATATTTCTGTCTGAGGGGCTGTGCCAGTGAAGTAAAGGGTGGGGTCACCAATTCTGAAACACAAGACCTGGATGTGCACATGTGTCTCTAAAATCAGCATTGACCCACTCCCATAAAATATCACCAGGACTGCACCAAGACAAAGGATGTAGTGGACAGAGGGAGGGGACATCTCTGTCTGTGGATGTTTTAACTTGGTTTCTGGAAAGGGTGTATTTCCTTGGTCCTAAATGGGATTTGCTTTAGCTCCACACAAAACCCTTAGGATCCTGTAAACTCAACTAGGTCACTCCTGCAAGGAGAAAAAATAAAATTAAAGGAATAAAGGAAAATGAAATTAAAGGCTGAAATTAACAAAAAAATATATTAAAAGAATTAAATGAAGTGAAGGGAAATGAAATAAAATATAAAAATAAAATAAAATAAAATAAACCCAGGACAAAACCAAACTGAAATTCCTCATTCAGATTCCACTTTCTCCTATTTTAATCTGTATAGTACCATCCAGTTCCAGCCTCCCCCTTCCCCTTTTTTTAAATACAGTCTAATCCTGAGTGTGAACTGATGTAGTTTGTGTGTTAGGGGGGAAAAAAATCTCTCTCTCTTTCTGCCTTTTTTTTCTCTTCTTCTTTCCTTGGCCCAGTTCATTATTTTTCTTTCTTGTCACTCAGTGTGATAGGTTGAACAGAAGTGCACAGATGAGCACTGAAAACGGTGTCACAAGGCCTTAATCTAGTCTTTAATGCCTGACTTCAGAGATGTCATTTATCTTCTAACTGCAGCAGGCTTCCACCAACTTTATCTCTAATAATATATTGATGGATTAAAAGGGTCGGGCAGGAGACCGGGCTGGAAAAATTGCTTATTGACATCAAAATACAGTGCCCTCAACCTGATAAACATGGAGGGGCTCGTGTATCTCCCAGAATAGTTGGCGTTGCTATAATTTTTTTTTCCAGCACGTTTCTCCCAGGTTCATGGGGTGGTCCAGTAAAATAAACAAACAGAACAAATAAATGGGAAATATGGTTTTGTGTGGTTGAGGCAGCTGAGCGGGAGCCCAGGCATTGCTGGAATAGTTTCTTAATTGCAGCACTAGGCAGGGCTTTTTATCAGAGAGCAAGGTTTGGAGGGAAAGGCTGCCATTGTTTTAGGGGGTCGGGGGGTTTAGGATGTGTGGGATGAGAGATTGTGGCGCCCTGGAATAGCATTTTGGTAGGCTGCTCCTTTCCCCGGGGTGTGAGAGTCAGGAACTGTCTGGCAATCTTTATGGCTGAAATTCATCCCTTGCTGCACAGGTCTCGTGCAAGGAGAATTAAATGGGGGAGGAGAAGGGAATGCCAGGCAGAGCATCAGCAGGAATGCTGCCCCGACCTCCTGTCTCTGACAGATGGGTACCCGGAGGGGAAGGGAGGGGTAGTTAGCCCTTATTTTGGGCATGACACAGCCTCTTGCAGATACAGCTGGAGGACATATCCCCCTTGCTCCTCAGCCACCACAGGCCCTTTGAGCTGATGCACATTCCTGATTTATCTGTCCTTTCTGATTTCCATTGCTCATCTTGGATGGGGAGTGCTCCCCCAAGGTCCTCCAGCAGAAAAACTGGGCCATGGCCAAAAAGCTTCCCAATACCACAGCTGAGGCTCAGCATCCCACAACCTCCATAAAAGACAGCAGAGAGATTCTCCAACATGTTCCAGTAGGTTTTACTAATCCTACAGGACTACTGGCAGGAAAACCCATTCATTTGTCCCTGTTAAGGAAGATTGTTATAAATAGAGATGACTAAAAAGCACAGATCTTCATCCTGAAAGAAGCTCCAACAGTTTAAGTCTGGTTTATGGTAAGGCCAGGCTGAATGGCAAAATCTTGAATGCCTGCATGATAAAGTTGAGAAGAACATCCTGAGCAGGACATTGCACTTTGGAATGATGTCCTGGGTCAGTTCCAGCTTGACTTTCATCAGGAATTGGAGGGATGGGAAAAGTGGAAATGGGTTCAGTGGGTTATTTAGGTCAGATATATGGAAGAAATCCTTCCCTGTGAGAGTGGGGAGGCCCTAGCACAGGTTGCCCAAAGAAGCTGTGGCTTCTCCACCCCTGGAAGTGCCCAAGGCCGGGTTGGATGGGGCTTGGAGTAACCAGGGATAGTGGAGAGTTTCCCTGCCCATGGCTGGGGGGTGGATTGAGATGGGCTTTAAGGTCCTTCAAACCCACTCCATTCCATGATTCTATGATTCCATGACCCACAGGTGGCCTCCACCCCAACCCATCTGGTCTTCAATAGGGATCACTCAAAAATCTCATCCACTGTGCACTGAGATGGACATACTCCCCTAAACTACTGCATGGGCTGCCTGGGAAGCCCATGAGATGCTCAAACAGATACAGAGATAAACTTTGTCACCAGAGAAAGCATTTCATTTCATTTCCCTGGAAAGAAATTCCATGAAAATCAATCTTCCCACAGAAAATGTTGATTTTTGGCAAAAAGCCTTTTTGTGATCGGGAACTGCTTCAATCCCAAAACATCTGAGCAGCTGTGGTTGTAAGAAAGGTCACATTTCACTGGGAGGGACTTGGTGTGAAGGCAAGTTTGAGGGAAGTGCTGACCACCACCATTCCCATTCCAGAACCTTAGGAACCATAGAATCATGGAATTATTTGGGTTGGAAGGAACCTCAAAGTTCATCCAGTCCCACACCCTGCCATGGGCTGTCCCAGGTTGCTCCAGGCCACGTCCAACCTGGCTTTGGACACTTCCAGGGATGGGGAGTCTGCAACTCCCCCCTCTCCCTGTGGGGAGAAATATAATTGCAAAATAAATAAACAGAGATGGAGAATGGGAAAAATCAGCCTCAGATAATCAACCAAGCCACGGCTCTGGCCAGGAGTGTTGCTCCAGGAGTGACCAGCTGAGCATCCCGTGGTCTGGAGTCCCAGTTCCTCAGACAAGAATGACTGGCAGGTACTTGCAGACAGCAGAACACAAGCCTTGCATTATAAGATTGTCTTTCTGAAATTTACCCGCTGAAACGCTGCATTTATCAGCTGAATTTATCAGCTGAAATGCCTCAGACTTCTGGGATAGCTGCCTCTGGCCGACCACTTGATGGGAAGAATGTCTCCAATTTTTTTGGCATGTGGAACTAAAGCAGCTCAGCCACTTTCCCCTACACCTGCCAGTCATTCCTGGTTACATTTTATCTGAGCACCATTTTCTAATTTCACCACTATCATGATGCATTTCTGCAGGAGGTGGCTAAATGACAAACCACAAGGATTGGTACATTTGGAATATAAATTGAATAAATTACTGCAGTTAAAAATAGCCATTTAATACCCATATTCTGTTAAGGAAAAAAAACCAACCTGATTTTTTTGTAAGCACCATTTTCTCCTTGTTCCTCAATTTTCAGCCTCCCTGGCAAGCAGAGAAAAAAAAAAAAAAAAAGGGGTTTCTTCCTCAGAAATGGAATTCTCAGAAGCTTTTTGCAGGACTTTGTTTCCTTCTCACTAAATTCCCTGGAAGGCTCCACAGTGACATGACCAGCACAGAGTTTGGCCAACACTGTTTGGTTTTAGCATTTTGCTGTTCTCTGAGACATTTCACAGATGAACTTTTTCCTTTATTCCCTTTGATTGCCTCATCCCTTCCTGAATTTCCAGTTAATCTCTTGTCTCTCCTCATCCTGAAACCACGTCATGGCATTTGCCAGTCCATGAGGCACCTGGAGCTGCATCCCGCAGCAAGCCCCAGCCCCTCCTCAGACTCTGCTGGGGCTTTGCCACTTCACTCCCAGGAATGGGATATTAAGGAAGCAACAATGTTAATTCACAGCTCTTTGCTGCCTGCAAACTAAGCCACGGCAAACTCCCACTGCTGTCCATAGCACTGGGATTTTCTCCTCAAGGCTCAACCATTTCCCACCGTTAAATATTAACATATTTTACATGGGAATGATTTCACTGCTGAGTGGAATAATAAACTCAGTGGATGGGTTTATTTCCCAGGGTTGTTCATTGAAAATAAAACCCTTCCATATCCCACTTGGCCATCCTTACCTGTTTCCCTATTATTCTCCAGAAGCAATTGCCCAGGATCCAAGGGATCAGTTCCCCAAAGGCGTGGGCGTGCCCAGCTATTTGTGGTGCCACATCCTGGCCCTTCCAAGGTGCCTTCTCCCTCTAACTCCCTCTGAAGAATCACCCAGTCAAAACCCTCATTATTTTATAACTTCTCTGCCCCTCTTCTCTTCTCTTCTCACCTTGTTAAATACTGCTTGAGCAAAGGAGTTCAGTAGCTCTACCATTTTAGCAACACCATTGATTTTGTCTCCCTCTTCATTTATTAATGGAACTACTTTCTCTCTAGTATTCCCTTTTCCCTGATATAATTGTAAAAGCTCTTTTTATTCCCCTTAAGCCTTTCTGCTCTCTGAGCTGGTCTTATCTTTCCCTGCAAGCCTTAACTGACTGTATATTCTTGTTTAGTTCTCTTCCCTTTCTCCAGTTTGCACTATAGGTTCTTTCTTTACCTTCCTATCTTTCCCTGGTGCTTTGTTATGCCACAGTGGATGCTACTTGTCCTTCCATTTATTTCCACGGGAACTGTGGCGTGTCCCACTCTATGGGGCTATTCCAGCATTTCTGGCCTTTTGTCACCCCTCTGGATTTAACTCCCTGGTGCACCTGGTTCACACCTGGCCATGGAAGCACCAGGTCAGGCTGGAAAGGGAAGTCCCACACCTTGTCACCTCAAGGTCCCAAATAAATGTGCCCATCCAGGAGGGGAAAAAGAAATCTCTCCCAAACTATAAATCCTTTTCAGAGCCAACTCTTGTTTTGGAACCCAAGGTCACAGGTTTTCCAAGAAACAAGAGACAAAGTTCACAGTGAGGCATAAATTATTAGAGCAAACATCATCTGGAGCAATCCAAAAGCCTGGATGGATTTTTCCAGGGTCTCTATGAAACTTCTGAATGGCATTTTGGGTTATTTGCTTTACTTTTTGATTTATTTGTTCATATTGCTTTACAATACCAGTGGGTGAGACCAAAGTGCTCTAGGGCCACTCTGGTCCTCCAGGTCTCCTGCTTTTTGTGAGTGGAGTGAATGTCTTCATTCTAAATAGGTGACAGCTTAAAAGGAAAAAAAAATGCTGTAATCTTTTAAATGAATCATTGTTTCATCTGGAAGAATCAAAGTGCTGCATTTTTAAAATCAGGAAACATACACTCCAATTCCATTAGATTCAGAACACCCTAAAGTGAAACCCTTTCTTGAAATTATAACAAATTCACACAGTTCTTTTGCTACGTTTGACTCTACATTTTTCCATACCTGATGTTTTTTTAGCAGCAAGTCCATGGAGTAGAGATGGGAAATATCAGAAGAGCAGGAAACAATGCCTCTGAGGAAGGATTGAAGAACTTGGGGTTACTCAGCTGGAGGAGAGGTGGGACGTTGCTCTAATCTCCGAGTTCAGATGAGGCTTATGGAAAGAGGAAGGGATAGCTTTTCTTCCTGGTAGGTAAGATAAGTAGTGAGCTTAAACCACAGCAGGAGACACTGAGGCTGGGGCCAAGGGCTGAGGCTGCTGAAGTGCAGGGCCAGGCTCTGGGGAGCAGGTTGTGCCTGCATTGACAGAAGGGGCTTTTCACCCGCCTGGAGCAGCACAATCCAGCTGGCGCTGCTGCAAAGGTCATCCCGAGGTCTCTTCCACCTCCCTTTTCCTAGGATTTCACTGACCCCACTGTCCTAGCAACCCCCAGTCTGCTGGTTGAATGGGTTTTGGATGCTGCAGTGCTTCTCTGGCACTGTGGGGTTTGATGAATCCAGGAAGGAACATTTCAGAGGATCTGCTTGGTCTCCAAGTCTCCCCCAAGCAAAGCTGCTGTGCCAGGCACTGTCCCAGTGGGAAGAAGTGCTGAGGAGCAATTTTCTATAAAAACATTATCAAGAACATGAAAGTCAGAGGCACTGAACACCAGTAGGATCCATGAAGCCAAAAGCTGCCAGGAATAGCCTTCCAGGCAAACTCTTCCCAGGAGAGCCCTGAGGAAGGAGAAGGGAGTTTGGCTCTACTCCCTTCTCCAAGTCTCCCTGCTGTGCACAGAAGTTATGGCATGGCTAATTACAGGAAATTAAAGAGAAAGAGATAGAAAGAGATTCCTGAGCTGAGAGAGTCCCAGGAAGGACTGTGGATGTTCTGCAGTGCCACCACTGCAATTAGACCACAGAAAGTGGGACTGGAATGGAAAAGGTTTTCCTATGAGGCAGGCAAAGGCTAATTATAATCCATGTTTTTGGAATCTATTTTCCAGGCATTAAATGTCTGTAGATTACCAGAAAATACATTTAACGTGGTCTAGGCTGGAGTGGCAGCAATGGGAGGCTGTGGCAAAGTAGAGCTTGTCCTTAACCCATTCTGAATGTCCAAGGCCATGAACTCCATCCAGGAGAGCCTGTTGCTAGGAAGAACTGAGCAGGTCCAAATGCCATCAGGCCTGGAATATTCATATAGTCACACTGGGATGCTCAAGGACATAAAAATATAGAATATGACGTTGTTAGTCACACCATCCAACAAAGCCAAGCCAGTTGGATGGACAAAAAGACCTGGGCTTTGTAATTTTTCTAACAATTCATTCATTAGTCCAAGTACACTCTTGAAACTCCTCTTTCCATCGTTTTGGAAACATTCTTCCTACAAGACATACTGAGAAGGAATTCTTCCCTGTGAGGAGGGTGAGGCCCTAGCTCAGGTTGCCCAGAGAAGCTGTGGCTGCCCCTGGATCCCTGGAAGTGTTCAAGGCCAGGTTGGACAGGGCTTGGAGCAACTTGGGCTAGTGGAAGGTGTCCCTGCCCATGGCAGAAGATGATCTTTAAGGTCCCTTGCAAACCAGGCAACTCCATGATTCTATGATTTACCACCAAACTTCTCAAAAGATGAGATAATACCGTGCTTTCAGCTTCCACAGCTGAACATCTCCTCTCCTGGCTCTTCCATGTCATCCAAGAACACAGGATTAGTGTATTTCCATGCTTTTGACCACTACATCAAATAACCCCTTCCTTCCTCCATCCCTCTCCAGAGCAACTGGGAGATTTGCCTTACTGGTTTTGCCAGGAGCCATTCCCAAAGCCTCAACACTTTAAGGTTTGGAGCACACCCAGCCCACCAGCCCCAGCATTCCCATGGTGTAACCATGGCAAGTCTTTAAGCATTTTAAGGAGGGGGGTGGTGGAGAAAGGAGGTCCATGTTTGCAGGAAAAAAGGGAACAACAATTCCTTCAGCAGTTTGATGTTAGAAAAAAATAGAGGCTTGTAAGCTGCTCTGAAGCTTGAATGTCAGAAGTAGACCCTGGGGATGTGGATTAGAGGGCACAATGAAGGTGAGGCTGTGAAATGAGCATCACGGATCTTTGGGCGATTGTTAATAAGAACACAGAAATGCAAATCTCCCAGAGCTGGTGAGCCACCAGCCTGTGTGCCTGCAAATCCACATGTGACTCCAAGCAAATTATGGGAGAGGCACACCAGGATTGGAAAAGGATGGTGGATGGTGATGCTTGTTCCAGCACAGAGGCCTCATCTCCTGCTGGTGGACAGCAAGGTCCCTCACAGGACCAAGCCCAGAGTCTCTTCACGTACAAAGATATGGGGAAGTGACAAGATCTAAGTTTGGCTGGGTCCATGAATATCCTCTTTGGAAGCACTTGGCCACCATGTGTAGGTCCAGTGAGAGATTCCCTTGCATGTGACAACAAGCAATTTGCATGTAACTTAATTAATCCTTACTGCAATTACAAACAACAGATTTGATTGCGGAGTTGCTGCTAGAGGAGAAAGCCGAGCTGGAAGTCGCACACCGCTTCCTCCCACAGTGAGGGTTTTCTTCTTGCTGAGCATGATTTGTGTTGCTTTGCTTTTTTTGGGTTCCCAGGCTGAAAAATGAGCTCTAATTCCAGCCTGCTCTGAGCTCTGTGCTGTGTGTGAGGACAATGAGTCACTGCAGACATCCCTTGCGTGAGCATAAGCTCTCATGAAAGTGGTTCGTCAGCTCCACCCGATGAGACAGACAAACACTTTCATAACAGGCTTTGAGTCCTCTCCTGGATGGCACAACCCTTGGGTTGTTGAGGATTCAGAGGGGAAAGGGTCTCTCCCTATGCTCAGAACAAGGCTGAGATGGAATCTGCAGACACCTTCCCAGCCAGCACTTGGTCCTCACACAGGACCTTCTGCTTCTGCTCAGGTGTTGCCATTAGACCTCCTCCTCTCTCTGAATGCAAGCCAAAGAGAAGAATCAGTAGATACTGAATACCTGATACCCTCCAGCATTTTGGGAGGGCCAGGGAATACCATTCCAGTCTCCTAAAACTCTGGCTTTTAAGCTGCTGCAGATTTGGCTCGAGTTGGCCCTTGAGAAATGCTCTTAGAAAAGATAGCCAGGTCAAGGTGGGCATTCCCTACAGACTGAGGGCTGAACCCAAACTTTGGTGGGTGTACCTCAAATCCATATCCCTCCAGAACCCCCAGCCAGCAGCAAGGAGAAAATGTGCTGCACTAAAGTTAGCACTGGGTAGGTTTCACGTTATGCCTCCAGGCAGAGGAGACAGTACAGACTTCCATGGGTTCATCTCTCCTTCTTTCTCTTCAGAATCCTTTATTTTTCCCCCCTTTCTCATTCTGTCTTTGCTTGAATTTCAAGGTTAAAAAAAGTCAGGATACAATAGTAAATATGTAAGATTAGCTCCTAAAATATGTTAGCAAGTGAAAGCTAAAGAAAGCCAAATGAATTTAAAAAAGGCTTTCTTGAAGCTTAGAACAGAGACAGTTCTTTTGATCCTTTATCACACCATAACAAAAAAAGCACCGAGCGAGATCCATATATATAATATACATATAATATATNGCTGCAAGAAGCTTTTTTTCTGCAGATTTCTTTTTCTTTCTTTTTTTTGATATTTCAAAGCTGGCAGTTCAGTAAATGGCTGGAACTGCCACATCTCTGTTCTTGCTAAAGAAATCAATGCTAATCCTATTACTGGCAGTTATCACCTATCCCAGAAACCGCGGCTAAAAGAAAAAAAACCACTGAGATGTCAAAGTAGGAAAAAAGCATGGGGGAAGGGGAGAAAGCGCCCTTCATTCACTTTCAAACAGTGATTGTTTTCTTATTTTTGATCATTTTTTCCTGTTAAGAGAGAAACTAAACCACAAAACAAAAAAAACAAAAAAAAAGNAAAAAAAAAAAAAAAAAAAAAAGAAAGGGGGGGAGGGATGGAAAGAAATAAAGAACAAATCCATGCTCAAATGACATTAAGGGCCTGATTTAAACCCACGCGCCCGCACGGAAACCCAGGCATGGCTCAGTGCGGAGCCTCACGGTGCTGAGGTGGGGATGGGGGTCCTGGGGTCCCATTCCCCCAAATCCTCTGCCTTGCCAGCCCTACAGGGCTGCCTGCAGAACCCAAGGGATTGCTTGGGGCCACTTGTCAACACGGAGGGTGGAGGGGGTGCCAGCCCCTTTCTGGGTGTGCTCCAGATGTGGAGACCCTCCCAGAGCAGCCAGGGAGGCAGGAATTTCTGGGTGCTGACTGGTTTCTGTGCTGGCTCTGCCTGCTGCAGCCAGCTCGGATGTGGTCAGACTCCCCTGTCTGCTCCAGATGTGGGCAGATGTCCCCATCCCCTGATGCCACTTTGAGGGTCTGTCCCTCACATCTGCAGTCCCAGGGCTG
Organism: Notiomystis cincta; assembly: GCA_013398075.1. Lineage (NCBI taxonomy): Eukaryota > Metazoa > Chordata > Aves > Passeriformes > Notiomystidae > Notiomystis > Notiomystis cincta. Next base: position 101,385 of record VZRX01014078.1, read on the forward strand.
AGGATCTCGAAGGGCTCAGGTAGGTCAGTGCACCACCCACATGGATGCACCTGGATCCCCCAAATTATTTTAACATGCTTCCATATTTTCTTCCCTTCCCATGTGCTCCTACAGACACTCCCAGAATGGTGAATGATGGAAGGAACCTTAAAAACCTCATCCCACCCCTTGCAGGGACACCTCCCATTAGCCCAGGTTGCTCTGAGCCCAGTCCAGCCTGGCCTTGGACACTTCCAGGGATCCGGGGGCAGCCACAGCTTCTCTGGACAGCCTGTGCCAGGGCCTCCCCACCCTCACAGGGAAAGATTTCTCCCTAAAATCCAGTCCAACCCTACTGTCTGTCAGTCTGAAGCCATCCCCCTTGTCCTGTCACTCCAGTTCCTCATGAACCTCATCATTCCTTGAGCATCCTCAGGGTACACCTTACCTGAGATTTCAAGGTCCCAGTTGTGATTGTGATCAGAGGATGCTGAAAAGATGGAGCTCCTGAGGTGCCCTCTCTTCATGAGGGGCCTGTCCTGCCTGTCCTGCCTGGCCCACTTCATTCCTCAGGAGTTTGGGGGGATCAGACATCCCAGTTGAATCTGTGTTACTTTAAAATCCAGGAGCAGCAGCAGTTTGGAACCTGTGCTTTGGGAAGAGGCACCCAGCCCTTCTCCATCAGACCACAGCATCCTCCTCCCTGCCAGAAGGGAGGTGCTGGTCCTCAGTCATACCGAGGACAGGGTGGCACCACCTGGTACCAAGCAAGAGAGTAGAGCCAAACCAAAACAACAGCCAAGGGAGAAACAAAATTCAACTCAGATCAAGGACTGGGACAACAGGACCTGTGTCCATGCAGCCTCAAATCCATACTTTTCCTGGCACCACGGGAAGCATTCCCATAGCCCAACACTCCCACCACCACACCACCATGGGCATCACTTCCAAACTCTGGATTTTATCCAAAATCCCAGTTTATCCTTGGCACTGGCTTACTGGCCAACAGGCCACTGGAGATATCAGGAGCCCATTGGGAATGATCTTCTCCATTTGAAACTTTTAAGGCAGAGTCAGATCCAAATTAAGCCTTTGAGAATATCTGGAACTTGTGCAAAATGAGTTTGTCAAAGCTCAGCAAAGGGGTGGTGTCGTGGTTTGCCACTGGCCCAAAGCCAGTCACTCACAAGAGTCACTCACTCACCCTCCCCTGCTACAGCTGGGCAGCAGAGAGGGAAAAAAATTAACAAAGGGCTCAGGAGTGAGATAAGGACAGGGAGAAAACACTTCAAGGGCAAAACAGGCTCAACTTGAGTTGCAACGTGAATTTATTACTAACAGAATCAGAGGAGGATAATGAGAAGTAAAATAAGCCCTTAAAATACCTTTTTCCCCCCCAGCCCCTCCCTCCTTCCCACCAACAGTGCAGGGAGAGAGGGCATGGGGATTTTTTTCACTCCATCACTAGGATTTTCTTCTGCTATTCCAGGAGAGGAGTCCTTCCCCCATGAGACCACAGGAGACACTTCAGTGGGAACTTCTCCAGCGTGGGGCCACGCTCAGGAGCTGCAGCCAAACTGCACCTGCAGCTCCCTGAGCTCCCCCAGGGGCACACAGCCCTCCCAACACTGCTGCAATGTGAGCTCCCCCAGGGGCACACAGCCCTCCCAAAACTGCTGCATGGGGCGTG
>VZRX01014078.1:103314-122187 GCA_013398075.1 Notiomystis cincta
CCCCAGGGGCTGTGGGTGGATCTCTGCCCTCCCTGTGGATCCCCAGGGGCTGCAGGGGCACAGCTGCTTCACCATGGGCTTCACCACAGCCTGCAGAGCAATCTCGGCCCTGGTGCCTGGAGCACCTCCTGCCCCTCCCACTCTGCCATGTTGTTTTCCCTCACATATTCTCACCTCCTCCTCCTCTCTAACCAGAAGTACAAACCTCTGACTTTGTTTTGGTTTCCTTCTTAAATCTGTCCTCACAGAGGCGTTGCCAACCTCTCTCCCTGGCCCAGTCCTGGCCATCTCCATGTCCATCTCCAGAGCCATCAGCCACTGGCTCTGCTGGACATGGTGGAAGCTTCCAGCAGCTTCTCACAGGAGCCAGCTTTGTGGCCTCCCCTGTTACCAAAAACCCAGGCTGTGCAAAACCAATACAGGGGGTGAGCCTCTAAGGGCCATGACAGGAAAGGGGCAAAACCCCATACACTTCATTTTTGGTGTTGCTTGGAACCAGCAAAGCTGAACAAAGAAAGGAAAAGCACCAGAGAGGAGGAAGGTGTTTGGTTTGCAGGTCCTGGGCAGGCTCCTTTTCATCCCTCTGCCCAGGAGACACCACCAGGGCCACCTCTGATGGTCATCTCCAGCTTCCCTCATGACAAAACCTGCCCACTGAGAGGATACTTTGTTTATGGTTGGAGTGCTAAAGGGAAATAGCTGTTGGCCAATCCCAAAATTAATTAGTCCTAGTTTGACTCAAACTTTTCTTCCTTCTTGCAGTTTGCTGCATGATCTCTTTGTGGCTTTAGTGCAGCTGAAGTCACTATAAACAAAGAAGATTCTTTGACGTGGGTGGGGAGAAGATGTTGCCAGTAAGTCAAGATATCACTGAAATAAATTAGGAGTATCAAACTACTTTGGGGGTATTTTTATACAACAGAATACAATGCTGAAACCAAATCAAGAGTGATGGAAAACTGAGGCCCAAGTGGGAACAGACTCAGGATGTCTGTTGCATTCCCTGAGCCCTGAGAATCAGAAGAAAATTTAAAATAAACATGTTTTTATTCACTAAGAAAGGGGTTTTTTTCTTTGCTGGTGGACACAATTGAGTGAGCCCCGTCTGGCCCACTCTCCTGGTCTTGTCCACCAGCAGGAGGGCAGTGAAGAATCATGGAACCATGGAATAGTTTGGCTTGGAAGGGATTTTAAAGACCATCTTGTTTCACCCTTCCACTAGCCCAGGTTGCTCCAAGTTCCATCCAACCTGGAACACTTCCAGGGATGGGGCAGCCTCAGGTCCTCTGGACAAGCTGTGCCAGAGGACCTGGGGATCACTGTGGGTGGCTCAAGTTACCAGGGGTGAATCCCACCCATAGGACTTCCCTTCTTAAAAGAAGAACTTGAAAAACCTGGATTATTTAGGTTTCTTCTAAGTGGGTTTTTGGCCTTGTTTTCCATCTTTAAAATAAATTCCAGCTGAAGATCTGACCTGGAGTATTGAAGGGAATCAGCTGGAGCACCAGAAAAGGAGTGCCTGCATAATTAGAAATATAATTCACTATTTATACGGCATCAGCTCTCTCCCAGTATCAATATTTGGCCATTCCCTTCAGAACTATGGGGGCTTTATCCACTTTTTTTAGCTCAATCAATAGGAAGATGGCTCTGCTGCAAGCACTGAATGTGAAAGGCATAAAGAACCTCCTAATTAGGCTGCTAACGAGGGACAAAAAATGAAGCTGTGTGCCCCTGAGGGCCACTTTCCATATTCCCTGCTCCCATGGGATGGGGCCAGGTTGTCCCTGGGGGACCCAAGGAGGATGCCCATCTCTGGTGCAATGGTATGGATGCAATGGGATGGATGCAGACAGAAATCTGGATGGTTTTAAACAGAAATTGCTGGGACACCTTTGAGCTGCAAACAGCCCTCTTGATGATTTATATGTTGTGAATTCGTGCAGAATTTTTGCTTGACAGAGGAACCTGGGGAGTTAGCTGTAGGGTATTTGCTGGGATATTTGCTTCCAAACACATTCCCAGTTGATCCCATGTCCTACCAGTGAGAAATTGCAAGTGACAGAAGCCAGTGGTGCTCCAGGGACTGGTGGTTGCTGCCCACCTCAGCATCACCCCATGGAAGTGGGAGTCCCCCAGTGATTAACACAACCTCACCATGCCAACAGGTCTCCTGTGGCAAAGCCAGCCTCTGTTTCCCTCAGATCTCAGGATCTTCCACCCCAGAGGGCTGTGCACACAGCAGAGAAGGGCTGGGAGGCTGAGCAGGGACTCAGAGGCGGATGGATGGATGGATGGATGGATGGATGGATGGATGGATGGATGGATGGATGGATGGATGGATGGATGGATGGATGGATGGATGGATGGATGGATGGATGGATGGATGGATGGATGGATGGATGGATGGATGGATGGAGAGAAGCACGGATGCCTGGGGGCATCACTGGATGCATCCCCTGAAATGAGGAGGCAGNGGAGAGAAGTCCTCCAGGAACACGGGAATCATTGCTGGGAGAACAAAAGCCAACCTGGGAAAACCAATATCTTGCAGCAAAAAGGGAAAATTTTTCCCCCAGATTCCCAGCAATCCACAACACGAACCTCAGAGGACGAGGGCTCGTGCTGGACTGGCAGCCCTGTCCCAGAGCCTTGCTGGGATGCACTCAGCAAAATCACCTGGATTCTGTGTCCTTCCCAGTGCCTCTCCCTGGGTGGTTTCCTGCCCCCCACTCCAACAACGCCACCCTCAGTTCCTCCCTTGCCCGCCTGGGCAGTGAATCTGAGGCGGGAGAGGCAGCCCCTGCTCTCCGGAGCAGCACATTCCCAAGTCCCGCTCCCTGCCCACCCCCTTCTTTCCCTTCCAGCCAGACTTCTGTCGAGTTGCTAATGTCTGCTGATTAAACAAGCCTTGAATTTGAATCGGGAGCAATAAAGAGAGAGAGAGAGAGGTACATGGCCATCCGCACGGAGCAGGCGCCCCGCGGGCAGCAATCATCGGGAGCAGGGGATGCGCCAGTCCGCCAGGAGATGCTCCAGCCGCGCTGCCTGCTCCCGGGATTTGGGGAGGAGGAACCACGGCATGGTTTGGGGGGTTATTGATAGAATGCAATGCTCAGAAACCTAAGAAAGTCTTGTTTTCCCACTCGCCTGGGGGTGTCTCATGGGGGACAGCCCCCCCAGCCCAGCGTCCTCCATCAAGGAGCAGGTCCTCCCTGCAAAAATTGGGATTTCTGGTATGTCCTGTGAGAAAAGGGCACGGTGAAACAGGGTGGGGTGGGGCTGAAGGATTTCCACAATACAGAAGGAATCATGGAGCCATGGAATTATAGGATGGTTTGGGTTGGGAGGGACATTAAAGCTCATCTCATTCCAACCCTGAATGTGCAAACTGGGCTTGGATCGGTCGGTCACAGGGAAAGATGGAGGGGTGCACATCTTCCCAAATCATCCTCAGCTCCCTAACTGTGCCTACAAATACAGCAGGGAGGAGGAAACAGCTGATGCCAGGCCCAGGAGGGGATTTTTGGGGCTGCTCTCGGGCACCTCCTCCCTCTCGAGCCGAGAGCAGCCCAGCCCGGGTGCTGCTCAGAGCTAGGAGCATGCAGCCACACAGAAAACATCTTTCCTTCCACCCCAGCCAGTTTTCCCGAGCAAACTGCCATTTCTGTGAGATCTGGAGATGTTTTCCCTGCCAGCAACAACTACAAGCTGCTAAATGGTGTCAGCGACTCCCTGTCTGAGTCCCAGTTAAAATAAACCATCACTTTCACGCCAGTGGCGTTTTGCCACATCATCAGCGCCAGGCTGGCTCCACTCAGGGATAGACATCCCTTTAATTATATAAATCAAAATAAATAAAATATCACGCCCTCGGGCCCACTGCAGAGTGTTGTGCCTGATAGGAAAGCACTGGGAGGCAGAATGGGTTTGGGGAAAGGCAGCTCCTTGTGCTGCACAGCTGAGGGGAGGAAGGAAAAGCTGGATGATCAAAGCCGTGTCTGGAAGTGGGGAGGAACTGCTGATAGAGCCCATAGCTGGGAAATAAGTTGTCTCAGCTCAAAAAACCCACAAGCACATAGTTGGGAAATCATAGACTATCCTGAACTGGAAGGGACCCAAATGTATCATCAAGTCCAACTCCTGTCCCTGCACAGGACACCCCATGGATCCCACCGTGTTCCAAGGTAGGAACAACTGGAAAACACCTGAGGGAGGTGCTGGAGGGAGACAGCCCAAATATCCTCACTCCTGGAGGGGGCTGGCAGCAATAACTATTTACCTGAAAATAAAAAGAAAAAGAAATTATTATATGTTTTTTTAAAATTGCTTTAACTGCTTGTTTCCTTCCTGCAGCCACATTCTCAGGACTGGGGTTTCACTTTCTTTACCTTTTACTTTTTGGGAAGTTAGAGCTGGATGTCTCTATTCACTTCATTTTATAACTAATCCATCCAAAGCACATGGGAAAATGATTCTTGCATTGGTCACCCCAGTGGTCACCTGGAAAGGAGAGCTCCCTTGCCAGACTTTCACTGAAACGTGGCTGCTTTGGTTTCTTGCTATCACTGGCAAAAGTTAATTTATTCAAACCAAAATCTCCCAGTCTGGAAGAAGGAGAGGAAGAGGTTGCAACTGTACAAGCTTTTCCTTTAGGTTATTTTTTTGACCTCACAGACCTCCAGAGCCTCATGAATCCTCTTTAATGGCCAATAAAACCACGACTGACTGGGGAAAGAATTTTTAAAACCAGGCTCTAATTATTTTTTGTCATTTTATAAAACTCAAGTGAGACACAACAGGGATGAACCTTTTCAGAATTACCTTGGGGAAATATTTTGCCTCTTTTGAAGGCAGAGAGCAGCTCAGCAAAGCCACCAGTTATTTCTCAGTCTTCTTAAGACCTGGAGCAAAGACTGGAGATACAAACAGAGGATATTAATGAGATCAGCTGCAAACTCTTGGCCCAAAAGTGGGGTGGGTCACTGGGGCAGAAAGGTGGAGGGAGGGACCAGCCCATCAGGTGGTTACAGTGGTTTTGTCAGGCTCTGACACCTCTGGTGAAACCTCGATCATTGGTGCATAATTACCTTATCTATGATCTTAATTTCAAATATTTCTCCATGAAATGTTGTCTGTTTCCATTCCCACTCCTAAAAATTTCATATCAGCAAATGGTATAATGTCATATTTGTATTAATTGGATATTCTGGGTTTACTGCTCACTCCATTGGCAGGGGGGAGGGTTAGAAGCCACATAATATACAATCTCAAATATAAAATCCATGTTTGTGCACAGTGTATAATTTAATGCATGAGATACAGAAGATCTTCCAGCATAGAGTGTTTTAAACAACAGCATTTTAGCCTCTAAAGCACAGCAGCGAGAGAAACATTTTCCATGCTCAGTTTCTCTGCTATTGGAACATTTGTTTTTTATTCTGAATATTTCAGCACATCTATTTACCTGGCACTATATTTAGTACCACAGTACCAAGATGGCACATATAAAGATTCAATTGCAATTCCCATCTGATGTCCCTTCCCTCTCCTTTTTACCCCCTTTTTTATGTCCGCACTCTGAATTCAGCACAAAGTTGGTGTGTTTAATTTAAAAAGAAGTAAAACGCGCCAGGAGACGCCTCAGACCACTGCAAATCACCTACTTTATAGAGGCAGTAAAATTGTGTATCGGATTAAAAGTGATGCTGATCTGAAATTTATGATAACTTTTAATGGCATTATAATTTTTTTTCCCTGTGCGCTCCATCACCGGATCGTTTGGATGCACAGTGCAGCAAGATGAAATTTGTAAGGGAAGAACATTACATAGGCAAGCTCTGAGGGGGAGGAAGGCTCTGGAATAATGCAGGAGCCTCTCCTCAGCACACAGAGGATGCTCTGTGGGGTCCAGGACAAAGGTGGGATGTGCTCAGAGCCAGGGAGGGAAATATCACTCCCAATTAGAGGTTTTTTGGGAGAATACTTGGACAAATCCATCCTGGGGCTTGCAAAGGTCTGCTGTTGGTTTTGTGGGAATCAAAACCCAGGCTAGGAATACTCCAGAGAGCTCAGCCTCTGCATGTGGCTCTGGCTGAGACCACAGGGATGCTGCACTTGGCACAGCTCCACTCTTCTGGCTCTGCTCAGGTCAGGTCTGTGAGGGCACCTCCAGCCAGCATCCAGCACCAACACAGCTTTGGAGGAGACAGATCCCCCTGAGCCTCTTTTTTCTCCAGGCTGAGCACCCCCTCCAGCTCCCTCAGCTGCTCCTGGTGCTCCAGCATCTTTCCCAGCTCTGTTCCCTTCCCTAGACATGCTCCTGGAGCCACACACTGAAGGATGAGGGAAACCTCAGACCATGATATTGTTACCTCAGCACCTCCTACTTGCCCAGCCAATAAATAAATAAATAAATAAATAAATAAATAAATAAATAAATAAATAAATAAATAAATAAATAAAATTTTAACGTTTAGTTTAAAAAATAAATAAATAAAGCATGACAGTTGTGTAATTAAACCCTCTGTCATGATCTTACACATAAGGAGCCACAAGCAGTCCCAAAATCTGTCCTTCCTGGACCTCAGATTTGCAAAGCAGCATTGTCCAACAGAAACATAAAGAGTAACATATTAGTCCCCTGAAATGAGCATAAATTACTAAAGCAGTGAACATATGTGTGTAAAGAGTGGATTCATTTGTTAGCAGCCACAGGAAACCAAATCCCACTATTTCAATCCAACAAACATTGTGCCAGAGCAAACCCACCTGGAGCTCAGAATTCTTCAGAAATATCTCTGCATTCAAGGAACCAAACAGCACTGTGATGGCTTGAGGGAGCTGGGAAAAGCTGCTGGGAAAGCCAGCAGATGCTGGAGGACAGCTTGTTCCAAGCAGACACTTGGCAAGAGGGAGAGGAGCTCATTGGGGTGAATATGTGTTTTATATCAGAGGTAAAAGAACAGGAGCTACAGTTCCCACAAAGAAGGGAAAATTGCATTGGTCCAAGGTGTATGAAACCAGATGTCAGCTCAAAATCTCCTTAGGAATAGCATGGAAAGAAACCTGAATTATTTATCCACTGGCCACTTGCTCTGTAGAACATAAAGGAGAAAAAACAGTGGATTTTCCATGCCATGTGCCCCAGGACACAGTGGATTCCACCACAGGTCACTGCCTCACCTTCCAGTGTGTTGACAAAGATGGGGATCTGGGGGCAAACACAGGGACAGGTGACACAGCAGCTCTTTTGGAGAGGCTTTACTACTTTTGTTTGCAGAGGGGCTCTCTTGCAAGATAAATTTGCACAAAATAGGGGATTGCATTGTCCACTTGGGCTCAGTGTCCACCACTGAATTTTGGGAACTACTCAGCCTCATGGATACCTGCTTAAATTACCATCCCTGTAAAATTTGGTGACAGCACCCCAATTTGCCACTGGTGCCTTTGATGCTGTGTTGGGAAACTTCCACTCTCCCCCTCCTCTTTCTCTGCTTCATTTTCATCCTCTCCTCCTCCAAACTCCGTGATCCTACTCCACAGTAAAATACAACTGCTGTAAGTGATTGTTTTGCTGTATTATGTGAAGTCAAAAACCTTTTGAATCATATTTTGCAGTGAACCTGCCTTTGAATCCCTACGTTTTATCATTCCACAGCAACACATATAATTTCAAACAAACAAGTGAACAAACCCAATGAAAATGGCCTGAATCTCTTATCAGTCAGTTTTACACTGGCGTAACTCCATAAACTTCAGTGGAATTAATCTTGATTTACACTGTTGGGAGAGCAGGAACAGGCACTGTAAATAGCTGTATACCAGTGCACAACACTTAAAAGCAGGCACACCACAAATGCCTGGCAGGAGATGAGGATGAAGGCATAAATAAAACCTTTCCTAGTGGTGCTAATCCATGGGCACAAGGATAAACCCCAAGGACAACGATGGAGAGGTTGTGCCACCCAGGCACCTCAGCCCATATTGTGGAGAGACCCGTTTATCACCCTGGTGGTGGCACCAGGTTGTGCCAAATGGGCACACAGCTCTCTGGGGACACTGTTGCTGAGGTGGGACAGACTGCAGGGTCTCACACAGAGCAGAAGGTGGCTGGAGGGTGTGGGAAGGACCCCGGGTCTGTGTGTGTGCTCTGGGGTCACGGCTGGAGTGGATTCTGCCCTGGATGTGAGACGTGGCACCAGCAGAGCCCTGAACTTTGGGCTGCCTGCACACTGAAGCCACTGGGAATGGAGCACCTCAAGCTGATTTGGAGGCTCCAACATTCCCAGGGAGGTGTGGGCTTCCACAGTTCCCAGGAATGCTGAGGGGATGTGCCCACTCACAAGCCATCCCTTGTGACAGGTAACCCTTCCTCTCAAAGACCTCAAGGGAAACAAAAATCACTTGATCACTTGAGGGACACTTCCAAAAATGTCCCTCAAGTGATCAAGGCATGAGGTCAGATTTGTTACCAGCTGCTGCTCCCTCCAGAGAGAGGACATGGATGCCCTAACCCAGGGATCAATCCCTTGGGGAGCAGAGTCATCCTCTGCCAGAGCTCCTGAGCAGCCACAGCAGCAAAAAGGTTATTTTACTGATCCAGGGTTTGTGTCTCTTGGGCCAGTGAGACATGATAGAGCAAATGAGAAGGAGAGGGGCCCTGCAGCACAGGGGACACCTGCACCTGGTCCTTGATGCTTTTCCTCTGACCAATTTTAATGTCAGCAGATCTCTGGGTGCTACATCATCACCCCATCCTAACCTGTAAAACATTTTGCACTGCATGTTTTCCAAATTAAGCTTCAAAAGCTGCACCTATTGATTAAAGTTTCAAGTGCTGCCACAGCTTGGGAGGAAAAGCCCCAGGTTCCCATATCCCTCCTTGGCAGCCAGGCTCCAGCCAACCCCAGGAAGATCAAAGGTGCTTAAGTAGCAGCCCAGACTTTATCCAATTGCTCTTATCAATCTTCATAACAAAGAGAAAACAACTCAACCATCTCTTGTGGGAAATAAATTGAGTCCTCCTCTGTATTATCCTATTGATGAGACCCTGGTGAAGAGCTCCAGAAGCAATTAAAACAAGTGCTGTAGATCCAGATGTACCTGGATAACATTCCTGTTCTCCCCTTCTCCCCAGTCACTATCACCCACTGGAATCAGCAGGAGGTGCATTAGAGATGATGCTTCATAAAGAAAAGCTGCCCTTCAGCTGAGACAGCCTTGATCCAACTGCACTTCAATTAGCAGAGTGCAGGTCCCAGGGACTCCTGGCCAAGCTGCAGCTGCCGAGATTAAGACAGAAGGATGCCTTGGAGTTGGCAAAGAGGATCCAAGGTGGAGCTTGCTCTATTTTCACATCCTCCACTTCCCATTTTGGCCACTTCCCAGTTGCCCTGCCAAGACCTCTGGGCCTAGACTGCCTGGAAGGCCTGGGCAATGTATTTCCAGCTCTGTCAGAGCAGACACCAGATCTTCAGTCAAGGAGATCTGAGACTTAACGTCTTTTAAATGTTCTCTCAGCAAAGGTCAAAACTTATCTGACTGCTGAGATGCCCCACTCTTACACCTGGAAAGGAAATAATTTGCTGTTAATTAATTCTTTCAGATGAAACCAGCAAAAATGTCAATGTAACAAATTAGACACATATTGATTATTGGCTTTAAAAAAAAGAGTTAATGGTTGTGTTCTGGAGAAGGGAGTTAGGCAGGTCTTTAAAGTGATGCACACATGCAATACTTTATGTTCATACAGGCTCTGTATTTGGTGTTTTAATTGGAAAAATGCATCTAGGAATTCTTTGTCTCTTATTCCCTGCTCCTCTTTGCTCCTTGTGTTCCCTCCTGCTCAGGAGGACAGTCCAGGCAGCTGAAAGGTAACACCAACAGTAAGCAAAGCTCTGCAGAAGCCATTTGTTCCCTGCCATCTCCATAGGAAAAGGGCCACTAACCACCATTGTGTTCAGGAAGCATCCAGGGGCCAAGGAGCTGCATTTCATGGAGCAACAAATGCTGCCTATTGGGCAGCTGACAGCTCAGCCTTGGAGGAAACAGGCTTCAGTCAGCTACAAAGTGACCCAGGAGTAACTGAATGGTTCCAGAGATTACCAGAAGCAACTGATGGCCCAACATCCTGGAGTTAAAGGTCCTGCAGAGACACAAGTCTGAGGAAATTACAACAGGAGATGCCCTATCCCAGGAAGAGTTCAAGGCCAGGTTGAATAGGACTTGGAGCAACCTGGGATAGTGGAAGGTGTCCCTGCCCATGGCAGGGGCAGGAATTGGATGAGATTTAAGATCCCTTCCAAGCCAAACCACCCTGGGACTCCATGACCTGCCAGCAATACAGACATATTGGAATTATATGATGCAATTCCAGGCTGAAATTCCTATGCCACCACCAAACTGGATGAAGAGCATCCCTTTCTCCTCCCTCTTCCCTGGCTCAAAATGTGACTTTTCTCATGCACAGAACACCAGTCAGGAGGGTGTGGCAGCAGAGCAGACCTGAGGCTTTACATTTGGTGCAGGGTGCTGAGGAAGAGACTGAGGCAGGATCCAAAGGGCAATTTGAGCAGCACACAATGAAGAGCAATCCAAGGCAACAGCAGTGACATCTGAGGACTCTGTAAAACCACACTGCGGTCACTGTGAGGAGCTGGCTGAAATTGCACATATTTTAATCAAAATTCCAGATTGTAGATTAAATTTTAGAAAGAAATCACCCAGCAGTATTTAATTAATGAAGGCTTTAAGTGACCTAGATGAAAATACTCCAACGATAACTCCTTGGCTGGCTTAAGTCAGTTTGCACTGATGATACATATTATATTTCCTGTCCACTGAAATAATCACCATTAATTCCCTGCCTGGAAAAGTCACTTTGCCCTCGTAAAGCATGTTTAGAGCAGCTCTGGAAATGAAGAGTGTGTTTAACAGGCCTGATAGTTTGATTGCTGCCCGGGGTTGACTAAGGCCGTGCAGAAGGGTTGTGACCCCAAAGGTTTGTGGCCCCAAAGGTGTGTGCCAAGCCCAGCACCCTGTACAATTAACCAGAAAATACAGCCACATCCCAAAGCCTGGACTTCTACCTGACTTTGAATAAGTTAAATCATTTGCTTCCTTTGTCAGCAATAGGAGAAAACAACAAAAATTCCTCTTCTCCATTCCAGACCCCTCTCAAAAGGAGCATGACTACAGGCAAGTTTAACTGCATCAGGCATGTCCTAGGGTAACAAGGATGTGATGAAACACACGCTTTACAACTGAGTTTAAAAAAAAAAAAAAGGAAGGAAAAGCTACATTCAATGGCAGAAAAAATTGATTTAACCACATCAAATATTACAAGCAAAAATCAGAGGTTAGAAGTAGAGTTGAAATGCAAACCATTACCTCCGTTATCCAAAACAGGCTGTTTATTTACAGCTCGAAAGTGTAGAAATGACTTGGCTTAATTGTAATTAAAACCTTTTGGTATCTTTAGAGCAGCAGAAGTGTAGCACGCAAAGGTAGCAGGGCCGTGAGGCGGAGGAGATGCTCAGGCTCACAACAAGGACATCTCAGGCTGCAAGGAGAACAAAACAAGAGTCTGACGAACACGATATTAGGGTGAGAGCAATTCAGACTGTGGCGAGACAAGAGGCTCTGTAATTGAATTTGCAAAAGGCCATACAGCAAAACCAAAGCTAAACTACTTGTAACATCCATTAGCTGAGAGAGGAATTCCAAGGCAGAAAGGATCATCAGCTGGGAGAGGCACAAGAGGCTTCTGAGCTCCCTGCCATTCCAGTCTCCACTCAGAAATCCAGCAGCTCCCACCATGTCCTTGGGACTCTGCTGCCCACCTGTGAACGGGGGGAAGGCCAAGCCTTTTCCCAGGCTTTTGCTGGGTTGTGTTGACTCCCATGAGGATGACAATGCACATCCAATTTCCCCTGCTCTGATGGGATCCATAAGGACATGGAGCTGTTGGAGAGATTCCAGAGCAGGCCACAGAGGTGCTTCGAGGGCGTGAGCCCCTCTGTGAGCCCCTCTGCTCTGGAGACAGGCTGGGCAAGCTGAGGGTGCTCAGCTGGGAGAAGACAAGGCTCCAGGGAGAACTTAGAGCCCCTTCCAGTGCCTAAAGAGGCTAAAAGAGAGCTGAAGAGAGACTTTGGTTAGCAGATGGAGGGACTGGACAAGGGGGAATGGCTGCACACTGCCAGAGGGCAGGGTGAGGTGGGATATTGGGAAGAAATCTTTCCCTGTGAGGACAGTGAGGCCTTGGCACAGACTGCCCAGGGAAGCTGTGGCTGCCCCATCCCTGGAAGTGTTCCAAGGCAGGTTGGAGCAACCTGGGATAGTGGGAGGTGTCCCTGCTCATGGCAGGGGGTGGAATGAGATGAGGTTTAAGGTCTCTTCCAAGACAAATCATGATAGAATATGATATGATATGATATATGATATATGAGATATGAGATATGGGATAGGATATAGGATATAGGATATAGGATATAGGATATAGGATATAGGATATAGGATATAGGATATAGGATATAGGATATAGGATATAGGATATAGGATATAGGATATAGGATAGGATATTACAGAAGTGTAAGCCAAAAATGTAGAAAACCTTTGTTAAGCTGCCCCTACAAACCCCAGCCCTAGCACCAAGGCATCATTGGGAGCAGATCCTACAAATGCTTCTGAACATGATCCCATTTCTGAAAGAAACTCTTCAGGCAACCACAGTGCTGAGAGACTGCTGAAGGCAGCCCCTGTGGGATGAGAAATCCTTCAAGGAAGGGTCATTTTACACTTTTGCAATCTAAAAAGTGAACACATGTCTCCAAACATGGTGAACTGAGCTCTAACTGGTTGGAGAAGCAGGATCCCTCACACCAGGGACTCAGCAGCCACAACCACACAAGATTGTCTCTCTGGGTCATTGGACACCATCCCATCCAACCTCCACCTACTCCCACAGCACCATGGAGCCTGGGGATGCCCTTCAGTAGTGTTTCTGGGATCATGGAAATCTTTCTGGCACGCAGCATCCCCTCCCTGGTATCTCCCATGGTGACAAGCTGCCACCTGCAACCTCACCCTGCACAGCAAAATAGTGCCAGAAAGAGGAAAATAGCAAGGAATGGGTGTGCTGGAGGCAGATTCCAGAACAGGGTGTTCCCTTTGTGCACCATGGTCAAGCCCTAGACCTGGCTCACAGGATTTCCTCAACTGCACCAGGAGAAACAAGACAGAATCCACTTAGGGAATTGTGGGAAGGAGACATGGATGTCTCTCAACAAACTTCCTGCTTAAAAAGGCAAAGGAAATTGAGTGAGATCAAGGATTTAGCAGCATTCAGAACATCTTGGCTGAGGTGCATCACTCTGAGTTGGAAAAGTGAGTGTCTTTCCTGTCTCAGGCATCATTTTCTTCTCTGGTGAGCAATTCTCCCCAGCAAGGCCCATGCAAGGGAGGTGGAAGGAGCACAACATGGTTTGGCACTGGTATAATCTGCTCCAAGGAGGTCATCTCCACCTTGTCCTCCAGTACCTGGCCCCTCTAGCCTGGTCTGGATGGCAAAACATAAATATTCCAGTCGCAAGTGCACATTAAACCAAGACTAAAGCTTCAGCTTAGCTGTATCCAATTCTTTGGCACATGGAGGATGGGAAAGGAGGCACGGATGGCTTGTTCACTAACCCACGCTCTCCCTGCCAGAGAGCTGTGCCAGAAGTTATCAAGAAAGCTGCAAAATGAAAGCATGATATGCTGTGGTAATTATGCATGCTTGGATATATTTTTTTTTCCACAAATGTTCTGCCTTTTAGTAAATATTCTTTAGCATCTCTGTTGTCCCATTGCAGAGCAGTCAGCTGTGAAAATGATCTCCTCATCCTGGTTAACTTTGTCAGCGCCACACATGGCCATTCCCTGGCCAGCTGGCCCAGCTGAAAAGAATTTGGGGGGTTGGAGGTACCAAGGAGACGCTCTGGCAGTGGCCTGGGAGGAAGTTTAGTGGCATCTGTGAGCAGTCAGTATCTTTTAAATGGTAGCAATTCAAGCATCACTCAGCAGTTGCTCAAAGAAGATTTTCCCCACCTGAAGCAAAGAAAAAAGTTGCTCTGGAGCCCTCCAAAGGCGAGACATTTTGGATGTGCCTCTCACATCCATCACTGTCCCCTACACCAATTTCACCAGCTCTGCAAGGAGCCTGGAAAACTCCTTCCCCTTCGTGTTAATTGTCCCCTCTTTGAATAAACACAGAAAGCCGTTGACTGGAGGTGTGTAAATATTTACAGGGCGTGCCCAAGGAGGGTCAGAAACCAATACATCACCTGAGGGAAGAATACAAGCTCAGCGACCATAAAGCCCTGAGCAATTACAGTTAAGTAACTGCAATACCAGCACATATTTAAGTACTTATGCAAGGAAAAGGGGCTGATGACCTCGATTATATTTGCATTGTGTTTCCTGTTGTTAGCACTTCCTTGGCAGAATTACTGCAATACATCTTGGACTCCAATTTCATCTGCCAGCTCCACGAGACTGCAGCCAGCCTTTGGAGAGGTCCAAAAATGCGAGGAGTCGAGCTGTATTTCTTCTTGTACAGCTCCTCTGTCTTGGCAGCTGCTCATGTCTCCAAACTGCCTTGTCAAGTAGAGAAGCAGGAGAAATTTGCCCCCAAAGCTCCTCTGAAATTCAGGAATCATCCTCAGCAGATGGAGGATGAAATCTTCGCCCGGCTGGATCATGAAAGGCTGCACGGAATGACACATTTCAGATTAGATCAATTGATGCCATTTAAGAAAAAAGCAGGTTTGTAACTTTTTGTCTCAAGTAAAACCACAAAAATTTCATAACTCCAGCCCGGTGGAGGCAACCTTTTGCAGACAATTATAAATCTATTTGCAGATGATTTCTCACCTGAAGGCTCCATGTAGGTAGACACCCAAAAAATTAAATGTCATAAGGTGAAAGACCAAGGAGTTGTTAAATGCCATAATCAGGGTGTTTGTTTTCTCAAGCCTGGAGAGAAGGACATGGGATTCTAGATGGTGGCATTTAGGGACATGATTAGCAGTGGCCTGGGCAATGCTGGAGGGACTCAATGATCTTAGAGGGCTTTTCCATTGTAAATGGTCCCATGAACTTGGTGACATCCAATTTCCATGGTAATTTCCCTGCTTCAGTCAGCACTTGGGATGCCTCAGTTGGGAACAGCAAGGTGGTTTCAGCTGGTGTGTTCATCCTCTTTGCAGATCATTTGTGATGCAGAAATTCCTCCACTTCAGCCTGGAGACCATTCCTCATGGATTTGAGTTGGCTACAAAGATTAGGGCATTCCACAAGCCCCTCCTTTGTGGGATTCTTCATTCCTTGTCACTGAGCTAAGGCTTTACATGCTTTAATTTGAAAGAAAAGCTAAAACAATCCAAGCGCTCTGTTTGGTTGGGGCATCCATTTGGAGAGGTGTGTCCTGTTTATCCACAGCTTCCCACAGGAGGGAAGAAACATGGATCTTCCCATCTCCAGCTCTGCTTCACAAGTCACCTCCCAAACCTCCTCATTTTCTGGTGTGGGAAGAGCCACTTAGAGCACTCTGGTCTGAAATGTGTGTCCTTCCTCAGGAGAAATCGACATTCCAAATTTTTTCATTATTGCAAAAGCTTCTTTTCCTGCCAGCTCCACCAGACCAGTGCATGGTGCCATCCCTCAGGGGGCCAGGTGCAATATGGAAATCTCCAGATTTTGGGGGATACAAACAGCTGGACCTCTTTAGAACAACACCAGTGTCCAGGACCAATGTCATTGCACCCCCACAGATGGCAGGAGGAGATGCAGACAATCCCAGCACAGGCTGCTGTGGAACAAGTTCCTGCAAGTCCTGGAACACAGCAGTTCCTATCTTTCCTAACAGCTTTTTTCCTGGGTAGTATAACAGGAGAGCTTGGCTGCAGCAGTATCTCGGGGCAATGAATGCCCAAGGCTATGGATGAATTGCTCACAAAAGTGTCTTTTTATCAGTTTCAGTTCTGTTGCCTTTCAAGTTTATTCAGAGTCCCTTTGAATGAGACACTGTCGTAATTGTCTAAAAAATAAATTTGACTGCCTGCTTGACCTCCTTTATACCGTTTATTGCAGTCATTTAATTTTCTAGTCATTCTTTCCTGGGAAAAAACAGACAATATTGTCACTCCAGTCACACTTGGAAGTCTTTGTATCGTCTCTAAGCCTTTGTTGTTTCCTTGTTTAATTTTGGATGTGGCACAACCAGAACTTCTCACCGGCTTCAAGGTGGGAGCACACACTTGGCCACAGAAATATCATCTTGGGCACCAATTATTTATTTAAACAAGTCATCATTTGTTGCTCCTTTTTGTCATTGGAAAAGGAACAGTGTAAGCAAACAGCAAACAGAATGGCCTGGATTGGAAGGGACCTTAAAAACCCAACCAGATTCTATCCCCTGCCATGGGCAGGGACACCTTCTACTATCCCAGGGTGCTCCAAGCCCTGGCCAACCTGGCCTTGGACACTTCCAGGGATGGGGCAGCCACAGCTTCTCTGGGCAACCTGTGCCAGGGCTTCACCACCCTTACAGGGAACAATTTCTTCCCAATATCCCATTTAAATTTACTGTCTTTCAATTTAAAGCCATTCCTCCTAGTTCTCTCTATCCATATCTTGTCTCCAACTCTCTTGGGACCCCTTTAGGCACTGGAAGTTGCTCTAAGTTCTCCCTGGAGCCTTCTCTTCTCCAGCTGAACATCCTCAGCCTGGCTCCTGGGCAAAGGGGCTCCAGCCCATGGAGCACCTCCATGGTCTGCTCTGGATTCACTCCAGCAGGTCAATGCCCTTCCCATGCTGAGGATCCCAGGGCTGGAGGCAGCTATGCCCATCCTGCCACACCATCATCCCTGTGTCCCTGCTGCTGGGCTCTGCCATGCTCCCTCCAGCTGCACCCACAAGGACCCACCATGGTTGATGCCCCACCAGTGGTCCTGAGCCCAGCTGTGTTCCCAGTGCTGTGGTTTCCTGAGTCACTGACAGGCTGCTCCCAGACCTGGCCCCGTTCCACTGTTCTTCGATTTTCCACCCAGACATGATATTTCTCTCTGGTCTTGGAAGGACTGGTAATGAATGGTATGGAATAGCAGTGAATATCCAGGCTTCTGCAGGGGGGAAATGGGATGGGATTCAGTCCAGGACTTGCCAGAGTGCTTCCCAAATTATTGGAAGGGGTCGCTGTTCAATGACAGGCACAAAACCCTTCCTCTGTGCTGGATGCATTTTCCCTGCAGCGCTGGGAGCCTTTGCCAGCCTGAGAAATGAGAGACTGAGACTCAAAAGAAATAATCTTTTAAAACATAAATGGCCAAGCTGATTTACTTCCAAATACGCAACAGCAACAAAAAAAAATTGCTGTTGGGCAGGGCCCTCGTTTGCCAAGTTTCAACAGAGCAAAATTTTACAGCAAAGTTATAAACACTTTAAATACCATTGTTGGTTTATAATGGAAAACCTGGCAGGCTCTTAGCTGAGAGTGTTCTTCCAAGGAATGCTTACCATGATGCTTACTCCACATATGGGATAAGCTCAAGAGCCACGTGACAAATGTTTGATTCATATGATAAACCACACAAAGCCACTCTTATCTGCTTGCTCCATGATTTTCCCAGATCTAGAACAATTCCAGAATTTCCTCCAGGAGTTCACTCCCCTCAGCCAGTCACCTCACTTCAGTCTGCCAAAACCACTTTTGTTGATTCTCAAGGCTGTGGAATTCCCTTCTCAACTGAGCCTCACATGGAGGAGTAACAAGAGCCCAGAGCCTTGAGAAGTATCTCTGATAAATAACCAAAAAAAAAGCATATTTTGATTATGGACAATACCCCAAGGAAGGGAAATTTAATGTAGTGTTGATGACTGAGGGCATTAAATCCTAATATTAGTGATAACAGAGGGAAATTTCCATGTATTTTACTATGGCTTCTCCTTGGAAGTGCTGGAGATGCAGGTGGACTGAATCAGCAGAAAGCACAGATTTGGGTGTCTGTGTGAAACAACCATCCTAGAAAGCACCACTGTTTTCTGAAAAATTCTCCTCTGGGGATTTCACCTGGAGACTCCAGAATAAAGCCAAGCCCAGTCTCTTCAACAAACCTTGGCCAGGCCAACCAGATCCAGTGAGGTGTGGGGTGCAGAAAGAGAAATCTGGAGATGTCTGCATGGAGCAGCTGCAGCCCTCTCTGACCTTGCTCCTCTGCTGTGGTTTGCATGTCCCTCCTCCAAGCTTTGTAATGGGGTTTGGAGCAGGGTTTGTTGCAGGGTTTGTGCTCTGGCAGGTCATGCATCATCCCATATCCCCCCTGCAGACACCTGGTTATCCACTGCTATTCCATTCATTACCAACCCATCCAAAACCAGGAAGAAATATTGCCTGGGTGGAAATATCAAATGCTTTGTAACAAGGAGCTGGACTTGTGAGAGGCTTGGATGGACACCTCAATTCCATCCCAGAGTGAGGCAGGGCTCCAAATGTGACTCCCAAGCGTGATGAAGCTGAGGAGGAAGAGCCACCTGCCCATTTCTTCCCCCCTAGGCCTGAGCCTGGCCAGGCTGCATGATGTCCATGTTCCAGAGGTGTTCCCAGGGCACAGCCTCTGATGGCCTCATTCTGGAAGTTCCTTGGAAGCCAAGGAAGCTGTTGCAAGCCTCGTGCTTCGTTTGCATTCATTTCCTTCCCAAACTCTCATTACCCGACAGAGAAAGAGAGAGAGTGAGTGCATTCAAGTGGAAATGGTTGGAGTGCACTTAGAGGAATTTAGCCGAAAGGAAAAGGATAGATGATGGTGGCTTTTTTAATTTTTTTTTATTCTCTCC
>VZRX01014078.1:122713-127713 GCA_013398075.1 Notiomystis cincta
TTTTTTTTCCACAAAAAAAAAAAAAAAAAAAAAAATCCTCCAGAACTTAAAACTGTTTTAATCAGCTGAAAAACATACGTGGGCTTTACAGCTCTGAGACAGCTTGCACAGGCTCTGATAAATGCCTATCGCTCATTTGCATACGCTAACAGCTACACTTTAATCAGCCTCCTAATCCCTGATGATATTAATGAATTTTTTTAATGCACTCTCTCTCTCCTCCCCCCCCCCCCCCCCCGCGTATTTTTTTTTTTTTAGTATCATGTTTGCTAATTCAAAACCGATCAGCGGCTTCTGTGTGCCTTTTTTTATGCAGGAAATAATGGGTGAGCTTGGTACTCCTGTTATCCTGCTCTCACAAATAATTAAGACTACAAAGGGTACAAATCAGTCTGAATGCACGGCACAAAGGCGCAAGCTATGCAAAGGTCTTTTTCTCTCTCTCTCTCTCTTTCTCTCTTTTCATTTATTCTCTTCTTCTGACAAGAGGTGGCTTAGAAAGATACTTAGCAAAGCAATGAACTGGTCACTCCCAAAAAGCAAGAATTTCCTGGCCATTTTAAATGCTCAGGATACACATAGGGACTTTTTTTTTTTTAGCATTTGTTTGCTCCATTATTTGATGCGTTCTGATTTTGGGGGAGGTGGCTGCCTGCTGGAGAAATCTTCATCAAACTGGTTTACCTTTGTTTCAGTGGCTCTGCTTTTCTCCTTGGGAGAGCTTGGCATGGGAGGATGACACAGATTTTGAGGGAGGGAGACCTGGAAAAGTCTTTCTCACATATGTGGTCACGGGGAAGAGAATTGATGGAACAAACAAATCCATGTGGTGTGAAAAGCTGCCCAAAAGCAGGAGAATTTATCCAGCTCCAGAGGCTCCAGGTGTGTTCTGGTGTCAGCCCAGGCTCCAGACTACCTGAGACCTCAGGCAAACTCCCAGCTCTTGAGGCAAATTCCTCCTGCCCTCTCCAAGGTCAAATCATACATCCACTGCTCCAGCCCTGCAGACTCTTCCTTCCTCCTGTTCCCCCTCAGGAACAGCCATGGAAGTTCAAGGTGGAGGTTGTGGAAGAGCCACTGTGTCACCTCTACAGCTCTGGCGTGCGTGACTTCCCAGAGATCCTCCCTTTGGAACGTGTTCTCACCTCAGAATTAAATCAGGTACAAAACCTGTCTTTCTGAATCCCTCTGGATTTTGCTGGGAGCCTGAAACACGTGGCTCCACAGACCAACAAAAATGCTGCAGACTGGGACTGATTTGAGCAGAAATGGATCGATGGACACACAGACTTCAGCATGGTGGAGCAACCAAGATACACTGACAAATATCCAGCTCTGGTGAGTTGTAGCTACCACCTTCCAATGCCTGACCACCCTTTCCAGGAAGAAATTCCCCCTGATGTCCAACCTGAAGATCCTGAGGCCATTTCCTCTCACCCTGTCATTGTTCCCTGGGAGCAGAACCTGACCCCCACCTGGCTGCCCCCTCCTGTCAGGGAGTTGTGCAGAGCCAGAAGGTCCCCTCTGAGCCTCCTTTTATACAAACACCCCCATGAAGTCACACTGACCCCAAAAGGCAAAACAGCTGAACCTGAGTGGGTGACAAAACAGGACACAGGGAGTGCAAACAGAAACGAATCAAGTTATCTGACAGAAAATAGTCACTTTCATTAAAACAAGCAAAACAAGGATTTGAATAAATAAAAACGACAGCGAAACATCTGAAGGAAGCCTGCAGGCATGTCTGATGTGTGCAAGTCTAGACTTTCAAACTCCAGAGGATTTTAGTATTAGGAAGCTGGGTAAGGCTGATGGAAAAGATTCCTACTTCTGCTCAGTAATTCTTGTAGGAGATGCAAGCAAACATGTCTATAGGGTAATCTCAGCACTAACATATCATGACCAGATCTCGAGGATTACCATGAGACAGAAGCAGCAGCATATCCTAAACCTTATGTTTAGGATAACCACGAGCACTGAGAACACAGAAATGTTTATGCTCTTTAGTAGAGCTTTGCAGTTGGCCAAGTGAGGGCAGGTGAATTAAGGCAGTTGGGATTATGAAACGTCTGTCCAGGATGTTTTTTGGGAATGCATGAGAGTACAGGTACTGTTTTTCCTGCTAACAATATTGCAATGGCAGAGGGATACTCCCTGACCAAGACTCTTTGTGCAAGACTTGCTGCAACCCTTTCCAGGAAGAAATTCCTCCTGATGTCCAACCTGAACCTCCCGTGGCACAGGCTGTTTCTTCTTGTTCTGTCCCTGTTCCCTGGAAGCAGAATCTGACCCACCTCCCAGCTGCCCCCTCCTGTCAGGGAGTTGTGGAGAGCCAGAAGATCCCCCCTGAGCCTCCTTTCCTCCAGGCTGAGCCCCCCACCTCCTTTAGGTGCTCCAGACCCTTCCCCAGCTCTGTTCCCTTCTCTGGACATGCTCCAGCCCTCAATGTCCTTCCTGAAATTGCTGGGCTCAGGCCTGGACACAGCACTCGAGGGGCCTCCCAGTGCCCAGCACAGAGGGACAGACACTGCCCTGGGCCTGCTGGACACACCATGGCTGGGACAGCCCAGG
The DNA here is from genome assembly GCA_013398075.1 of Notiomystis cincta. Lineage (NCBI taxonomy): Eukaryota > Metazoa > Chordata > Aves > Passeriformes > Notiomystidae > Notiomystis > Notiomystis cincta. Next base: position 125,285 of record VZRX01014078.1, read on the forward strand.
GGCCTCTTGTCCACCTGGGCACACCTGGGTTCACCCAGGTCACCAGCACCCCCAGGTCCCCTCCCACTGGGCCACTAGGATCTCACAGATAGTCCAGAACAACGCCAAGATAACTGAAAATAGAATAAGGTTTGGTGTGAAGAGGAGCTGCCAGTAGAAGCATCAGCACTGGAACATTCTGAGGTTATACTTGGGAGCATAAGATCCAGAGTGATGCAAGGTCACTTTGGCTCTGCCCCTCTGGCAAGATGACAATCTGAGCCATGGGCTAAAACCCACCAAAAGCTCTGCATGCACTTGGAATCCTGGCAATTGTTTTAGGTCACGAGTATTCTCATGAATATGTTTATGGGAAGAATTCAATCAAGGTTGAAAGAGACCATAAAGCACCAAGAGCCATAGAGAAAAAAATCCATTGTACAATGAGCCACCTGGACTTCAGAAAAAAATGTAATGAAATTGCAAAAGTACTCATTAAATGTGAAATACAGGCCCAGTAAGGAGCTTAGCAGATATGCTTTCAAGAACACCTATAAATAATGAAAGCAATGAACTGCAGGAAGAGGAGTTTGAAGTAAATATGAGTCAAGTACTACCCATGTCTGAAATGAAATTTGACAAGTTCAAACAAGTAACACAAAATGACCCAAGTTGACAACAGTTTGGGGAAAGTAATTCTACAAGGATGACCAAAGGAAATACCAAGCCAGTGCTGAGCATAAAAAACTTATTGGGATTAGAGCTCTGAAATTGCTGCTGTTGATGGGGTTGTGCACAAAGGACACCCTGTCATAACACAATGTCTGCACAAGGGCACAAACCCTGAGTGGGTTTCAGGGACAGAAGCCTTTGGGATGCCATGGAAAGAACAGAGTTCTGATGGTCCCAGATCTGAATGCTGCCAGTAAAAGGGAATCTGGAGTCTTTAAAGCCAACACAAGCTGGGGGATGTAAAAGACTCTGACATGACCTAAGGGTGGGATTAGGGTGGATCCACTTTTGGTCTACGCCTCCAGGATGGTAAATACAAAGTCTCAGCTAAGATACTCAAGCCCATCTTCACCTGCCGTGTAACCAACCAAAAAAGGCATTTCAGAGCTCTACTTTCTGCTTTTAGGGATTGCAGGTGAGTCAAAGTGAAGCACAAACTCATGTTCTAGTGCCAAGGTCTTCATTGACATCAGTGGGGTCAAGGCAGTGCCCTCAAGTCCCCAAAATGCGTGAAAGATCTCTTCATTGTGGGTGGAGGCTTTCAGCACAACTGTAGAATCATGGAATCCTCAAGGTTGGAAATACCTCCAGAGTTATAAAGTCCAACCTTTTAACCAGTATCACAATGCCCACGAGATGGAAAGTCAGTGGGGATGAGGAGAAGAGGAATTGTGTCCAAATAAAAGCAAAGAACTGAAAGGAAACCCTGATTTCCATCACATGAGAAGGAGGCATTAAACACACCACTTTCTTGACTCCATATTATGGATTTATTTCCATAAATTACCAAGGACATACAGCCTATTTCATGGCTGATCCACAAAGGAAAAGGAATCCTGAAGGCAACAGGGACCTCTTGCAGGTGTCCCCTTCATTTGAAAGCCTGGCTCCATCACGACTCCTGCAGATGTTTCCACTGTTGACAGATTTACTCCGGTGTCAAAATTAATTGGAGCCAAGAAGAATTATTCACCCAACAAACTGAATCTATGAAGAGGGTCAAGACTCTTTCATGTTCCATCATCCAGTAAAAAAAAATAATAATCATGATCCCATCAGTACCCTCTGGGAAATAGCAGCTGATAATGGCACATCACAAAGCAGGATGTTGCTCTTGTAAGCTGCCGTTATCTGTTCCTACAAGGACAGGCCACGAAGGCCAGCAACCTCCCCACATCCAAATCAGCTTTGCAAACCCTTTTTAAAATTTTTTCGATTATTGATGCACTTTGTCATCTCCATGCACTCACAAAAAGATCAATTTGCTCATTCAGAGGAGAAGAGAATGGTGAGCATGAGCTGACAATGTGTGCTCAGCTCTGGATACACTGCTTTTACAAAGATAGTGACAAACTGGAGGCAGTTCAGAGAAGAGTGACAAAAATGATTTGTTCCTTGAGGACTGATCCATGAAGAGCAAAATACACACAATTTGGTTTAGTGATGACTGCAGAAGGCTGCAAACGTGCATTCTAAATGTTTGGAAAATGGGCTTGCAAAAGAAGGAAGAACAAAGTTTTCATTTGGAAGCAACTCAAGCAGAAAGAAGTAAGGGTGCTTTTCAGGGAAAGTGTCCTGGAATCATCTGGAAAAACCTCATAAGGGAACAAAAGGAAGATTTCTACCTTAAGTAATTTTAACCCTTAAAAAACTGGAGAATACATCAACGAAGACAATACTGACCCTTGAGAGGAGGATGAAGCATTTCCAACTTTCTT
>VZRX01014078.1:132713-150671 GCA_013398075.1 Notiomystis cincta
AAAGGGCTATGGACTTGTCCTGCATGAGCAGTCTGGAAGCTGTAAGACCTTCTAAGGATTTACACACCTCACCATGCAGACAGTCACCCTTTCCCCATTCATCTCCTTGGATGATCCATTCTGTACTCCCCTCCCACCTTTGCTCAGAAATCCCTTATCCCACACAATCAGTGTGTTTGCTTCCCTATTGTGTGAGAAATGCTTTGGATGTAGGAGATCCACACTACATTCTCATTATTCCAGGGCCAAACCACATACCAGGCTGCCAACCTGCCTTGGGAAGGAGGAATTCTCCTTCCTTCCTGAAGGCTTGGGCTGCAAAAGCTCCAGACAAACTTCAGAGCAAACCTTCTCTTCTCAGTACATCTGCAGAGGCATCTGACTTGGCCAAAACCACAGAGTTTGAAGGAGTGAAAAGTCCCAGATTGGTCCCAAAGCCAAATTTCAAGTCCCTGTGAAAATAAAAATTAAGCATGAAAGCGCCAGAATTTCTCAACAATGTGTGTGTTGGATTTTTTTTCCCTTAAATAACTATAAAACAATACCTTTTCCCCATATCACACTATTGGATCTGGTTAAACTCTGTTTCCCTCCTCCTTCCTCACAAACACACTTATTCATATACACAAAGCCCAGCCCAAGCCAACAGTCTGCAACTGAAAATTTCAGCCTGAGCTGTTCCATGTTGGCAAGGATTTAGCATTGGAAAAGAGAATCTTTTAATGGGAAATGTTTGGCAACCTGAATTGTAGGCACCACTGCCAGCTCCACCAATAATTATAGCTTAGTTTAGGAATCATCTGTGTGCTAAAGAAAATATTTAATGACAAGAGCATTTGCCAGTGATATTCAACTTCCTACTGACTAGGAGGCAGCCATGGGATGCAGGAATGGCCTTTCACTGCCTGTTTGCCTCCAGACCTTCTGGCTGAGCCACAGGGAGCTGCTTCATTGGGTATTTTAAACAAGTCTCAAAGATGCTTCAGTTTCCTTCCATCTCCAACCTGCCCCAGGCAGAGGGAGAACTTCATCTTATTTTTATATAAGCTTATGCCTTAGTCCCCGTGGACAAACAGCAAGAAAGTCTCTTGAATCTTTATGGAGTCTGCAATGGATTCAGAGAAGATAAACAAGACAGTCTCTCTCTGCTCCACAGCTTTCCAGTGGAGCCAAGCAGCTTCAACAGCTTTCTGTGCATACACAGATTCCAGCAGCTCCATCCAAACTTTGCTGCTTTCTGCACACCACAACCACTCTCCCGCTGGAAGGCTCTGGCTGAGAGCTGAACCTGTCCCTGTCTGGCTCTTCACCACTTTTCCAGCTGCCAGGTGTCTCCTGATTCATGGAGCACCAGCCACTGGAAGCCAATTCTGCTAATTCTGATGGCCTTGGTCCAACTGTGTCTCCACCAGCCAGCTCAGCAGCCTCAGCCTGAAGACCACAGTGCACAGAGCCATGTGATGCACTGAAGGCAGGTTGGAGCTCTCACCATCTGGAAGAACCTGAATGAGGCCATCATAGATTGGATATTGGGGAGAAATTCTTCCCTGTGAGGGTGGGGAGGCCCTGGCACAGGTTGCCCAGAGAAGCTGTGGCTGCCCCATCCCTGAAAGTGTTCCAAGCCAGGTTGGACAGGGCTTGGAGCAACCTGGGACAGTGGAAGGTGTCCCTGCCCATGGCAGGAGGTGCAAATGGATGAGTTTTAAGGTCCCTTCCCACTCAAAATATTCTGGGATTCTATGAACCTCAAAGAGGAAAATGCCAAATGGTATCTTCAAGGAATGAAATCTTCCCAGCCCTCTGTCCCTGTCCCAGATCTTCCCTTTATCTTGGACTCAAATGCCATTTTATTGGTCTCCACTGGTCTTGCTCCAGTTTGGCAGCATCTTTTGTACTGGGGTCCCCAAACTTCCCCCAGTGTTCCAGATGTGTCCTCACACTGTTGAAGAAATGTCCCTTCTCCTGACTTGCTGGCCATGCCAACATCCTGGGACCTTACAAACTAAACTATGACCAAGGGTCCGACCTGGATGTGAGGCCATCAGCCTAGAATACAACTCTGCCCTGCTCAAGGTCCTAATTTTATGACTACCTCAGGGTGTTTTTCTAAAAAGAGAGAAAAAAAGTCTTTGATAACTGTAAAAACATTCATAACTAACTCACATTCATCACATTCAGAACATAGTGAGTAGGAAATACTGTGCTTTGAAAATCTTTATTTTTTCAGATTATAAAATAGCTTTTCTATGCCTTTCCTGGTTAGAAACCAGCCAGGCAATAAACAAAGTTTTACCATGGTTAACAGTTCTCTATTCCAAATGGAGCTTTTCCTTTCAAAAGTTTCCTATTCTCACTTGAATTTGGCTTTTCCCTTGAGGCACAAGGATTCATATTCTTTCCAAAAGGTATTTATGTTGGGATTAATCCTGTCCCTTGCCATTTGAGTGGCTCTTATAATTTAGACTAACACACAGCATCCTGCCCTCCCAGCTCCAGGATGGCCCTGGCACAAGGGAACGTGTTATGAGATGTCTGAAATCAAGTTATTATATCTTCCATGAATTGAAACCTTCTCAGAGACAATGTTTTACAGATAAACCTTATTTCTAGGTTTCAGCTAATATTCTAATACTATTTTAAACCCAAATATTCTTAATTCTCCCTTTTCTTGTAGATATTAGCAACTCCTTTGTCCTTAATTCCACTTTAATAACATCCTTGTTTTAGAATTTCCATGGGGTTTTAATATTGTCTTCAGCATTTTAAGCCAATCTCCAACACTTGCCAAAGTTTTACAGTTCCTGGCAAACCTCCTGGGAATCTTGTAGAGTGGGAAACAGGGGTGTGATTCTCACTCCCTCACCCTCCCCATCCATCCCTACTGGAAATGGGTGTCCCATTGTCCAGCCCAGGGAAGTTTGTGGCACCAGTTACAGAGGGGGTTTTGGTCTGTGCAGGAACCGGTGTGATTTGGGCACAAACTGGCCAAGCCAACCTGCAACCACCTGTCCTGGGCATTTGGACCTGGATGCCTCTGGAATTGCCTAGCTCAGAAGCTGGCAAAGGCAGCTCAGCAGGCAGGTACAAGTAGAGTTTCTCTGCCCCTGAGGGGTGGAGTCTTCTTTGAGGAGCACTGGGAAGGCTGGACCAGAATGTGGGAGGGCAAAGGAGGTGTTCAAATCACAGAATTTTTTAGGTTGGAAAAGACCTCCAGGATCAGAGTGCAACCATTCCCCCAGCACTGCCAAGGCCCCACTGACCATGTCCCCAAGTGCCACATCCACCTGGCTTTTCAATCCCTCCAGGGATGGGGACTCCACCATGGCCCTGGATAATGTTCCCAGGGAGGTGTCATCAGATGCCCAGGAGAGCTCAGCATATGGACACAGCATTTCTTTTCTTCCTGGGAAGGGTGTGAGCATTTTTCCCTGCCTGTGGACCTGCAGGAGACACCTCTGCAAGGACCCAGAGGGGCCCTTTGATGCTCAGGTGAAGCCACTGTCACTGCAACTCAATTTCTTCATCTGTAATTAAGAGCCTCAAAGGTTCCAACCCCTCTCCCACCTTCCAGGTACCTGGTGATGTATCAGAGGTGTCAGAGCAAGATAAGACTCTCTGGAGCCTCCTGTAATGCAGGCTCCTTGTCACCCTGGTCCCATTTTGCATGATGCTGTGATATGTAAATCAAAGAAAAGCAGCCCTGCTTTTCAGACACACTTTAAATTTAGTATCTCAGGAGCATTGCATTTAGGCTTAATAAAAGTTATGATACGTTGATTAAATACCAGCTGAGGGCTGAAAGAGCACTTCCTGAGCTTTAGAGTGCTGCAGGCAATAAATTGAGTTGCTACCTAATTATTCTGGCTGACTGGGATCTCCACAATGGATCAAGGCATGTTTGTCACAATGCTGGGGAAGGAGGGCACTGGCCCTTTTCAACTTTAAATTGTTGAGACCTGGGCTCAACCCTGCTTCTGCCCAGGCCATAAAGCACAGAGACCTGCCTGCTCTGCCAGGTCCCCAGCACATACACTGCAGAGCCACCACATCTTCCACAAGTTCCCTGGGAGATTTATGCAGCCCATGAATTTCCCACCCGGCCCCAAAACAGGACAAATTTTGTCAATAACAGGACAAATTCGAGCCCTGTGTATGATGGAGACCAGCAAGATGTGTGTATCATCTACCAGCTTCCTGAGAGGAGACAATAAACCTTCTCCACTGCAGGGAACAGGTGGAGCAGACCTCTCCCAAAGCCCTAACTCAGGGGTGGGCAAGGATGAGCATCCCCACACTCTGACATTACACCCTTAACACAACCAGGAGCTCGGCAGGGAACAGGGAGGTTCTGTAAAAGGAAAAGCCCATAATCAATCTGGATTATCAAAACAGCTTTCTGTGATCACTCACAATGCAAATCCATCTTCCTCAGACCCCAAGGAGAACATTTCTTTGTAGGAAGAACCATGTTCAGCAGGGATAGGAAAACATCTTGGAATAAAACCTGGAAACAGGTCCCGGGCACAACTCAGACTCGCTCTTGCCCTTGGTAAGTCATTTATTCTTCTGAGTCCAAACTTTCACCAATAAACCTATTTCTATTCCTTAATATATTCACAGGACATAATTCTTTAATATATTCAATATATTCAGAGCTGGAGTTTTTCTGCAGGTGCAACCCCTGGGACAACACAGACTCAACCTGTTGTCCCTGTCATTGGGAAAACAATTTATCCTGGGCATGCAACATGATAGAAAGAGCTGTTTAAACAGGGATACAAAGGGTTGATTTATCCTGGATGAACCAATCCTTTCTTTATTTGGATACAGCTGTAATCCACTCGTTCCATGTAAGAAATCTGCTGCCCACTGGTGAGTGCCAGCATCAGTTTTTGCCTCTCCATGAGGAATGTGCCTGCAGGCACATGGATCCAGCCTCTTTTCCATATAGAGGAACCCACCAACACCCAGCAAGAGAGGGCTCAGAATCCTGCTTGGAAAGCTTTTGGGACAAGCCCATGACCAGTGAACCAACAGTTATGATGGGTCTCCTTCCCATCTCATTTATTCAGGGCTGGGAGCAGTGAGAGGGAAGAAGGGAATTGGTTGGGATTTTTAATATCCTGTAATAAACTTCCACATTTTTATGTCATTTCCAGATTCAGGTAAGTGGGAGTCTTTATCCATTCCAATGCCAAACCATTCAGTCCCTAAAATGCTGAATTAAAACAATGCCACAAAATACCATCCTGGAACCACACAGAACATTATCCTGGATTTTCAAGTGCACTCTAGCAAGGGTGAAAAGTGTAAGGTGATCCAGAGCTGGGTGTCAAGCTCTGCCACAATAGAATTCAAAATAATTGTGCTGTTGTTTGACAGGCAGTAAAATTCATGGTGGTCTATTAAATCAATGGCAATGTAATGTTGAACACTGCAGATTAAAAAGAAAAAAAAGGCAGAGTTCACAAAGGGAGGCCATTGGAAAGAATCCCTTTGGAGCTTCTAATAGGGTTGATTTGTGGCAGCAAAGGCTGATACATGCAAGACAGAATAGAGAGAAGGGAAAACAAGACTGGGAGAGAGAAGCAGGAAGAGAGAAAGCAAAATAAATGTAAAAGAGGAGACGAGTGAGGGGAAAATGGGAATGAAATAATTGTAAAGAAAGTACTAACAAGTTGTTATCATACATAGATGCCTTGCTCTTAGCACCTTTCACACCTTGTGCCTGTTTTGTCACAGCCAAGGGCTCCTTCTGCCAGCTCCTGGATACAACCTGCTCCAGCTGCCAGGAAGAAACCGATGGATTAAGGTCAGAAAGTGAAATCTGTTTTTATTATCTTCAGCAGAATTCATCCCAAACGTAGGAAACCCCTCCAGTTTTAGAAAAGGGACTTAAAACACTTATCTCAAAGCCAGGCTGAGGCACAGTGAGTGTAAAAGTGGTACTGGAAGAGTATGACTTTCACTGGCTGGATGTACCTTTTCTCCTGGCTGGAGACCAGTTTCCAATCCCAGTAAGCAACCCAGGGTGCTCCCACTCTCAGGGCAGTCAGGCATTACAGCCCACTTGTGTCATACCTGTTTTAAAATGCAACAAGGGCATCCTATATCTGGGAATTCTGGTCGGTCTAGGATCTGGGAAATCCTTTTGCATTAAATCATAGTGGCTTCATGAGATTTTTCTTCCTGGTTCCAGGAAAGCAGCTGTGCCAAAGGTGTTTGTGAAGAGGAGTGTGAATGCATTACCTGGAGTGAGTGGGAGCCAAGCCTGGAGAAGGCTGTGCTGGCCACGAGGATCATGGAGTTTCAACTCCCAAGTGTAGCAGTAGAAGGATTTCCACTTCCTTCAGACACTTGGAGCCTGTTCCATGTCAGCAGCTGAACAGGAGGGAGCCTTTGAGAGAGCCCTTTCGCTGTGAATTAAGAGGCAAGCAGTCCTGAGGGATTCAGGAGAGGCTGTTCCAGCAGTTAATTGTTCTCACTGTCAGCATATTATTTTCCTTGGGAATTTATCACACTTCAGCCCAATCAAGTGCTCCTGTTAGGAGCTCTCTGTTCTAAGAGTTCAGTGGGAAGTGCTGGGTCTATTAGAGCAAAGATACCTCTAGTACCTGCTGCAGGTGTTGACATTGAGATACCACAGTCAAATTACCCTCTAGAGCTTCCTTTTGGCCTCCTGACTCCATCTCACTTGCTGAACCCACAGCTTTTGATGCACTTATGGCCCCTCATAGCATGTGAAGATCAGATCTGAGTTCTGCCTCCCAACAAGGATCATCCCAGCTCCTTTAGTGGAGAGAATATCCCTTATTTGCTCCAAATCGCTCTCCAGGTGTCACAAAACCCTTCATGCTTGGGGATGGCAAAAGGAAGGACACAAAAAATCCCTTCAAATTCAAAAATCCCTTCAAATTCACTGCCTTCTTTTAGACAGATATATCTGAATTATAACCTCCTGGAGCCCATCAGTGCTTCCTAATCTTTCTTGCTATTTGATCTTGCATTTGATGGCATTGAAAAGTGAATTGTTTGATCTGGGTCATTTTGGATCCATTGATACATTTTACCAATTCATACAGCCTAGATGAATTCTATAAACTCATTTTTTCCTCTCTTGTCAGAAAGGCCCACAGCAGTAACCCAGCAACTGCCAGTCTTCCCATTCAAATATTTTTCTCTTTCTCTAAATTACAAGATGATTTCACCAAACAGTTTTTAGGGGAGACCTTTTTCCCCCATAGCAACGTTTCCTTTTTGTTAAAAATTCCATGCAGGAAGACAAAAAGGCTTTGAGATATAATCTGGATTAGTCTCACTGGCCCCTACCAGCCCATACCTTGCCAGTGTAAGAGCACTGTAAATGCATTGCATCTCTGTTGATAGCAACAATCTTTGTCTTGTCAAGTAAAACTTAGATCCTTTTAGCCTTCACTTAAGCTCTGCTGAAAGCTGAAATACTTGGTTTAATGAAGTTTTCAACAGTTCAAAATTTCTTCTAATTCTGCCTCAGAACAAGCTCCATCTTTGTTGATGTAAATCCTCAACAAAAAAAAAAAAAAACAACTTCTCAGCATTTTCCCTAATGTATTAAAAATAATTGTTGCTTCATTTTGTCCTTAACCCCTGAAATTCCACTCCCTGTTTCCTTGTGATTTAATTGAACAGCACTAACACAGACACTGGCTTTCCCTCTCACCAAGGACCTCCAGAACATCCCACTCCATCATTCCCACTCATCCAAGACTCTTCATCTCAAGGGTCATCTCAAGGGTGTTTTAGTCTCAGGGTTCATCCACTTCACACAAACTGTGCCAGCTCTCACATTTCCCTTGGCCAGAGAGAATCCAGAATCTGATGACATAAAAGAGCCTTTTTTCCAGAGGAATGAATCTCACCACATGGTAGTTACAGCATCATTTGGGAATTAATGAATTCTACCATGGTTCCTAATGGGACACAGAACCATTTCTGGGAGCACTGGGAGGGATGAGGGAGAAGAGATGGGGAGAAACATCCCACTCCTGACACAGCAGAGCCAAGACCAACCAAGGCTTTAGGTCACATCCTCAGTATAAAAACTGAGCAATAATTATAAATCCCACTCAGTTTTAATAATCACAGCAAAATGCAAATCCTTCCTTTCCCACCATGCAATCACTGAGGTTGGAAAAGACTTCCAAGACCATTGAGTCCAACCTGTGACTGATCCCCACGTTGCCACCAGCCCAGAGCACTGAGTGCCACATCCAGGCATTCCTTGGACACTTCCAGGACTGGGCACGTCCACTACTCCCTGGGCAGCTCCTTCCAACGCCTGACAAGCTTTTCCATGCAGAAATTCCTTCTGCTGTGGGTCCCTAACCCAGAAGGACAACCAAGGTTTGCCTCCTTTTCTGGGACAAACTGTCAAGGCAAAAAAGATGAGGAGATTCCTACAGCCTCATGCAAAGAGCTAAAATTCTGAGCTGAAAGAGAAAGGCACCAGCTGGAGCTGCACAGTGCTGTGAGCAAACCCTTCTTTGGACAGGCCTGAGTGTGGTCTCATCTCCAGTCTTGAAATAAAATCAGCTGAAAGGCTGGGAAAGTTGGGATTGTCCTGCCTGGAGAAGAAAAGCTTCAGGATGAGTTAATTGTGCCCTGCCAGTGCCTGGAAGAGCTGACAAGAAACATGGAGAGAGATCATTTCCACGGGCCTGGCATGATGGGACAAGGGGGAATGGCTTCCAACTGCCAGAGGGCAGGGATAGATGGGATACTGGGGAGAAATTCCACCCTGTGAGGGTGGGGAGGCCCTGGCACAGGTTTCCCAGAGAAGCTGAGGCTGCCCCTGGATTCCTGGAAGTGTCCAAGGCCAGGTTGGACAGGGCTTGGAGCAGCCTGGGACAGTGGAAGGTGTCCCTGCCCATGGCAGGGGGTGGGAATGGATGAGTCCCACTCAAACCAGTAATTCTATGACTCATTAGACTTTCAGCCCAGGACCTCCAAAGAAACACAGTTTAATTTTGATTGTTATATCCCATGATTTCTAAGAAAATTTGAGTTGCAAGACTTTTTTTCAGACTTCTGCTGAAAGCAACCACCATGCTTCAAATCTGTATGGCCTTTTACTGAATTCCCTGCAGGTGAACCTTAAATTCTTCCAAAATTATAATTAACTTACTTGTGGGGACACATCCAAGAGGTCTCAAGACAGAAGATGCTTTGTCCTTCCACAAACTTCCCATCCATAGCTTCAAAAAAATCAAGATTCCACTCAAATCCACACTCTGCTTCTGCCTAAGGGCTCTCAGGGTTTGATGGTTCATTCAACTGTGGATTCACTTCTTCACCTGTTATTTCTTCCCACTCTGAATGACAAAGCTCAAAGTTGTTCAGGTGAGTTTCCTTGTTTTTACAGATGTGCAAGGCTTGTTGTATAAAAATCTATGTAAGACTCAACATTACTCCCAAATAGACATATTTGGAATAAATACACTTGAAATATATTATCTGACTGCTGCTATTTCCTTTGACCACCAATGAAAATGGAAATCTGGAGTTTCCAACTTTTTAAAAAAAATAATTAGTAGCAGTTCAAGGAAGGATTTTTTTCTTCTGCAGTTGTTCAATCAGGACATCATGGACAAAGAAATACAGCTGGGTAGGAAAAAAAGATCTCAAATACTTTTAGAATTAATACATAGATGTAAAATGAGGATTTGCCTATTTCATAGCCTTGAGAATGAGTGGAATAACCCACCTGGCAAAGCATACAGGATATGTATGGATCAAGGTATTAAAGATAACCAGATAGGAACCAAACAGCTCTGGTAACTGAGGCACTGTGTGAAGAGTCACATGGGATTATGTATTAGGACTGTGCTGTATCACCCCTGACTAAAGCAGCAGTGTAACTATCCAAGGAATTTTGAAGAGACTCAACACTGTGGATTATAAAGTACTTCTACTTTTGTCTCTCTTTTTTTTTTTTTATAAATGCATTTCCAGGCATGCTTAATTATATCATGTTTAAAAGTCAGCCAAGTCTTGAAGTTACATTCTACAACAAAAAAATATTAGGAGTTTAGCAAATGAATGTGCTGTCCTTTGGATCCCACTGCAACGAATTCCTTTGGTTTGAACAGGGTTGTTGTCAGCTGAGAATCTGTCACTCGCTGGCGGTGTCCTTTCACCACCTATAAAACACAATTCATACAATAAACCCAGGTATTGCAGTGGTAATTAAAATCCAAAAGCAATTAGCCTTTTGTTTATTTCACTTGGGAAAAGTGACTAAAACCTAAATGAGAAAACCAAAATAAAAAAATCTCCATCTTAGGCATAGCCCCAGACGCCTGAGTGATGTCCTAATTAAGCTGTATTACAGCATCACAACATAAGCCTGCCCACTTATGAATGTATAGATGCACGTGTGTGCACTTCATTATGTGCTGCACAGCCCTGACAGCCTCAACAACTCATTCCCACCATCCCAGCAGGTGGCAATTGAGGATGGAAGCACCAGAGGGAAAAAAAACCAACCAAGTAGCCTGTCTAAGGCTTTCCTAGAAGGACTTGGGAATGTGCACGTTCAATGGAAAAGCTCTGGAAGCTCCTCTTGAGGGAGATTCCTGTAGGATTGCAGGTGTTGAGGTTAGAGGCACCCAGGTTATGCAGAATGAGGGGATGATATGTCTGAGCTTGAGCAGCCCACACAACCTTCATGAATTGATAAGGGTCTCTCATTGCCTGAGATTGACCTACAAAGGGAGGTGGAAAATCCTTTCTTCACACCCTCAGAGGTGACCCCATCAATGAAATTTTCATCCTAGAATGGTTTGGATTGGAAGGGACCTTAAAGCTCATGTCATGCCACCCCCTGCCATGGGCAGGGACATCCTCCACTATCCCAGGGTGCTCCTGGGTGTCCAGCCTGGCCTTGGACACTTCCAGGGGCTGCCACAGCTTCCCAGTACGAGGGCTGCCGCATCTTCCCAGAGAAGAGGGTTCAAAAGTCCTTGGACATCATCATATGAATGAACTCCAGTGTTATGGAATCTACTCCCACAGAGCGTTGGTTTCACCCTTCCAGAACCTTTTAAAGTTGGAGCAGACCAGGCTTTTGGCAGGAGTTGGAGACATCCAGGATAAGGTTTTGGCCATGGGTGCAATGGCTAAATGGAAACAAGCTAGGAGAAGGGCTGTTTTCCAGCTGCAGCTGTGCAGAAGCACAGGCCTGGAAGCAGAAAAAAAAGGGAAAATAATTATTTCTGAAGGGCATCAGGCCCAAAAACCTCTCTGGAAATGCTGTACCCAGCCTCAGACTAAATAATACATTGATGACATCAACTGCTTGACTGTGGAATTCAAAGTCACACAGAGGAATATTTCTAGGGATAAAAATAACACCCAACCTCTTCCTCGTGCATTATTAATATCAAACCCCTTGATTTGCATAGCTGCATAGTCCACACATTGACACACATAGCTGTGTGTCCACAAATTCACCTGAAAATGTCCCCAGGAAAATGCAGGATTGATGTTTGCTGTCAGTCTGGAGTCCAGCAGTCAAAAGAGGAATAAAACTGGGGATTATTAACCCTAACAGAAGCATTCAGGGTTTATATTTGGTTTTACAATGCTATTTAAACAGTTTAACTGCAGTTAATAAGTCACAAGTAAAGGGAACACTTTCAGCCTTACATCATTCTTTCAGGACTTTCACAGATGTCAAGTAAGGAAGGCACCAATGATAAACCAGTTGTCCCATGGAAGAGCTGGGAAGTTCTCAGTCCTTCTGAAATTACAGGGAGTTACAGGGAATACAGGATTGTCACAGAATCCACCCCAAGACACTGTTATGGCTGGAAAAAAAGGGGAGAGGGATGAACTGTTGGATGTGGATAGCTGGGAAGAGTTGGACTCTCCTGATTAACACCCCTCAAATAGCCACTAAGGACCCTTTTTAAGGAGCTGCCTCACCACACAGCAGTTTGGTGACAGATATTTTGTGTGCTGGATCTACCCAACCCCAAGGCAGAACATCCCCAGCCCAGTGCCAGGTGTGCCACACTGGTGACTTCTCCAACGCTGCACTTGGGTGTCACTTTGCAGAGCAGACACTGCTGGTGTTATCAGCTCCAAGCCACTCTCAGATCCCCCAGCCAGGAGTTTGGCCCCAGTGCTCCAGCCCTTCCCATTCCCCACCACCCTCTGCCTGTGGCAAGCATCCAGAAGTGACAGCAGCATTCCAGAGGGGGAGCGTACGTCTGGCGTTTCTGACAGGGGTTTAACCTGTTCAGATGCTTTCCAAGAAGCCTTTAGCAGCCCAAACAAGCTTGACTCCCTGATTTTTTTTCTAGATGTGTCCTAGCTACAATTCCCACTTCCAGCCATTCTTCCTTCTCTGAGGGTACTCAAGGAGTCTTCTTCATAGCTCGATTCTCACACAATTATGTTGATGCTCATAATTTGTGTTGAAACAAATCAATTCTTTGTCCTATTTGTTATAATCCCTCCTGACACATCCTTCCACCTTTCCCTGTCTTCTTCCTGAGTTGCCCTTGAGCAGAGAGGTTTGGGATGCAGAAGCCTGCCCAGCTCTGAGCAGGACACCCACGTACAGCCCCACAGAAGTCCCTTGCACCTTGAATTATTTTATGACTGGTATTAAATAAGTTTCAATCTCCACGTAGCACCATCCAATGAGAAAAAATAAAGGCATTTTCCCCACAAGGCCAGAGACTCTGTGTTTTCCCTGCCTCTCCTCAATGAGCAATCCTCCTTTTCTAATGCCAGGAGCATTTCAAGGCACAGGAGAAGCCACCAGCTATAACGAGAACATGCCTGGTGAGCATTCCCCACCTCCCAGCCCATGCAGCAGCTAAGCCCTATCCAGAGGTTTATGTGCAGCCTTTGTGCTCCATTTAGCTCACAGTGAACCTCCCAAAGGACATTTTCAGGGAGCAAATGCACCGAGAGGTTCGTGTTTGCAATTCCATGAAGCCCAGTTTCAGGGATCTCACAGCACTACCTGCTACTCCCCATGCAAAGCTTTATTTTCACGCCCTCTAAAATGTCAAAAAATTAGCATGAGCTTCCACTGCCCATGAAAGAGTTAATCCAAATCACCTGGATGTGAGCAAAAAAATCCACCAAACTCCAAAAAGATCCCAGACATTACTGCAGCTGTTCCTGTTTCTGTTTTCTCCATCTTCCTCCACCTCCAAAGCATTCATTTTGCTCTTCTCTTTGATGGAAGAACGAGCTCAAGCTGAGAAAGGGATAAAATAAACCCAAATAAAAAAAAAATAAAGAAAATAAAAACGAATCCATAACAAACCCCTCTCAAATACTCACCCTTCAAAAGGATAAAATGGTTTCAATTTTGGGCTGTCTCGTTCACTTCCCTCCTCCCCCCTCCCTCCCTAGGTGTATATCCATATCTGTAGATTTAGAGAGGGGTTTTATTTAGTATTATTATTTAGTTAATATGAATTACAGGCCTCAAGCTGCCTCCCCTCTAAACCCAAAATGAAGCAGCTCTCTTTTTTCTCTCTCTTTTTTTTTTTTTTTCCCCTCTTCTTTCCCCCTCACCAACACGATTTACATTCTCAATGTAATGTATTAAAAAGTTGACAGGGCCGAAAGGATTCACATGATGTCGGCTAAGAAACCCAATTTCCATGATGAATTGCCCGGAGCCCCTGAATCACAAACCATTTTTTCCGCTGCTCAGAAGTTGATTTTTTTTTTTTTTTAAATCTTCTTAAAGCTTCTCTCCTAATCTTCGGCTAGAAGAGATGGGTGAAAGGATTTTTTTTTCTAAACTAAGGAAAGTATTAGCATCTTGGTTGTTGTGCATCAAATTTGAAAATGCAAGGTTAGTAATATTTCAAATCGGCTACGGTCCAAGCCACTTGATAAGTGTGCTTGCTGTCTCTGCCTGGCTCTCCCCCCTTCCCAAGTTTCTCTTGGCAGGAGCACAGCGCTACGGCAGCGGCCGCCTGCGCGCCAGACGTGGGGTGGGCTGCTGGGAAAGGGCGCTCACCCCCCACTCCTCCTCTCCTCCCTCTTGTTTTCCATGATTCCCAGCACAGGACACCCATCCCTGTGATCTGAGACATGGCAAAGCAAACAGCACCCAAAAAAAGGCCAGGTGTGCCTAATGAGGTTTTGCTGTCGGAAGCGAGCGCTGAGTTCTTCCCTGGGTGCTGGGATTGAATCCTGTGTCCTGCAGGCACGCTGCTGTGAATATTTGTTTTTAAATGAACTCCTTCCCTCCACGGAGTTCCTGGGAGAAAAAAAAAACCTGCAGAGAGGAAACGAGTCATTTTGCCCACTCTAATGAGCTATCCAGCCATTCCCAACAGCAAGGTCTTTAATGAGATTTCCCTCCCTACTCCCTGCCTTCCCCAGCACATGAAAAACTGGAGGTGATCAAGGATTGACTCCGTGGATGGAGGGAAGGACAGCTTGCTTCCAAACTGCAGCATTCCCGTCTCCATCGTTTCTAGAGTGCTCCTGATGCTTCCCCAGGCAGGAGGAAAACCTTGGCAGCCAGAGGATGAAAATGCTGCCCAAATGCTTGAGGCTCTCAGGAAATGGCTCATGGCCCTCGTGCCAGATCCAAACCTCAGGAAGATGAAGCAGCACAAACATTAAGGACTCCCAGCAGCAAGTTCTGCAGACAAAGAGTGGGGTCAGGGACAGGGCTGGCACAGCAAGGCTTTTCTAGGGAATGCATTGCATCTTCCCCTTTATGGTCCAAGACAAAAGGGATTTGAGGGACACTCAAAATACTGTTGGGATCTAGTAGAGGCCATCCCTTCCTGCCTGGCTTAGCAGAACAGTAGCTTACAAAGGTAGCCCAGGAATTTATCCCAAAGACCCAGTATAGTCCCAGGATGGCCATCCAGGGCCATCAGAGCCAGCAGCTTAAATACACATGAAGGAACACATCCTGCTCTCCACTGTCAATCTACTCCCTTCCTAGAGTTTCCTTGGATCAGCACAGACCCCATATTCCCCTACCTTTGGGATACAAAGGTGGTGTAAACCTGCTCCTGCAGTGCTGTCTCCCTTTGGCCACAGCTCTCCACACCTTCCTTCCTCTCCATTCTCAACCTCTTTTAGCTCTTCCCCTACATGCCAAAAGGCAGGATTCAATTGTATCCATCATTTTGCATATAAATTTCTCCCCCTGTGGCATAAAAAACACCTCTGCTCTGCCAGAAAAGAAGCTGGCTCAAATGCCAGGTTTTTCTTACTGGGAGTCGTTCTGTTATGGTGTTGTTGGCAGGAAGGTATTGGAATGGGGTGAGTGTCAGGAGCTTGGTAGAGCTGTCACATGAGTCTCCACTACCTCTGAGTCACAATTAGTCTTTCCCAGAACTGATTGCACCAGCCAATTTAATTTTACTCATAAAATCCCTCCCAGGTCACCTCCAAGTCAGGGTCAGCTCTGAGAGCAAAGCCACAATCTCAGGCGATCGCCATCAGTGCACAGAGACCTCAGGGCATCATGGATTGGCTACAGGTGTTAGGGACAAGTGTGAGGATATGGGAGAGGCCACAGTGGCCTCTGGGATCCATCTGAAGTTGAGCAGGAATGAAATCAATGGCCTTGGAGACCTCTGCTCACCACATGGGACCTAGGAGATGATGAGCTGGAGAGGGAATGTGCAGCCATTGCTATGTGCCAAGAGCATGGCCTCAGACCTTGCAGCTCCTTATCAGCTGTTCTCCCACTTGCCCTGTGGATTTACTTTCCAAGGTGCTCCTCTCCCTTCAAATACCAGCCTTCTTCATGAGGAAAAACATCTCCTTTTCTCCCAAACCCAGCCTCTGTATTTCAGCAGCCATTTCCACCCTTCAGAACCCAAAATGCCTGAGTTGTGGAGGTTGATTCCTAGAGTATGTTGACAAGACTCTGGGCAGTTTTCTTTCCCAGACCCAAAGGTTGGACTCAATGGTCTTAGAGAGGGTTCCCAATCCCTATGGGTCTATGCCTGTTGGTCTCATGCAGAGCTGTAGGATCTGTGCCCAGCAATTGATTCAACCTCTCTCCCTGGTGCCAACATTACAGGGAGGTGATCCTGAGGATTAGGTCCCAAAGATAACCCTGATATTCCTTTCTTCCAGGGACAGAAGCTGATTTTAATGCACAGCTGCCCAGGTGATGGGCATGTCTTAAACTCAGGAGCATCATGAGCAATTCCAGCCCTTACAGGTTTAGGAAAACAGGAATTCAGCAACCGGGCTTCAGAACTGATCAAGCTGAGCTCCACTCCTGCAATCATGACACTTCCCTGGATTTAGCACCAGGAACATGTTTATGAAGCAGCAGCAGGAGAGTGATGACCCCCTAGGCATCTCCAGGAGCTAATCCAGTCTCCTCGGGCTGATGAAGGCCCCCTCCTGTGCCCTGAGCTCTCAATCCTTCACGGTTCTCCTTCACAGAGCGTTTGGGAGGGACTCCACATCCCACTGCCCCCTCCTGCTCCCAGTCCAGAGCTCACAGCCACCCCCACCCAGACAAGGATGAAGAAGCTGATGCACATCACACCAAGACAAGGCAGAGGCTGAGCTCCAGAGGACTGTCAGGACACCTAGGGAAGGTGAGAAACATCACCTGTGACTGCTGGAGCATGGCAGACCCCAGACGCTGAAAGCATTTTATTGTGAGTCATGAGACCTGTGTCACTTAAGGAGTTTTCCTGTATATTCCAAGGACTAGAGCAAATTATAACAAGCAAAAAAAGCCCAGGGAACTGATTCAAATGAAGTCACCAGCAGTCCAGTTACAGCAGGGAGACATGGAAGTGTTTTTCTTAAATGTAGTATGTGCTGCCATCTTTCAGGGAAATTGTGCCTCCCACTATGCCAAGAGCCAAGGAGGTAAGTGCACATTCCCAGCATCCTGACAAGCTACAGAAATTTTCAAGACATTTTTTCCTCTATGGTTGAAACATAGTCTGTGATTTTTATTACTTGACTGCTCTGCACTCACCAAATCCATGGAAGCTCTTAAAAAACAGCCCATCATTCCCTTTGTCCTTCTCCAGACAGCACCACAGAAACTCAAATGGCCTCCGTTCCCCATGGGGTGTCACCAGAAGTATCACATTTTGTATGATGTATTCACAAAAAGCAGCTGAAGCATGAAAACACACGTGAAGACATGATCATGGGAAAAGTCAGGTGTCTCCATGTTTTAAACTAAGTAAGAGATGTTTTCATTGGATATTGGGAAGAAATTTCTCCCTATGAGGGTGGTGAGGCCCTGGCACAGGTCACTCAGAGAAGCTGTGGCTGCCTCATCCAAGGAAGTGTCCACAGCCAGGTTAGAGGGGCTTGGAAAAACCTAGGACAGTAGAAGGTGTCCCTGCCCATGGCAGGGGGTGGAACAGAATGGGATAATTTTTAAGGTCCCTTCAAATCCAAACCATTCCATGATTTTATGGTTGAATGTCCAACTCAGAATTTGCTTCACACCCAAGCTTTAAATCTAGTTGCTTTCAGAGTGTGCCCCAATTGGATTATCTTTTTCATCCATGAGTTTCAAAGTGGTGGAAAGCCCTTCAGTTGACAACCCAGCAAGTCACACACAGCAGGGTCATTCCAATGAGACTGCATTTGCAGCACACAGCAGGAAGCTCCACTGCTGTCCAAGGTGGGATGAGCTGTGGCCTCATCCACCATGGCACAGCCCCTCAGCACCACAGAGCCCACCCAGTGCTGGCAGCTGGCTCCACCAACAGCCCCTGATGCAGCAAGGGGCTGGACCAGCCCAAGGCCCATCCCAAGAGACCTCTCAAAAGATAGGGCAAGGACAAGCTAAATACAACATACATCCCAGACCTACCCAGGAAAAAGGCAAGACTGAAACACACTTGCAGCAAGGCCTACACCAGGAGCAAACAGCCAGGTCTGGGCTTAAATGGAGTTTCTGAGCCTCTGGGCAGCTGAGGGGGG
>VZRX01014085.1:296-29591 GCA_013398075.1 Notiomystis cincta
TTTTTTTTTTTCCCCCCCTAAATGTTGCCTTCGGTTTTTTCCTTCCTCCGGGTTTTTGATTTTTTTTTTTTTCCATTAGGGAAAAAAAAATTGGGAAATTCAACTAAAACTTTGTTTCCCCCCCCTCTCGCGGGGATCGGCAGTACTGGGGTAGATGCTGCGAGCGGCTGGTGGGGCGGTGGGCAGAGGGCAAGGCGTAGCGTTCGCCTGCCGTCCTCCTGCCCTGCCCCGCCGGGAGCTCCCCCGCCGCCCAGGGGCCACCTGCCCCCGGTGTAGCCCCGGAGCTCCGCGCTGGGCTCCCGTGCCGCCGAGAGTAATATGGCTGGTGCAGCAACTACACCGGGACTAACTCCTCTTCTCCCCCGCATGGGCAGGGATTTTTCTTTGCCGCCTCCTAATGTCGCACGGCAAAACGCGCGGCGCCCTCGGCTTTTATGTGCCCTCTCGCTCGGGTGGGCTCGGTGGGGCTGGTGGCGGTGGGAAAGTTATCGGCCGTGCGCAGTGCCGTGCCCGCTGTTTATTCTGCATTAATATGGCTGTCGCTTTAGCATCTGACAGGGATAAACGCTGCGCGCTGCGCCTGGCGGTCCCAGCCAAGCAGTTTTTTTTCTCGCCGCCGCCGCCTCCAAACTCCCCCGATCCCTTCGCTTCTGTCTCCGCCGCTCTTCCCCTGCCCGGGAAGGTGTCTCTGGTGGGGCTGCGCCCGCGGCGGGGCCCCGCATCGCCTCTTCCCCGCGCCGAGCCGCCCGTGCTGTGGGCATTAATATGGCTGGCGCTGGAGAGCCCCAGCGAAGGGAAGAAAGACGTGTGAGCGGCACAGGGATGGGGAGGGGTGTCGCGGCGAGGAAAATCTCCTTCCCGGCGCCCCGCCGGGGGCTCAAACCTTTCGCTTTCGCCCCGGCTCCTCTCCCCCCACCTTCCCGTGCCCTCGGACGGGCGCTGGGGGGCCGCCCCGGCGCTCCCCGCACTCTTTTTCTGGCAGCGCGGAGGAGCGTAGCGGCGGCGGTAATGGCTGCACGGGAGCCTTTGTTAGAGAGTGCTGCGCTAGGCAGGGGCNGATACCTCCCCCGCGCAGGCAGCGCTGTCCCGGCAGCGGCCGAACCGGGCAGGGCGGCTCACGGCCACTTCTGCTGCACCTGGCGGGTTAATGGGTGCAATTAAATATTAACGTTGTGCTAATAAAAATTAAATTTTCAAGGGACTTAGAGACTTAGAAGCTGTAAATAGAAAATTTTTTTGGGGGCTTATGATTTTTTTTTTTTTATTAAGCGGGGGAAATTTAATACAGAAGCAGGAAAAGAAATGGAGCCCAAAAGTTAGCACCATCGTTTTGGTGACTTGCCGATTGCATCCTTGCGCTGACCACTATGCCTCAAACATGTGTCACTTGGTGGAGCAAGAGCAAGCACAACTCACCTTGCAGGGCTCCACGGATCCTATTATGATTAAAGTCAGCCTTTATTTGTGCCCTTTTTATATATAAAAGGTTATTGCACATTTTTGAGGCAACTGATTTGTCCTGCCTTTTTACCTGGGCAGCAACTGCTAGCATGTATGCTCCAGCTCCTGAAGGATAAGTCACTGCCTGGCAAGGTGCATGCCACTCCAGCCCCAGTGTGGTAGCCAAGTAAAACAGATATTTTATATTAGTTCATATATAACACTTAATAGGCAGAAGTATGTATATTTAATAGGCTGTCTCCAGTCTTTGGACATGATGTAAATATATATTAATGTAACACTTAAATCCAGTGACTGGTTTCTCTTGGCTTGTCTGCAACCCAAGTATCAAGGGAGGCTGATTTGGATCTCTATATTGGAGATGGGTGTCAGGGGAAGGAAAGGGATGGGATATCATGTCAGAAGATGGTGGGGTGTGTGTGTGTATATAAGTATTTATATATATGTACACCATATATGTTTACATACATAGGGGTATGCATTCATGTATATATCATTTACTATTTTTCCCCTGTCCCTGCAGAGTCAAGATGGCTAAAGGTGATCCGAAGAAGCCCAAGGGCAAGATGTCGGCCTATGCCTTCTTTGTGCAGACGTGCCGTGAGGAACACAAGAAAAAGAACCCAGAGGTTCCAGTCAACTTTGCAGAGTTTTCCAAGAAGTGCTCAGAGAGGTGGAAGGTACCTTAATTTGTGACTTCCTGAAGGGATAACTTCTTAGAGTATCTGCTAGGATGATGAGTGTGTGTCTGAACATGAAAGGAGCCGATGCTGTTTTGGTCTGTGCGCTGTTCTTGGCAGGCTGTCCTGGCCACTGGTCAGGTGCTGCTGAAGCCTGTGGCAATACTGAACGTTTTAGCCTTGTGTATCTGCCCATTCAGGTGCTTCCACTAGAGTCTGGCCACTTTTACGGTTCCCAAGCAATGCCCTTCAGCAGCTACTTCCTTCCAGGTGTGTGTCCAGAGGAGGACTCTGGCTGTGCTTGTCTCATGCCTGTTGCTTCCCTGTTGCTGAGTATGCCAGTGGTGGCTGTGATTTCACGTACAGGACCTTCGTCCCCAAGGTGGTCCAGTTAGAAAACAAACAGAGTCTGAAACTCCCACATCGAGTTGATGTGTGTTGGCTTGTTTACATAGAGTTCGCCAGCTATTGAACAATTGGGTAATCACAAGTTTGGTGTCTCGTTGTTTTGGTTTTTTAGACCATGTCAAGCAAGGAAAAGGCTAAATTTGATGAAATGGCAAAGGCTGATAAGGTACGATACGATAGAGAAATGAAGGACTACGGACCAGCTAAGGGAGGCAAGAAGAAGAAGGACCCCAACGCCCCAAAACGACCACCGTAAGTGTCTTGAGGCATTAAGTGCATGAGTGTTCTGGGTCATTTTCACACCCTGTATGTAACACAGGCTTCCAGGAATGAGGTAGATGGGGAATGCAGTGTTGGTATAGCAGGATTGGTAGTGCTGCTGTCTTATGGACCTTCTAGGCAGCTTGTGGCCTTGAGCGTGCAGGGCATTGACACAAACTGTCCATACTCTTAAACTCAGTGGAAGACATGGAAGTGGCTGAGTCACAGTGAGACTTGTGTATCTAAGATGAAATTGGGTGAAGGGATATAGAACACTTGATTAAAAAAGAGCATTGAGTGAAGGCTGCAGGTCTGGGCCTCAGTAAAATCAAAACACATTTAAGATAATGTTAGATTTTGTAAGTTAAAAAAAGTTTCTACTCTCTGTGCTCATGCATGTGTGAATGTTGTGGGGGAGGGATGGAGGAAGGGGTGCTCCCTGGGTGTGCTGTTGCAAATGCTGACTGTCCTCTGGTGTTTCTCCCCAAGGTCTGGCTTCTTCCTATTTTGTTCAGAGTTTCGTCCCAAGATCAAATCCACAAACCCTGGCATATCCATTGGGGATGTAGCAAAGAAACTGGGTGAAATGTGGAACAACCTCAGTGATGGTGAAAAGCAGCCTTACAATAATAAGGCAGCTAAACTGAAGGAGAAGTATGAGAAGGTAAGGAGAATTGTCACTTGTACCTCCTCTGTATCAGCTCTTCTGTTGATGTGTTTTTGTTACGTAGGCCCAGCTCAGCTGAGCTTTGCACAGGTTGGGG
The DNA here is from genome assembly GCA_013398075.1 of Notiomystis cincta. Classification (NCBI taxonomy): domain Eukaryota; kingdom Metazoa; phylum Chordata; class Aves; order Passeriformes; family Notiomystidae; genus Notiomystis; species Notiomystis cincta. The sequence goes on from VZRX01014085.1 coordinate 3,871, forward strand.
CAGAGCAGGATAGAGGTCCACAGGCAGATTTCAGCAAAGAGGGAGAGCTTTCCCCACTGATGTGCAGCAGGGGCTGCTCGTGTTGTTTCACAGAGGGTTTGCTGTGCTGTTAATAGGAGCTTTGTCCCATCATCAGGAAACTTAGAGAGGCTGGGTTCTCTTCTCCTCCTCAAAGAAACAGCCACGAGTGCAGGGTTCCAGACCTCCACGAGCATGCTTAGGTGTCTGCATACCTGTGTGCTCTGTGCTGGTTGTGTCCCTTTGGGGGGTGCAGCTGGGGGAGGCCAGTCCCTTTATCATAATGCCCAGTGCTGTACAAATGCTCTGTGTGTTTGCTGCTTAGAGCAAATTAAGACATCCCCTTGACTTTGCAGGACGTTGCAGACTACAAGTCTAAAGGAAAGTTTGATGGCGCAAAGGGAGCAGCAACCAAAGCTGCTCGGAAAAAGGTAGAGGAAGAAGACGAAGAGGAGGAGGAGGATGAAGAAGAGGAGGATGAAGATGATGATGATGAATAAAACTGTACAATACTTGTCTCCATGTGAATACCATAGAGTAGGGGAAACACCATAAATGAAGCACCTCTTATTTGAGATGGTGTCTCTTGCCCTTATTAGGCTTAATTAAAAAAAAAATTGGATTCCGATCGCGTTGTAGTTTCTAAAAGTGCTCTAGAAATTGTAACTGGTTTACATGAAGTGGCCATGGGTGTAGTGAGCACCCTGAAACTGTATCAAAGTTGTACATATTTCCAAACATTTTTAAAATGAAAAGGCGCTCTAGTGTTCTCCTAACTCTGTGCACTTTGCTGTTGGTGTAACAAAGCATTTAAAAATGTTTCAAGCATTTTTTTAATTTGTAAGGTGGTGTTACTATATGGTTATTGGCTAGAAAATCCTGGGTTATAAACTGTACATATCTATAGTTTGTAAAAACTAGACAGATTCTTGTGGTACATGCTTAGAGTTATGATGCCTTAGAGGAGCAGTGATTATTGGGAAGGCTGTACGTTCCCCAGGGTGCCATGGCCCAAAGCATGCACTATGAGGGTAGATCTATTTACACTACAGTGGGCGTCCATTTAGCTTAAAGTTGTCTTTCTGTATATAGTGAAATAGCATTCTGCTGCCATTCTTAGTTGTGGAAGGGGGTTCAGCTGGCATGAGAAGTGTATGGGTTTTTTTAGTTAAGTGCGGTAGTTTTTAAACTGAAACTGTAGACATCTCTTCATCGTCAACTAAGTGAAGAGCCAGTGCAGCAACTGAAGTTCAAAAACACTCTGTACTTAAACAAATTTGCAACATTCTGGTTTTTTTTTGTATGTTTAGAATGCTGAAATGTTTTTGAAGCAAAATAAACAGTATTACATTTTTAAAACTGTTCTTGACAACACTCTAAATTTCTGGTTTAAGAGGATCTTAACAACAGCAAGAGGTTCATTTTGAAGTCTGGCATCCCTCAGGGCTGGTGACTTAGGAAACATTCTGACTCAAGGATTAAAAAAAAAAAAAAAATTAAAAATGGTGGCCAGCCAAAACTGGCTGAATTGAAAGAGATGGCTGCTCCAGCTAATATGCAATCGTAACTGTTTATGGCTGAGTGGCATAAGATGCTATGCAAGTTTGAACTTTATTACTTGAACTTGGGAGCCTAAATGAACATTCATGACGTAATTGTTTGTTTGTGTGTGTATATAGCAGCATTCAGAGATGCAGAGAAAGGTAGGTGGCTAGGAATGAGGCTGACACCATGGAATAAGTATAAAAGCATAGTTTGGATTTTTTTCAGTTGTGTTGGGTAAATTTATAGCCCAAATGCATTGCTGTACATATTAAAATGTGCCTTTTTTGTCCTGTGTTAAACTGTTTCAGACTTGTGGTTTTTTCTAGCCTCTTGTTTCGTGGCAGGAGCAGGCGCCTCAGTCTAACTCCCTGCTGAAGTAGGAGCGTGGCACAGGTACTTGGTCTGTGTCCTTTCTGTAGTGACACAAGTTTCAGTAGCAGGAATTGGGGGCTGTGAGGTGGGCTGGGGGAGTGACAGGTCTCTTTCCCCTCTGGTCACCAGCTGGTTGTGTCAAAGTCTTGCCTTCTTTCCAAATCCAAGCTGGGGATGTTTTGAGGCGCTTGAAAGAGAAAGGTGGTACCCAGTCTCTAACTGGTGACTATAACCTTGTTTTTCCTTGGCATGAGAACAGCACAAGTTGGGAAAACCCCTTTGCTGCCCTTGAATTCCTTCCCTGTGCTGGCTCTAGCAGTCAGTGCTTGCTTGGTGGGGAGGAGATGGGGGTGTGAGGATACTTGCATTAATAGCAAGTGAAAGCTGTGGGCTGTTGTACTCAGCTGGTTTCAGAAAACACAGTCATCACAGGTGCAAACACTGGGTATGGGCTGCTGTCACCTCTGCTTTTGAGCCAAGTTTGAGATCATTGGGGCCCAGGCTTACAGGCAGTAACTTTAGAATGTGGATGAAACTACTTTGTTGCTTCATGGGGTAGCACTTGAGGCTTCCTGTCTTCTCAACAACCCTGACAACTTCTCACCAACAACAGTTTGGCAAAACAGTGGTCAGGTGTTAAGATGGACTAAAACCTGAAAGCAAAATTTTCAGAATGGAGCAAGCTAAAAAACTTTCATGGAGCATAGCAACATGTAGCAACTTCTGTTCTTAAGGCTAAGTGACAGTTTGATCACTCAGAAATACCTTTATAGTCCCTTAATTATGGTAACTTTTAGTATCTTAAATGCACACAAAAAAAGTGTGATATTTGCCCCTACTTTATGGACAGTTGCATTTTAAAAGCCTCAATAAAAGCTGCATCTGGAAAAGAAATAGACACTTCTGTATTTGCTACCCTTTCCACATGTCTTCTGGTGCAAGGGAATAGGCAGCTGGAGATCCCAGCCTGAGGAAATTTGATGGGGAAAGTGGTAGAGCAGAAAAAAAAAGTGATGGCATCAGTTTAGGAGCTCCAATGCTGTTTCTGTTTAGTTGGTAAAATCTCCCCTTAGCCACATATGGGACTTAGTGTAGATCACTGCTGTGCAAATTGAGCTTGGCTTTGAATTAACTGCTAGTGAGCTGAGCCTCCCTTGATAGTATCAGCAAATGAGGACTAGAGCTGACACCTCTTTGTCTTTGTTATGTTGGGGGTCTGGTTAAGTTGCAGAGCTTGATTAAGGTCTTGGACCTTAGAGTGCAGTACCTATTGCTGCTCTGCACACACCCAGAATACAGCATTCCTTGGGGATGCTGTTCAGTACAGGACTGGGCACTCACATTTGGATACTGCAGATGGAGTGATGATGTTTCTGCTCTGGCTGCTCTGCTGTTGATAAATGCTGTAGTGTGAATGCATATAAATAACACATAATTTCCCCACGCACACTGTTTTGTGTTCTGACATGTCATCTCAAATATTGGGAACTGCTTAATTTCAGCCAGCATCATTATTGTCATAGAACACCCTCCAAATGCTCTTTTTCTCTGCTTTGGAATGCTTGTGGTATTTCTGAGAAGACATTTCTGCTTTGTGCTGCTGCACAACTCAAACTTCCAGTTCAACTTTAGTCCCAAGCCAGGCAAAGTAAATACATCTCTTATTAACTCCATGATATGTAGAGAAGGGTAAGCATAAAATAGATTGGGGAAAGGGAGAGGAGACAGATGAAAAGACTTTTCCTTGCATGAATTTGGCAGAACTGGCTGGGAGACTGCCTATGTTTCCAAAGTACAATGTGTGGATGCCCCTGTCCCTGCTGAAGTTGGGCTGTGGGACCAGGGCTCCAGCTAAGAAAAAGGGATGGTGCTGGTTCTGCAGCTGTTGAAACCTACTTGCTGCTGGGGGGAGGAAGAGGAAGGCTTGACTGGGTGGGATGGTCCCTCTGGATGCTTAAACAGGTGGCAGAGGTCTGAGAACTTTTGCTCAAGAGAAAGTGTCTGATGGGGATGTGGGGCAGAGGCAGCACTGACCCATGTCATGCAGGTCATTTCCCATGGTTAGTGCCGTTTGGTTTGCACTCAGGATTGTCCTGACTCTTGAGAACACAGGTGCTACTAAAAGGCATCACATTGCTCTGAAATCAAACTGCCTGGGGGGCAGTGGGATGGATGAAGGAGGCTGCTGAGCTGCTCTGTGCTGAAAATGAGCCTGGGAGGTAACAGATCCACTGCTTTGGCAGCCTATATATTCCAAAATTCAGCTGAGATGTGGTAAATACTTGGTGTGAGCCAAATCTGAGCACTTAGACTGGGGGGGAAGGGGCTGCATCAGGGGAGTCCCACCATGTGTGTGGTGGTCACTCTTAGCAAGCAGTCACAAGGAAAGCTACAAGGCAGGATGGTTTCCTACTGCTGTGTCAGGACCTTAACACATCTGTGGGGAAGGAGTGTGTTAATTTTCTACAGTAAAATTAATTAAAAATCCTAGTACAAATGCATATCTCCATAGGACAGGAAGCATGCTTTGGGATGGGACTGAGGATACAAACACAGTCAAAGCATCTCTCACACCTTCTCCCTTTAAGCAGCTGATTTTTAGGTAGTTTTACTCACTCCTAATAAACCCTGCAGGAGCAGCAGCAAGATGCAAGGGCTGCTGTTGGTTCTGGCTCAGTGGTGGCAGGTGAATGGCTTTTTACCTCCAGCACAATTCTGGCAGCCACCTCGAGTTTGTTTTCCCTCTGCTCACTCAAGCTGTTGTTCCCCAAGCAGAGGAACATCTCCCAAGTAAGCTCTCTTGTGCTGCAGGTTTTGGGGAACTTGGATGAGGAGATGGGATGTTTCCAGGGGGGTGAGAGCAGGATGCTGCATTTCTGGCTGTGCTTTCTGGCAAGCCCCAGATTCCCCTGTAGGAATGTTCACCCAAGCTCACTTTCCTCTAAAAGGTAATGAGAGGAACTGAGAGAAGTGGCATGTTTGCTTCTTTCTGCTAGGGCTGCACCACATTTTAATGCAATAAACTGCATTGCAAATCATAGCAGTGCTGCAAACAGTGTGCTGGGGACTGTTACCAAGAGGTTGCTCTCTAAATGTGTCAGCTTGCAGTGGGGAAGGGACTGAATAACCAGCATGCCTGACAGAGGGGTTTGTGCTCTATAAAGTGTCTTCATCCTCTTCTGCAGTCTGGGCTCTCGTGTGTGCCCACCCCTGCCTGGGCAGCATTTGGTAACCTGTGTTCCAAGCAGTCTGCAAACATCTCATCCTTCCAGGAGGTCTGATCTCTGCATGCTAAAGCAGTATGTGGATGGGGGGATGTCTCCTTGCCTGTGCTAATGCTCTTGATTGGAGCTGTCTGCTGCTAAGAGCTCTTTCCTGAGTGCCCTCCTGCACCTGGATCCCTAAATTAGGCAGGAGGCAGCAGCACAGCGGTACTGGAGCTGACAGCTCTGTATCCTGGCTGGTGAGTAACTCCCCCTCTTGGTCCTGGAGGTGGCAGGGACTCACAGAAACACCTGTGAAGTGGCTAAGCCAGGGCTTTATGTTAGGCTAGAGCAGGGGTGGCAGGTGACCTCCCCAGGAGTGGGGAGCCTGAACATTGTGTGGAGAAGCAAACTGGGGCTGTGGTGGGGCTGTGACCTTTGGAGGCTGGGATGCATAAACCAAACATTTATCTGGTTGAGATGGAAATGCACTAACTGTGGTAAAGGGTTGCCTGTCCTGTAGCTGTGTCCCCTGACATGATTGACTTCGTGTCTCTGGCTAAATTCAGCAGCCAGGTGAACCTCAGCTGGGAACCCAGCCTTGATGTGGGACTGGGTGCTTTGATGGTGTTTGTGGTTGACTTTTGAGCCTGTGAGTGCAGAGTGGTGCTGCTCTGCCTTCACACCTGCCAGCCCATCTGGGTCCTTGCTCCCTGCAAGACACCTGGGGAGCCAGAGCAGCCCCTCCACACAAGTGTCACTCACCACTGTGGCCAAACTCCCCTGAGGAGGAGGACAGGTAGGATGGTGTGAGTGATTGAGTTGCTTTTCTTTTTTTCCCAGCCCTTCCACTTGTAAAGCTCCCTCAGGTATTTCAACTCAGAAAAATGTTCTTTTTAAAAATTTTAATCAAATGTGGCCTGGCTTGTTGTTGTAAGAGCTTGTGGGTTTAACTGTTTCTTTGTGAAGCTCAAAATTTGCTTTATTTAGTTTAGAAAATTAATACCCATAGTAGGATGAAGTGATTTGAGGGATTGCTTGAGACAAATGCCTGTTGTCTGCTGCTGATGACTGTGATTGCTCTTTTACTGTGTGTTACCTGGCTGTGTCAGCAATAACACATGGTCCTGTAAAAGCAGCTTGAGAAAGGTGTAAGCAGGGTCAATTTGGTCTCCTGTTTTCCTACAAAACATGTTGGCTGAGTTTTGTTCTCTTTAGCTTTAGAGCTCAGACTAGGGGTCTTCCCTGTGCTTGGCTTCTGCAGCTGTTTAAAGCATTACTGCCTGTAGGTCCTGGCTGGGATTTCTCCCCAGTAGCAGGGAGAGCAGAAGGAAACGTGCTGGGTCTTCTGTTGCTTTATTTGTTGCTTCATATAGTAACTTTATTTTTGCAAGGTGCTGGGAGGTTTTTCAAACCAAGCTCAAAGATGAAGATGTCAGGAAAACTCTTAAAAGAGAACCCTTTATTCAAAGGACTTGTCTGAAAGTGGAATAGAACCTGACCAAATAGAATCATAGAATCTTTGAAGTGTTTGGGTAGGAAGGGACCTTAAAGATCATCCTGTTCAAACCCTCCTGCCATAGGCAGGGGCACCTTCCCCTAGATGAGGTTAGTGTTAGGCTGACTAATTACTTGCTGTCACTAGTGTTCCATTTGTTGGTGATTCCCACCAGAGCTGTCTGGCAAAACAATCCACTACCCTGCATATTTTGAACCTTGAGGGTGACTTGCAAAAGGCTTTCAGTGGTTTTGAACATAGAAGGGCTTGACCTTGTTTGTCTTCTACTCTTCCCTGTGGATCTCTGCTGAGAGAGGGCAAATGGGCCTGTCCCTTTTTAGAGCTCTGCTTGGGGAGAATGTAAAGCTCAGCCCTTTGACTTTTCCATTATCCATCCTTAAAGGGAGCTTATGAAAAAGCGAGAGGGTGACATTTTACACAGGCAGATAGTGATAGGACAAGGAGGAAATGGTTTTAAACTAAAGAGAGTAGATTTAGATCAGAAGTTAGGAAGAAGAGGTGAGGCACTGGCACAGGCTGCCCATGAGAAGCTGTGGATGCCCCACCCTCTCCTCCAGTCCCCTGCTTAGCTCCCTCTCGGTCCAGCACAGCAGCTGTGGTCGGCACATGTGGCCCAAAGGCTTCCTTGAGATGGTGTGATTTGCATTTAAGTTTTGGGAGCAGCCTGGACTACGTTTTCCCAGTAGTCAGATGCTTTAGGGAAGACCTTCAGCTTTCCTGGGCTGTTGGTCTGTGCCAGCTCAGACACCCACTGCTGCTGTTCCCTTGAGATTTTTGTGCTTTCAGCAGCATCAGGATGAGGATGGAGGTTATGGGGATGCAGGAGCTGCTACTGACTGGAGCGTGCTCTCCCAGCCAGCCCATGTGGGGCTGAACAGTTGTGCTGGAGGTGGGAAACAGGAGCAGGAGGCAGCTGAGGGATGCAGGTCTCCAGGCCTGGAGCAGACGGCAGCCAGCCCACAGGTCCCTCCCTGTGCCGGGGACCATCTGGTGCTGTGTTTCAGTCGGCCCTGAGCGACGAGGTTCAGCAGCCACTGTGGAGGAAAGGGAAGGGGTGGCCTCAGAAATGTTTGCTGCTGCTTGTGCTCGGGTCTCTGGAGGTGGTTACTGTCAATGAAGCACGTTAGGCTGTGCTGGGCACACGTTCTTGTGGCAGGGACAGGGATAGACTGCTGGGGGGGGAGATCAGGTGTTACTGAACGTGGAGGTGGGAAGCACTTTCATATATATTCTCATCCTGCCAAACACAAGGTTCCTGCCCATCAGAGGTGCTCTGGTAGTGTCTGTTTTTCATTTATCCCCTTCCAGGCCACGCTTGGTTGGTGGAGCTGTGCCAGAGCAGGTGGCAAGAGCCTCTCCCAGAGCAGATCTGTAGATCCCTGTGATCTGGAGCAGGATTCCCCCAGCCCTGCAGCCCCAGGGGAGCGAGAGCCACCTTCTTGCCATGGGTGCTTGGGCAGCCCCCCAGGGATGGTTCTGTAGGGGCAGCCCACCCTGACAAGGGCTCAGGGTACCCATGGTGAGAGAGGGGGATTCTGCCAGAGGAGCTGCTGGTTTGCTAGAAGCCTTCTCCTAAATATGGACATGATTATTTTTAATTTTTCATTTGCTTGCTCTGGAATCCTTTGCATTTTTCCCTTAATCCTGGAGAAGAATCAGCAGTGCCCTGTGTGCATGTGACATGGCTGTGCGCAAACTCCCTTTGTGACTTCTTTCTTTCACGAGAGAGAAACACATTCAGGAAAAGCAGGGCCCTGACAACAGGAATCAAGTGTTTCTAAATATGGACATCCCTTTTTGGACTAAAAAGTCTTTTTGTACCATGCATATTTCCCCTGTTAATCATTTCCTTTTGTTCCTTGCAAACTTGAGTCCTCCAATGTTATAGAAGGAATTATAGCTGCTGTGTTTGTAAACTTTTCGTTATGATCCATGAACTGGCTTGTATGTTGGATGGATTTGCTGGGGTTTCTTTTTAATGTGGTTGCAAAGGCCAGCACTCTGGTTTACTCACCCTAGGCTTTCCCTTTTTTAAAAAAACCAGTCATATTTGGCTTCAGCCCATCTCAAAATATTGGGGATTTTACAGGCTATTGAGCTTTGCCTGGTCCTATTCACCGCTTTTGTGTTGCACTAATTGGCTTGATAAAGAAGGGCCTGGGCTCTGTGGAGTGCTTCTCCTCCAAGGTGAAATGTGAGATGGAGGGGGAAATATTAAGATGTTCACTAGCAGTTATGCTCACTGGATAATCTGAATGCATCAGAAATGAGCTCGAGCTCAGACAAAGTCGGGGATTAGGAGTCTGAGATGGGCGAGCGGGTGGACATCTGGGAGCCTGCTGTTTAGCTCGTCTGCTGGGCTGGGCTGTGTCTTCACAATGTGCCTTTTGGGCACTGCAAATGAACAGCACGCTGGGATCACGGCGGCTCTCTGGGAGTGTGTTCCAAAATAACAATTCCTGTTGTTATTTGCAGAGGACCCCACCCTCCCCAGCAGATCTGTGTGTGTCCAAGCTCCCCTGTGACACTGGAGGGACACGCTCTGGTCTGATGGCGCTGTTTGCACGCCCCACTTCTGCCTGCTGCTCCGGGGCTTTGGGGGAACCTCAGGCATCCCCGTGGCTGCTGATACACAGCAGATGCTCAGGCCCTTGCTGGCGCAGTGCCCCTGTGATTTTGGGCAGGGGCTGCTCTGCAGAGCCCAACAGAAAAGCAAATGCACGGGGGAGGAGGAGAAAACCCAGCTGGGGCTGCTGAACCCTTCCTGTGTGCAGACCCCGTTGTCCCAAAGCTGAGCCCATTGTTACAGCACTGCCTCTGCCCCAGCAGCATCTGGAGCACTCTCTGCCCGGGGCTGGCTCCAGTTGCCCCATCCCTCTCACTCCCAGCCCCTCACCCTCATCCCTGCAGGCACGAGGTTCAGGGCTTGGTCCTCAGAGTGCCAGTGGAGCTGGGTCTCCTTCATTTGATAATGAAATAGGAGTTGAAAAATCCTTCTGCTTTTCTGAAAACACAATATTGGAGAAGGAATTACAAATATGTTGTGAACAGAAATAACTGAATAGTGGTTTGGTTTGCTTTGTTTTTTCCCAAAAACTAATTTCCTTCCCAGCCTCTCTGTATGTGCTCCCTTTCTGCTCCTCCATCTCCAGCACTTTGCTCGTGTTTCCATCCTTTTCCTACATACTCTGCCTTGGCAGCTTCAATTTTGGCCACAGCTGTAATGTGCCCAACGTGGCTGTACACAGCTGTAGCCTCACAGTGCTCCCAGCACATACCCACTGCTGCTGGAGCAGCACTGTGCCTGCCACAGGTGGGAAGCCTCACACTGAGCCAGCCAGCACTGAGAGGCTCCTTGTTCAGGAGAGCAGTGTAATTCCCACCCAGTGCTGTCACTGATGGACAGGATGTCCCAGGGAATTAAAGCAGGACTGAGGAGGGAGCCAGACGCAGTGTCACTGAGAGTGCTGACTCATCAATATGTGGCCAGGTTGTGTGAAAGCCCTGCAAAATTTGTAATTTGTGGGGGATGTTCTTGTTTCACTTGTCAGCTACACACACACACTAATCTGAGCCATGAGGCTCCGGGTGCAGCACCAATGGTCGGTGATTCCTGCTGGGCTGCCTTGTTTTCTTGTCTTTTTCTGGAAAAACTGCTTTTTTTTTTTTTGCTTGGGGAAACAGAGCTGAGTCCCAGTAGGCACTGACAGCATTTTTACTTCTTGTGTACTTCTGTGTCCTGCTGGGCTGAAACACTGTTGTACATTTTTTCTGGGTAGAAGCTTAGGCAGCTGCTGCTGAGGGTGATTTCTTGGCACTGGGTGGGCACACAGGTAAAACAGGTCCTTTGGCAGAGCCAGTGTACCAGGGATCCTGCCTCTTGGTCTGTGCCAGCAGCACCTTTTGGCTGGGGAAATGGAGGTCTGGAGAGGTAGAACAATACTGCTGTGGTCACCTGTGGGCACCCTGAAAGCCAAACCTCTGGAAAGCTGGATTCAAAATATTTGTTTTTGTCCCAGGGTGCTGGAGGCATGTGTTTTGCCTGAAAAGCAGGGCCAGAAAGGTTTTTTGTGTGCTGGGGGGGACTTCAGGTTAAGCAACCTGCCTGATTTTACACACAATAAATGCAGTTAAGCATTGCAATCCCAATTCTTCCTCCACTGTAACACAACTTTTCAGAAGTGCTGGCAGCACAAAGCATTGAAAATGCTCTATAACAGGGGGAGAGCCTGAGGGGCTGCCCAGGGGCTCTGGGAGCTCCCAGGGCAGGGACAGGGCACCCTGCAGCTCCCTGATACTCTTCTGGGCTTTCAAAGCCTTTGCTGTGAGGTGGAAGAATCCAGGTCTGGAGGAGGCAGCCCCGGTCCGTGTGTCATTCCCTGGGTTCAGTGGGGAATGCTCCTGCAAACAGGGATGCTGGGAGTTTGCATTCCCATGGGCCTCAGCCCTGAAGGAAGCCTAAAGACTTGGTCAATAATAAGCTTATAAGACAGTAAATCTTGGTAATGAGAAAAGCAGAAGACAGCATCTGCTGCACACAATGGCGCTGTGTATGGTCTGGTAAACAGCTATTGAAAGGAGCTGCCTGTTGTTGCAGGGGCTACAGCTGAACAGCCTGGTTCCCCTGCAGGACTGGGGGCTTTCACTGCCCCCAGCCCTCCAGAGTGGCTGCTGGAATCCTGCTGGGGCCAAGCACAGGCACAGGAGACCTGTTGCCCATGAGGCTGGGTGCTCACCACAGGTGCAGCAGCCCCTGCCAAAAACCAGAGCCAAGTTGCCACTGTCCTGCACGTGTGGAACTGGAGACAGGCATGAGATGGGACTGCCACAGTGATTCTGCTCCTCCTGTACCCACTCCAGTGCCTCCTGGCACTGGCTGCACTGGGAGATGCACATGCTTTGGAGGGTACTCTGCTGCAAATAGGGGTTGGGGTAAAAATGGGAAACAGCTTCTTCTCTCATCTTTGGAGGTACCAAAATGAGATGAGCTGATGGGCAACAGGTGCCTGGGGATGAATGAGTTGTGCAGGAGGCAGCAGGAACAAGAAGAGGCTGTGTCTTCACCTAACACTCTCTTCACCTGACAAAGCTGGTGCCCATGGGGTGGGAGCTGACAGTGGTCCTGCTCCTGCTCCAGCTGTATGGAGCCAGGTCTGCAAAATGGGGAGGAGGAGGAGGAGAGAGTTAAGGGGAAGAAATCTGCATATGGTGTGTAATGAATTTATGAATTGGGTCTTTAATAATTTACATTACCAGTTTAATACTTTGAATACAAACTATCTTGCCCATATGCTGTGCTGACAAACATAAAAATGGAGTATTCAAAGCTGTAATAGCACTACAGCAAAAAGACATAAAATGCCACTAGAAGGCTTAGGATAAATAATTGCATGCACACACCAGCTCTATGGCTCCCTGGTGCCAAAGGATGCATTGCAATTTAGTCCTCAGACTTTGCATTTGGGCTCGAGGACTGATGCAGTACCAGGAGTACTGCTCAAAATTCTGCAAGATGGGCACCATTTAACAAAGAAGAAGAAAGAAAAAAAAGGCTCAGACTTGTTTGATAAACACTGCAATTTAAATTCTGCTCTGGCATTACATGTGCTGCCAAGAGAATTTAGCCCTCTTATTTGCAGGAAGCCCCCTTCTTCCTTCAGCAGGGTTATTTGCATGTATTATAAACTGCAGTGCTGGTTTGCCATCTTCAGGCAGCTGCCACACACTGCACAGCATCCCTGTGCATCCTTGTCCATCCCTGTGCTGCTTGGAGGTGGTGGGTCCTGCCTGGGTCCACAAGGGATGCCCAAGGGAGGATGCACCAGGTGAGCCAGGCAAAGGGCAGCATGAATCCAGGCAAAACACAAGTTTCACCTCATCCCTCTTCACACCTGAACTTGTTCCCCTCTAATGCCTGAGCTATGAGGGGCTGGAGGAGGTGGGAGAGGGTGAAACAGCCCCAGGCCCTTGGTGCTGCCTTTTGGCCACCCTTGGGCTGCAGTTTAAGTACAGGGGAACAGTATGGGTGGCCTTGGGAGCTCGTGGATGCTGCAGATGATTCAGTAGTTTGTTTTTAGCAGTTTTCTGGTGCACATGTGTGTGTATGCACCAGGCACAGGGTTCTGCAGCAAAAGGAGCAGGTTTGCAGAGCAGAGATGCAAGTTGTGCTCACAGGGAGCAGTTGCATTTGTAAATGTCAGTAGACCTTGTGTTGTACCTTGTGGCAGAGCCTCTGCTTTTAAACACCAGCCCATTCACTGGTGCCACATCTCCAACACATCCCAGTTACAGGCAATCTCTCACAGAAAGAGCCATTTAAGGCTCACATTTGCATACACTGAATTTCTCAGCTATCAGAGTTACTCCATGCTGTAATCCATTCTGTGCTTCTAATATGATCAGTGAAAAATGAGGCTTCTTCCCAAATAAATCATCACCAATGAAGGAAATGGTGGTTTTTCCACAAGGCCTGAGGCTCCTGCAGTAGCAATGTCTTTTTCCAAAAGGCAGAGAACTCTGGGCAGGCTCATTCTGTGCTGCATGAGCTCACTGCCAGTCTCCCCAGGATCTAAACCCTTTGCATATGAATGAGTTTTTCCTGTCTCTGCCTCTCCCAGGATCTGCTGCTGTCTGTCTCCCACGGATGTGGTGCCAGCACCCATAGGCTGGGGTTGCCCCTTTTTGTCTCATCCATTATTCCATGCACTGGTGCAGCTCCTTCTCACATGCTAAGGGAAGAGGGGTGGATGCCAGTGTTTGGCATCCTGTGTCCTGGCAAGGTGGGCTGCAAGAAGTGAGAAAGAGAGCATGCTCCTCCTGCCTGTCCTGCTGGTTCCTGTGTTCCACCTGGCTCTGCTCCTTGTGTTCCTCCAAAGCCTGGTTTTGCTTGGGAACAGGGGGTTTTGGAGGAGCCCCACTCTGTCCCGTGGCCCTGGGGAGCAACCACATGACAGAGCAGACCTGTTACTGCAGCCAAAACCCCTCAGTGCAGAGAGGCAACTGGAGCCACTCCTGCCAGGGGCAATGGGACTTGTCTGGCTGGGGAAAGGTACCTGTGTGAGTCAGGATGGGGTGGACATCCAGCCCCCACTGGAAGAACTTTTCCCATTGCCAGATCTTCTGGAGAATAAGGCCCTCACTGATCCTTTTGATCCACAAATAAATTAGATGGATCAAGATCACAATGAGAAATATCCCCATTCTCATCCAGAAGGGATTTTCAGCATAAAAAGGCTTTATGTGACTCATAAACTTTAACATTTATTTCTGCATGTGAGGTAAATATTTCCCCCTCTGAACGTCTAAGCAATGCAATTTTGTTTGAAGCCTCCATTTGTTTAAGTCTGGAGGTGACAATAATTCACCTTCCTGTATTTCCCCAAGCAATGGCATAAGCCAAAATAGAGCAAACTCAGCTCTGGCCATTTGTCACTTGTCAGCTCTGTCCCTCAAATACATGCAGACAAGCTTTGTCCTGCAGTTTGCATCTGGGCACCTTCTGATCTTTGGCTGCTGCTAAATGGCCCTGCATTCTCCTGTTTAGAGGAAGAAATACAGCACACCTGTATGCAGCCACTGCCAGGGCAGGCAGGAAAGAGAGACATAACTTAATCTAACTCCAGATAAATCATGATTTCACAGTGATCTGCCTGCCACAGGCAGTCGAGAGTCCCATCTCCTTGGCACTGTAACAACACTTATCACTCAGTGTCCCAAAGAGACCTGCTCATGGCCAGAGATCACAGATGACTGAGAAGATGCCTGGAGTTGTAAACACCATCAATCTGGAGAAAGCAAACACTCCCGGGAGCTGATGTCAGATGGAGATGTTAAAAGTCAGAGCCTGTCTCTGCAGAGCACAAGATGCACACATGGGCTGCGTGGGTCCCCAGCCTCACACCTCCCCAGCTCTGGGACCACCTGAAGCTCCAGCAGATAGAGGAGACAAAGTGCTGTCTGTCCTCTTCCCTGGGAGGGCTTGGGTCCCTAGATTTTGGGGGCTGGAGCCCCTTGTGAGCCCCCAGCCCCTCGTGGAAGGGGACCAAGGTGGGGGTGAGCTGCTGTGGGGCAGAGGCACTGGGGCTGGCCTTGAGGCTGTGTGCAGCTGCTGGGGTGCAGCCCCATTCCTGCCAGCTGCCCCTTGCCCCCCTCCAACTCACAGGGCTCCTCCCAGACACACAGGCTGGTTTGGGAGAGGTGTTTGAGTTTCATTTCCAGTTCTCTGCTTACGGCAGAGCCCCTCAGTGTGGGCAGAGAGCTCCTGTCCCACACAGCTTTTGGAGAAGCTCCCCATTCCATCATGGGCAGGGTGTTTGCAGCACAGGTCCCTCACTTGGTTTTCTATCATTTGGTGCCTTTCCTGGCTTTGGTGGAGCCACTTCTGATTTACAGGCAGTGTCACATGAAATCTGAAGCAGGTGCTCTCCTCCTGCCCTGCTCCCACACAGGACTCCCCTGTTTCCCCTGCAGCTCCCAGGGTGGCTCCCTGGGTCCCTGCCTGTCCTAAGGACATGTTCATGTCCAAGCCTAAATTCAATGCTGACATGCACAGGCTGTTTGTTTATCTGTCTGCCTCTCTTTTTTCTTTTCCCCTTTTTTTAAAGGAAACTGAATCCAAGGCTGCCATGTAATGATGATGACATTTTTGTTAGTAGTTTTTTCTATTTCCATAGTTCCAAGAGGTAGAAAACAGAGTCCTGCTGGGTTAAATGCAGCACATGTTATAACAAAAAGACAGTCTGAGTGCCAAACAACTTGCAATCTTCTTTTTAATGCAAGGAGTGTAAAATTAAGATTACTATAGCAACACCTTGCCCACGTTGAACACAGATAGGATTTGTTGGTCTTTATAAATATATATGCATGTGAGTATGTGTATATATATGTAATGTACATATACAAATCCTAAATATCTCTGGCAACCTTTTCTGTAGTTGAATTTATATTTAATTTCAAGCTCTCTGTGTCACAGATCTAATTTGCATCCAGCCTTCCTTCAACAGCCTTGCCTTTTCCTTCAGGCTCTTTTGTGCACACTGCATGCCAGGCTTGAGTGCCCTCTGCCTGGGGAGAGTGCTTAGTCCCTGGCTGGGAGCAGGGACAAACTCTTACTGGGGGAGGTAATCCCATCTACTTGGGGTTTCATTTTGAATGCATACAACCCTGTTAAACCTTATAACTGACTTAACATGTCCAAATTTGCTTCCTTCAATCAGATTTTAGGAAAGTGGGGTGAATTTAAGACATGCAAATCCTTCATTTTTCTTCCCATCTCCCATCTCTTAAGTTATTAGTTCAACTTTTAATGAATTTCCTATGAGGTATGAACTGCAGCTCTCATTTCTTCCCCATGACTGAATAAAACCTGGGCCCAGAAACGCCTGCGGGAAGGGCAGAGCACAGCCAGGAGTGAGGAGCTGAGGGAAAGGCAGCAGGAGAATGGATGCTCCTGCAGCTCAGTGTCACTTAAATTCTCTAGAAAAGCAGCAGAAATTCAAGCACTGTTTTCACCTTGTTGCAGAGGTAAGTGAGTTACTGATAAAGAAGAGCTTTAACATCACCAGATCTGAAGAGAGCTGTCTTTGCTCACCAGCCTACAATCAGGCAGGAGGGGAAAACCAGGCACCAAACTGTGCTAGGGGGATCTGAAGGGTACCACTGTCTGCCAAAGACACACTGGGGAGATACCCTCTTCTCTTGAGGAGCAGGAGGAACTTGTGGCTCATTTGTAGCAGCTTTAAGGCTGTGGAGTTGAATACATTCCTTGCATTGGAGGGCTGGTGGATCCTCTGTTTAGAGACCAGATTGCAATGGAGATCTGAGAACCAAAACTGAAAACGTCTCCTGGCAGGCCTGGATGGAGAAGCTGGAAAGTAGCCTGGAGTCACCAGCTGCAGATTTCTGGTGCCTATGACTTAGCAGAATTAAATACAAGGAAATAAATCACAGGCAGCTCTGCCTGGAGGGTCTAGGAGAGCAAAGGGGTTGGGGTGAGGCAGGTGAGCAACCCCAATGGGTCTGTGGGGACAGCAGGAGTGGAAAGGTGAAGAATGGATCTGCAGGGCACAGAGAGGTCCCCTTTCAAAGCCCACCCAGGCAAATGCAACAGCTTTCCTTCAGACAGAACTGCTCTATGAGGAGGAATCAATACCCTCCTGCAGGACCTGCAAAAATGCAGGGGCAAAAGCATGCAGAGCTCATGCCCAGAGGAGGTTTCTGGATGGAGCTGTTGAAGAGATGAGTGGGACAGAGCAAACATGAGTGATACTTCACAAGTAAGTTGGGTGTTGGTGTGGACCTTACAGTGGCAGGCTGAAAGTACAGGGGCAGCTGAAGATCAGACCAGGCAATGGGGAGTGGGTTGAAGACCAGTGGAAGTTCATGAGCAATGATATATTATAGAGCAGAACAAAGTGATTTTTGTAAGATGGGCACTCAGCTGTTTGCTGCAGGAAAGTTGTTCCTTTGCTGAATTGTCCCTGAACCTGGGCCAACCTGTAGGCAGGAGAGACATTACCACCTCCTTGGCCAAAGGCAGGAGTAAAGGCAGGCTCCAGGGGTCCAGCAGGGCAGCAGGGCTGGGAAACAGGCCTAGAAGGAGTCAGCAAGGTGTGTAGGGCTGAACAAACCACTTCCAAGACCATTGGTTAAAATTCACACATACTTTCTCATCCTATTCTCTGGAATGGGCTCCCAGCAGGACAAGAGTCTGTTTATGATGGAAGTTAACCCTGGAAAGGCTTCCCCAGGTAAGAGCAGCTGCTGTGGGCAGTGTGAGCACCAGTGCTGTGCACTGGGTAAAGGTTTGTGTGCAACCTCAGCCCAGAGACCTGGTTGCTCCCCCCTTGGAAATGCAGCAGAGCTTTGCAGGTGTGCTGGACTGTCCAGTGAAATCAGAGCTTTTAGTGGGAGTACAGCAAAAGAGAATCATTTCTATTTCCCCAGAGGATGTGGAGTTTCCCACCTATGGGCTGCACATTGCTGATACGTACCAAAGTGATAGCCTGAGGAAAGGGAGTCTCTTCACTGGGGAGAAAACTTTGCTTGTGGAGTCAACTGGCTGCAGCCCCTCTGTTAATCCCCCCCACTGCCTCTGTGGATGGCTGCACTTCTGCAGGGGCAGGCAGGCACCACACATCCCCCTCGGCTCCACAGCGCTGCTGTGCCAGCCACCATCACCATCACCTCTCTGCTTTGTATCACTCTTGACCTCCCTGCTCCCTTCAGGTGTTTTTAAGCAAGCCTTACCGAGGCTGTAATCGGTTCTCACGTCCTCCTGTTTCTGCTCTCACCCAGCAATTTGTGCAGGGCTGTTGAGCCCTCTGCTCGTAATTGACAGGGGAAGGCAATCTGCTCCACGAGAGGAGCATCTCCACGGCTGCTGGAGCCGAGCAGCCTATTTCCCATAATGATGATGAAGTAAAACAGGATCTCAGTAACAGCTGTGGATGTAGCTGAGCCCTCATTACTGCAGAGGTGCTGCTGGGGACATAATTAAGAGCTCGATATTTGGAGTACAATGTGTGGCACTGTCCTTCCTACACCGCTGCCTTACAGGAAGGTGCTTAGTGCCAAGTGCTCCTGAAGTTTCCTGAAGGCACAGTTTGGGCTGCAGGAGGGAAAGCTCCTTGTCTTCTTTCTTAAGACAGTTATTTCTCTCCTTGCAGAGGACAACCATGGGAATTTCAGCCTTAGCATTGGAAGGCAACTGCCAGTGGCAGTGGCTTGTGCCATCCCCAGCTGAAAAAGCAGCTTGGATGCAGTGTGGGCAGAATGTTTGCAGGTGGGTGTGCATCCAAATGCAAATGGAGGCTGGGGAGGCAGGGAATGTGAAAGGGGAGAGTCCCCAGAGCATCTCAGCAGTTTCCATCTCACAGTGTTCCCCTGCACAGTCAGAGGATAAACTTAGGTCACTCCTCCACACACAGGTGAGTGGAGGTGGTGAACTGGGTAATACCCTGATGTTTCCAAAAGTTTGGCCTGATTCCTTCAGCTGATCCCTAACTGGGATGAACCCCAGGCTGGAGGAGGGGGAAGTGAGGGGAGAGAAAGTGAGGTGAGAGAGGCTGCAAGAGCTGCACTGGGAAAACTGAGAACAACCCATCCAGCATCTCTGTGGGTGCTGGTGTGGGAAACTCAGTGAACAGCGAGATTTTTGTGTGCACAGCATGTTGGGGCAAAAGGGATGGGCTGGAAAGAGAATGGTGAAAGGAGACCTGTAAGGAGAGGAGTAGGTTTGGTTTTGGTTTCTAATGGTAGGAAAAGGGCCTGGGTAAGGAATCTCAATGAGAAAAAGTGATCCTTTTCCCTCCTTCTTTTTCTCCTACTGTCCCAAGAGGTCTCTGTGGAAGGGAAAAGCCTGCCCCAGCCTCACTTGTGCACACACATTGGGGCATGGTGTGAGGAGAATGAGTGGTCCTTCTTCTGCTTGAGTCAAAGGCAGATCTTGAACACAAATAGGGTAGGGGGACTGATCTGTCATGAACAAGCTTTCCTCTCTTTGCATTGCTTTGATTTACAGGAGTTTCTTACTTGGATACTAAAACAGTTAATTCTTTAGGTTTTATTAGCTATTAAATACATTAATTAAATCCTTCTCTGAGGGTGTTTTTCCCCCAACAAACCCCACCAGTTGGACCATTTCCATATCTTTCCTTCAGCTGTGAATGTCACCTGGGCAGAGTCCTGTGCTACCTCTCAGTTGTCATCTGAACATCTTCCCTGAGCAGCCTGCACAGCAACCAGGCTGTCTTTGCTGGGAGCAGGCCCTCTAATTTGGCATTTTTTGGGGTAGGATTAAGCAAAGTCACTGAAAATTTCCACATTCTGTCCTAGAATCTTGAGAGCTGCAGCAAGACTGGTTCCAGCCATGGGATGCTGCCTGATATAGCTGGTGGTGAGAGCTACCACAAAACCCAGCACGTGTCCCCTGGATGCAGAGCTGGGTTTGAGGCACTGATAATGCTGCCGGGAAAACCTGAGTTTCTTCACACATATCAGAAGGGCTGGAGCTATTTGCCAGCAGAGACTGTGCAAATTCCATGCATAATTCAGCCACTGCCATACAAATCATCCCACCAGTAAGAGCCTTTTCAGAAAGCATGATTTGATCTCAACAAACTTCTACCTAAATGTGCTGCAGCCACCTATGACAGGTTTTAAACTTTGGCCATCACTTCCTTCTGAGAGGCAGAGTGAATCTAGGTCAGCCCCCCCTTGCTTGTTTGTAATGAGGCTAATTCTGATTTCATTCATGTTTCATTCATTCATCCTCGAGTTTGAGATGGGGGGAAAATGGGAGATTTGAAAAGGTAAGTCAGCCTCAAAGTCACTCTTCTTAAATCCCATCTTGGAGCAAAGGAAGTGGCTTGATGTTGCATCCCAAGGCAACATTGATGGTGTCATTTAATATTCAGGGTGTGAGAGGAATACAGAGTCTTCCTTCTCCCCCTTTGAATTTCGATTCAGCGCTAAGCAGTTGGGCTGAATGAACAGGCCTGTGTTCACGGCTTTTGCAGCGATGAACAAAAAGGCCTATTCTGGGTGAGCAGGCTGCTTCAGGCTGCTGCTCCAGGGACAAAGAGGGCAAGTGGCTGAACACGAGGTTATTGGCTTGTCTGGAGTTTCCAGGCAAGCGCGGCGGCACAAATAGAGCCGGTTGTTTGCGGATCCCCTCTGCGGTGGCAGCCCAGGGCAGGCTGCTGCTTCATCTGTTCATTGCTGGAGCAGCCAGCGGTGCTTTCCCAGGACTGGGGCTCTCCTACGCCCTGCACAGCTGTGCTGCCCCTGCAGAAACAGCTGCACAGGCCAAACAGATGAGAGAGAAGTCTGGGAGAGAGTAACTACTGGGTGTGGGTTTGGCCAGAGAATTGCAGGTGGATAGTGGTGATTCCCCCCTAGGTGATGGTTTGGAAATAACTCTGCCTCCCGGCCACATGCTGGATTTAAGGGCAGAAATGAGATAAGGGGGGGGGAAAAGGTGTTTGGCCTTATTTTTATGCTAATAGTCATGATGCAGGGTGGGACTAAATGACTTATTTTAGCTGTGTTTGTCAGGTCAGTGAGTCTTAAACTGCACCGAGGAATGAACCTCCACTGTCTGGGCTCTAGATCAGAATCTTAAACAAATAAACAGACTGTGCTGCAAAGGCATGTGCTGAAGCCCTCCACTGGCTGAGCACTGCATCTCTGTGTCATTCAACACCTGTAGGCTGCTGCTATCAATATGGGAGGCAGCAGAGACCTTTACACTCTCACCCAGTCTGTTCAGGGGTGGAGGAAACCTGCTCAGCCCATCACCAGGAGCAGCCATGCAGAGGCTAAAGAGTGTGGAATTACTTCATGTGGCAAAGGATTTATCAGCCTCATTTCTGCCTCTGCCTATGTGTGTCTCCCAAAGGCCATTGCTTGAGTCAAAATGCCCACGTGTTGAGAAATTACAACTTTTATTGCCTGTTGTTTTTGCTAGAAATAAATATGAGTACTTGGCTAGGCTGGTGCAGTGGGAAAAGAGGGGTTCAGCTTCATTCAGCATCTTTGCCCTGTGTGTGTGTGGGTCTGAAGAATAGAGCAGGTGTTTGGTGGGACACAGGCAAGGGACACAACTGAGTGCTACTGCTTGGGGACCTCGGTGTCAGGAGTGACAATAAAATTGCCCTTGCAGCTCAATGGCTGCTTTCAGTGGGGAAACCACTCATCTGCCCCATGGTCCTGGTGGTCCCCTTGGTCCTGGTGCCTGCTTTTGCAAGGCAAGAGTTACAGCTCAAAGATGGCTTTCCTGCACCCTGTCTGCAGCTGAGACAGGCAGCGTGGAAGTTGAGGCTCTGATTTTGTGTCTCTCTCTGTTCTTTTCATGTCTTCTCTCTCCTCTGAAGTGGGACACCAAGACACCTTTGAATGAGCTCATGTTGGAATGCTGAAATTTCCAACCTGGTATTCCTGATCCAGTGCTAACCTACCTGTTCCAGTGGGTGCCCAGGGGGCCACTAATTATTTTGGTAAGCATGAGGAGTTCCCCAGGGGTGGTTAAAGGGAATGGGTATGTCACTGTCACTAAGCATGCTTTGTCAAAACAACAAGAAAAATTTGCCTCAAATACGCCTAATTCAGTATAGTAGTATTTCCAGAGAACAGCTATTATCTTTGTATATTTGACAAAAGTTAATTGTCTCTGTGACAAAATCAGTGTAGCAGTCAGCCTGTCCCTGTATAGGAGGGAAAAAATTCTTCATTTATAAGCGATTCATTAAGTAGCATTAAAGCTGTCTCTGAAGACAAAATAATCTTTTTAAAGAGGACTCAAGGTAGCGAGAAGGAAGATTAATGCCTCAGCTATTTTTCAATTATGTAAGCTTCCATTTATTACAGTATACCTGGATTAACTCTTACTGAGCTGGGTTCCCTGGCAGGTAGGGTTGGGAAACAGGAGTGTTTTGTGCCACTGGACACACTCAGGAAGGGAGAAGAGATGCTCTGCACAGGGCTGCTGTGATGGGCATGGCAGGAGGTCAGGCACTGCCTCTCTCAGCCTCCCTGTTAGCAAAGCTGTGACAGTTTTGCACAATGAGTGTGCATTTATGGTGCTTGGATATTTCCCACTGGTTACATTCTACTTGGTCTTCCTGTTTGCCTGCATGTGCCTACTCTCCCTGGCATAGCTCAGGTACTGAAGGAGTCTGGTTTCTGATCCTAATTCAGGTGCCTTCTCCTGAGATCAAGTTCATGATCCTTGCACAGTCAAACGAGCCTAAATTATTCTAACACATTGGGGATACTCTTATTTCAGTGTGATTTATGTCAGCAGTTCTGGTAAAGTGTAATTAAAAAGGTCTCACTGATACCTCTACCTTTATTTTTTTCCCTTGCCACTGCTTCCTAGAGTGCTTGCCTTGTCTTAATTGAAGCAGTGAGGAGTCCATTTAGCAGGAAGGCAGGAGGAAACAGCTTGAAGATCATTCATCTAAATCACTCCACTGATGAAAACAGGTGCTCACTACATCTATCATCATTTCTTCCAAGTTTCTTACGGGAGATTAGTTGTTGCAACTATGCAGATACACACATGCCTGATAGAGCTCTGCAGACTCTCCCATCTAGGACAGTCCCTCCAGGCTGTGGAAAAAGACTGGGTTTTGCAAGTATAAATTATGCACCAAAAAAAGTGGCCAGATAAAAAGCCCTTTTTATGTTTTTCCAGTTGCATTTGTTTCATGAAATGTTACATCCTCTTTACCTTGTACTGCTGTGTGAGTAAAGGTTTTTTAAGTGTGAGGCCAAAATCTTTTTTGGGTAGCTTTGGTGCTTTTGCCAAGACATTTGTATGTAAAGTTCAGGTCCTTTGAAGTCACATCCCAATTCTCCACAGCTGAAACTTACCTGAGAGCATCTCAAAAATGGTGCAAAACTGGCAGAGAGGAGCAGAGTGAAGGTGAAAGATGCTGAAAGGATATGTCCATGAGAACTGACCTTACTCCTCTCTGCGAGTATGTCCTGAACACAGAGCAGCTGAAAGTCCATGAACAAAATTATTTGACTTACAGAGAGAAAATATTTTCAAAACTATGCAGAATTCAGTGCAGAGTGTCAAATGGAAGCCAAAAAAAGCTATATATCAAGCCCAAAATGCTGTCTTTAACTCTTTAACAATTCAAGAATGCAGGATTTTGATAATTTTCTTTTAAATCCTCTTTTTTTTTTTTTTTTCCCAAAATTCAGTGCCCTCCAGTCATGGGGAAAAGGTAAAAAGACATTTAAAGCATGTTGGCTGAGCAAGGTTCTGAATGCAGATGCTGGCTCTGACCCTGGGCCACCAGGCCAGGGCAGGTCCTGTTTGCTGCTGGTCTCGGCTGTGCCTTGTCACTGCTCCTACTCCACTGGTGGGGAATGAGCCATCAAAGGCTTTGCTTCTTGCTTTGTGACTGACTCTCTCGACCAAGCAGTTGTAAAGCCCCCATGACAGGTTGTGACATAACCTTAATGTTTGCTCGGGCACTTTGACCTGCACACAGGGGGTGGCTTTGGGCAGAAGCCAGAGGAGGTGATCTGGCAGCCCCAGCCTGCCCTGCCTTCTGTCCTGCCCATGGCTGATGCTCAGCACCTCTGCTGTGAACACAGGCTGAGGGAGCTGGGGCTGCTCAGCCTGGGGAAGAGAGTTTCAGGGACACCTTATAGCACCTGCCAGTCCCTAAAGGGGGTACAAGAGAGCTGGAGAGGGACTTTAGATAAGGGGATGGAGTCATAGAACACGAGGGAATGGCTTTAAACTGACAGAGAGTGGGTTTGGATTAGATATAAGGAATAAAGTTTTGACTGTTGAGGATGGTGAGACCCTGGCACAGGTTGCCCAGAGCAGCTGTGGATGCCCCATCACTTGAAATGTTCCAGGCCAGGTTGGATGGGGCTCTGAGCAACCTGGTGCTTCTGAAGGAGTCCCTGCCCATGGCATGGGGAATTGGATCTGAATCATTTTAAGGTCCTTTCTAACCCCAAACACTCCATGATTCCATAGTATCCCTATTTTCTCTTTTCTGATTTTGTTTTCTAAAGAAAGCTGAGAGCTCATGTGGTTGTGGTATTGCAGCCACAGTCTGACCACAGCAGTTCGGTCTCTTCTCGCTCATGTTGGTGTGGAATAAAGCACAGAAGGTGCCTGGAAGCCCCAGCCATGGGCTGGGCTGTGAGAGCTGGGAATCCCGACTGCGGGAGCCGGGAATCCCGGCTGATTGCGGGAGCCGCATATCCCGACTGCGGGAGCCGGGAATCCCGACTGCGGGAGCCGGGAATCCCGATTGTGGGAGCCGGGAATCCCGACTGCGGGAGCTGGGAATCCCGACTGCGGGAGCTGAGTATCCCGATTGCGGGAGCTGCGTATCCCGATTGCGGGAGCTGGGTATCCCGACTGCGGGAGCCGGGAATCCCGATTGTGGGAGCTGAGTATCCCGATTGCGGGAGCTGGGTATCCCGATTGCGGGAGCCGGGAATCCCGACTGCGGGAGCTGGGTATCCCGACTGCGGGAGCTGAGTATCCCGATTGCGGGAGCTGCGTATCCCGATTGCGGGAGCTGGGTATCCCGACTGCGGGAGCCGGGAATCCCGATTGTGGGAGCTGAGTATCCCGATTGCGGGAGCTGGGTATCCCGATTGCGGGAGCCGGGAATCCCGACTGCGGGAGCTGGGTATCCCGACTGCGGGAGCTGAGTATCCCGATTGCGGGAGCTGCGTATCCCGATTGCGGGAGCTGGGTATCCCGACTGCGGGAGCCGGGAATCCCGATTGTGGGAGCTGAGTATCCCGATTGCGGGAGCTGGGTATCCCGATTGCGGGAGCCGGGAATCCCGACTGCGGGAGCTGGGTATCCCGACTGCGGGAGCTGAGTATCCCGATTGCGGGAGCTGCGTATCCCGATTGCGGGAGCTGGGTATCCCGACTGCGGGAGCCGGGAATCCCGATTGTGGGAGCTGAGTATCCCGATTGCGGGAGCTGGGTATCCCGATTGTGGGAGCTGGGTATCCCGATTGCGGGAGCTGGGTATCCCGATTGTGGGAGCCGGGAATCCCGACTGCGGGAGCTGGGTATCCCGGCTGAGCGCCGTTTTCCTGCGGCTGAGAAGCTGCTGAGCTGGGAGCTTCTATAGCGCACACCTTACAATCGGTAAAAAAGTGTTAATCCGGAAGTAAACGGTTTTATTTTGTCGAAATCGGTTGAAAAAGTCCCTGTGGGGATAGGTTTGCCCGAGAGGTGGCTGGCTGTGAGCGGAGCCGCGGGGCAGTGGCAAGCAAACGCGCCCGGAAAAGCTTCAGTGACTCGAGGTGCGAAACTTCGCCTCGTAATCTCTCCCTGCCGGCCCCTCTGCCCGAGGGCGGGAGCCGTGCGGGCGCCCCGGCGGCACCGGGGGCCGTAAAGTAGCGGGGGCTGTGCGGCAGCGGGGGCGGTACGGCAGCGGGAAGGCAGTGGGTGCCGTATGCAGCGGGGGCTGCGCGGCAGCGGGAAGGCGGTGGGGGCTGTACTGTAGCGGCGGCTGTGCGGCAGCGGGGGCTGCGGGCCGATGGCTCCGGGCCGATGGCTCC
>VZRX01014085.1:36844-103746 GCA_013398075.1 Notiomystis cincta
GGGTGGATCTCTCCATCCCCCTTAGATCCCCATGGGCTGCAGGGGCACAGCTGCTTCACCACGGTCTCACCACAGCCTGCAGAGGAATCTCAGCTCTGGTGCCCGGAGCACCTCCTGCCCCTCCTTCTCCTCTGACCTTGGTGTCTCCATGTTGTTGTCTCTCACATGTTCTCACCTCCTTCTCTGACTCGAGGCAAAACCCTGTGACTTTGTTTTGATTTCCTTCTCAAATCTGCCATCACAGAGGTGTTACAAACCTCTCTCACTGGCCCAGTCCTGGCCAGCAGCATGTCCATCTCCAGAGCCATCAGCCTTTGGCTCTGCTGGACATGGTGGAAGCTTCCAGCATCTTCTCCCAGGAGGATCTTTGTGGTCCCCCTGCTACCAGGCAGTGCAAAACCAATACAGAAATGAATCAGGTTTCCACTAGAAACAGTAATTCTGTAATTTCTGAACCAAGGAATATTTGTCTTTGCTGTGTTTGACAAAAAGTTCCGTTACATGTGTAGGTCTCTATACAGTTACCCACAAATTAGTTGAAACAAAAATCCTATTATTAGGCAGATTTGTGTCTTGTGTCACATAAAGTAACACCCTGCCTCCCCAGAGGGCCTCCCTATGGACAGGAGAGCCAGCCTTGTTCAGCACAGTGCTGAGCTCCTGTTCTCCCTTTCTCAATCATTCCAAGCCCTGTGTCCTTCCCCTGTCTCTAGCAAAGGCTCTTCTTTTGTTTTCGGCCCCAAAGAGCATTGCTGCCCCAGGACTTGATGTTCCTAAAAGTTCTGTAGAGCCAAGTACTGGTATAGACAATGGTAAATAATTAATTACCTTGCAGACAGTCCTTCAACACAAGCTGGAACACGTTTCAGGAAGAGTGAAGGTGGGCATATATGCTCGAAGTAACTGTTCCCTGTGATTAATTGAAGGCTTAGAAAGACAACTGTCATGACAGTTGCATCTGCTGGCCAGTTTCAATGGCAAGTGCCATCCAGATCTCACTGTGGCAGTTCCTTGGCCCTCAGTCCCACATGCAGGCTGCTGAAACACCCCTGCCCAGCCTTTTTAGTGGTTTGCATTGGCCCTCCCAATACATTTGCCAGCACTCAGTTTTGGGGCTCATAGGAGAGCAGAGTCAAGATCAGCAGGAAGGATCCAGGCTTGCCTGGTGAGGGAAGAGCTGATGGGAACTGTGTTTTTAAGGCACACTGGTGGACGAGGGAGGCATGTGAGGCTCCTGCTCCCATCCCTGAGGGAACAGTGAGACAGGGATGGCAGCGTGGTGGCACTTCCCTTGTGCTGCTGTCAGTTTTTCTTGGCTGGTTTCTAGGAAAATGGATTATACCACATTCAAAATATTCACTACCGGATTTAATAATATTTCAAAAATAACTTAAATGTATTTCTTTCAGAAATTATATTCCATGGAAATCCTTTCTGTTTATCTGCTGGCATTGCCAAGCACGTACTCCAAAGCCAACATCCACACAAGTCATTGCTTTTTTAAACAGAATGGGAGAACAATAGCCTGTGTCATTAGCCTGGCCCCGTGCTGTCTGAGGACAAGGGCTGTGCATTGTGTCAGTCCCTACCTGCTTTTTTTCCCTGAAGCTGTCTGGGTCATATGTCTGTGTGGCACTGCCAGAGGCACCTCAGGGAGCACAGCCAGAGCTGAATGGCTGGGCAGTCTCCCTCTACTGCTACACCTTTGCCAGCTGAGTTTGTTTTTCAGCCTCAGTACCAACAGAGATAGGTCTTCAGTCTCTACATGTCAAGGTCCTCCCTCCTCACCTCTGAGATGCTCTGGGACTTTCTGAACAGGGTCTCAATTGTGGAGTGCGGGGTAGGTGGAGACCTCTCAACACTGGCCTGATGTCCTCTCTGCAGAGCTGATATTAGCCAGCCGAAATAACAGCAAACCCCAGGCCTTCTGACTGATTGCCCAGCCAAGGGAAGGAGCCCAGCCTTACAGCACCTCCAGGACAGTCCTGTGTCTTCTCTGTGTGTTCAGAGAGGAGGCCAGAACTGAAATTCAGGAAGAGTTCAGCCAGTGGTGCCATGAAGATGTGGGCCTAAAGGTGCATTAGCTTTACCTCAAGTGTAGTGAACATCCTTTCCAATTCCTGGTACAGAGATTGAAAGCAAGTCATAACAACATAGAATATTCCTGGAAGAAATTTCCAGTAGCATTTGGAGTAGTCTAGAGTTGTCAAAGTTGGTATTCATGCTTTTTTCTCAAGCTCCCCTCCCACCTCCAGTCTTCTGAGTCCTGGTGGAAGGCAGGTCATGCTGACACTGGCAGTATCTGTTAATTAATCCCTGACCGAAAATATCTGTCTCTTCTGAGTTTGGCACCATTAATTTATTTACAAATGGTCGGTATGGTCTCAGCACCTCAATAAACAGCAGTAGCAAAGATTGTAGAATTCACAGAATGGTTTAGATTGGAAGGGACATTTAAAGGTTACCTGGTCTAGCCCTCCCTCACAGAGCAGGGACATCTTCAACTAGATCAGGTCACTCAGAGCTCTGTCTGACCTGGCCTTGAATGTTGCAGAAATGGGGCACCTACCACCTCTCAGGGTAACCTGTGCCAGTGGCTCACCATCCTCATTGTAAAGAACTTTCCTAATATTTAACCTAAATCTACCCTCTTTTAATTTAAAACTATTACCTCTTGGTCCTAGTGCAACAGCCCTTGCTAAAATGTCTGTCCCCATCTTTCTTACAGACCTCTTTAGCTACTGGAAAATGCTGTAAGGTCTCCCTGGAACCTTCTCCAGACTGAATGTCTCCAACTCTCAGCCTTTCCTTCATAGGAGAGGTGTTCCAAAATGAAGATAAGTTGAAGAGTTAGCTGTCCTCTGCTTTCCATCACTAGTTCTGCCTGTTTTCTTTCTGGCTTTTCCAAAAACATTGGCAGCATCTCTGGAGTTTTCAGTGCTCTGCTTTGCAGGGAGAAATTAAGCTAGAATGAAGTATACTGGTGCCTTTATGTAGAAGTGCATGTTGTCAAGGCAGAGATTATAACTTGGTTTTTCCAAGGGAAGACTAGAAATGAAAAAACATTTTCTACTGTAACTAAGATGTGAGCAATAAGTCAGTGGTGAGCTCTGTCATTATGGCTTGTGTCTTAAACAGTCTTTCTTCTTGCATTCCTTGCTGAGATAGCTCTGGGCCCAGAGCAGTTCAACAAACCCAGCCTACTGGAAGGTCCCTTCAGGTTCCTTCTCACCTAGGATAGGAGGATTGAACACCTTGGCACATGTACTAGTCTTGTGGTCCTTCAGGGACAGAATTAGAGAATGCTTTGTTTTGGAAGGGATTTTAAAGATCATCTCATTCCAACCCCACTGGCACTGGTGTTATCCTCATAGGAAAACAGAGATTTTGTAAGGCAATGCACTCTTGCTCCTGACAGATGCTGATGAACCAGTTCCTAATGATCCAAAACCTTGCTGGGGACTTTAGAGGGCCCTGTTTTAGAACAGCTGGAGTGAACAAAACATTCCCTGCCTGGTCTAGACTCGCATGGGAGGGTGAGGTGGTGCTGTCTGCCAGCACCTTGCTCTAAGTCCTTCCAAAAAGCAAGTCAGGACAGAGAAGCTGTCAGGGAACTGACTTGAGGGAAAACCTAGGTGGGAAAAACAGGGTTTCCCATGAAAGACAATGAGGAAGTAAAACTGACTTGCCTAATTAAGACAATAGACTAATTAGCTAATGAGAGAAGTCTTTCCAGAGTGGATGTACCGTTGGAAGCCATTAATTAAATTCTTGGTAAATCCAACACTGGATAAAGCCTTTGATTAAAGCATGCAAGAGCAAGAAATAGCCAGCACTGTGTCCCTTAGCACACACAGAGCCTTCTCCATGGAGTCTTTAAAATAATAAATTTGCTCTGGAATAAGTTATACTGATATAGAAACAGAGCAGTGGGGAAACAACAAACAGGGCTTACAAGGAGCTGGACTGTTTCAGTCTTGCTGTGGCAGCATCTGTTCTTCCTTACTGGTATTTTGACTCCAGTTCTCTCATTTGTTATTTCCTTTTTGAGACAAATTTCTCCCAGGAGAGGCTGGATTTCTTCTGATTGATCGTTGGTGTTACAAAACCAGTTGCTGCTGCTCAGTTGTTCCCATTGCTCTGATGGACCAGTCTTTTACAGTTTCCTCCTACCTTTAAAAGTGATTCTTTTAATAATTTGTAACAAATGTGTAAAGATACCAGGTTTTCCTCCCATATGGAATGAAAACAAATAATCAAAGTCTGACACCTTTTTCCTGGAATGTGATTCTGGTTTGTAATCAACTCTTCTGTTTTTCTCTGCTCTGTTTTTAAATGAGTTTCAGTTCCTGATAATCAATAAAACTGTCTATGGCCTGGCCTGCAAGAGAGCTCAAGAGGGACTTTTTACAGGGGCTGTAGGGACAGGAGAAGGTGGAAGGGCTTTGTGCTGACAGAAGGCTGGATTAGATGAGATATTAAGACAAAATTCTTCACTATGAGGATGGTGAGGCACTGACACAGGTTATCCAGAGAAGCTGTGGATGTCCCATCCCTGGAACTGTTCAAGGCCAGTTTGGACTTGTCTTGGAGCAGCCTGGTCTAGTAGAAATTGTCCCTGCCTGGGGAGTTGTGTCAAGCCCTTGGCCACAAGCTTTGCTTAGCTGGGCTAAAATCCTCCTGGAACTGGAACAGGAGGATACCACATGTCAGTAAGAGGAAGTGCTGAGCAGCAGCACTTAGTTGAGTTTAACTTTCTGCTGTGGACATGTAAGAGAAATTAATTCTAAAATAGAAAGCTGACCGGTTATTCTGCACCGTGTCATTCTAGAAAAGCACTTCTTTTTTAAAGAAGAACAATCAGAGAAGCCAGTTCCTGCAAAGCATTCATTTTGTGTTTGTCCTTTCACACACCCTTGCTTCTCTAAATCTGCTGAGACTGATCTTTCACCAGGAAATGAGGAAGACTGGGGTGCTGTGTGTGAGGCCTCTAAATGCATTTGGTTGGTGACTGCAGGATGAGGATGCCAGCACAGATGGGCACCTGGCAGTGGCTTGCACTTCAGAAGCCAGTGGCCCTTTTTGTTCTGAGGGATCTGTTCTAACTCCTGGACTTTCCTGAAAGCAGGATTCTCAGTGTGTGCTGAATCCTTTTAAAAGTAACTGGGTTGGATTCGAATTTGAAGTCCTCTAAATACTGTAAGTAGCTGGTGGTACAGCTGTATTTGTAGTGGCATCCTGGCTGCAGTGCCACAGCTCTGAGCTGCCACACCAACAGGGACTGCAGGACTTGGCAACGCCCAGTTGGGAACAAAGGCATTGGACACAGAGTGTGTTGTGTCTCTGTGTAGGGTCCTGAGTGCCTGTCCTGTTCTCCCACTGTGCTGAGTGGTCCTTGGGGGCAGGAGAGTGGGGAAAACAGAGTGGATTCAGGAGAGAGAATGACTCCAGTCATCCTAGAGCTCAAAGCAGAATTGGAAAAGATCTCCAAGATCATTGAGTCCTACCATAACCTAACACTGCCAGGTCCATCATGAATCCTGTCCCTAAGTGTCACATCTACACATTTTTTTTAACATTTCCACCAGCCTGATTGCCCTTCTTTGGACACAAATCACTTGAACATTACTTGAACAAATACTTGAACAGCTCTGCTCTAATAGGAAGACAGATATTTTGCAATCATGCTAAAAGAAGACTGTATAAAAGTCTTCTGATTTTGGACCTTTTGTCCTGACTGGTGCCGACTTTAAAGGAGGTGGGGTCTCTGCTGAAGTGGTCTTGAAGTGGCACAGGAATCGAACAGAGGAAGCTGTTGTGGAAGTTCCCTGTGGTGTTGGTAAAAGGACATTCTGAAGTTGAAGTGTCCTTCAGTGGCAAAAGAGATGAAAGTCGCTTTGGCTTGGATACAGCCACTTTCTTATGCCCCCGCCTGTGATCTCTGTGGCTGTGTGCTTGTCAAAAATGGTTTTCAGTGTTCTGTTGTGGAGAGTATGAGTGGTTAGAAAGCCCTTGTGCTGGCTTTCTAGGCAGCTGTGAACAAACCCCAGTGCTATTGATATCCCTCCCACAAAACTGGGCCTGGTAATGTTTATTCTTATTTTTCACCCTTGCGAAAGGAAGACAGAAGATATGATTTCTTTAGGATGATGATGAGCTATGGACTTTAACAAGAGCCTCCTTTCCAGGGGACTGCTGCCAGACCAATACACTTCAGCCAGACTGTGTGCTGCTTTCTCTGTCCTAGACAAGGAGATTTTTAGAGCTGTGGTACCTGGAAGAAGCTGTGTTTGTGTCCATCTGTCCTGGTTTCAGCTGGGATGGAGTTAATCTTCTTCCTAGTACCTGATACAGTGCTGGGCTTTGGATTTAGGATCAGAATAGTGTTAATAACACACTACTCTTTTAGTTGTTGCTAAGCTTGAGTTAGTGTTTACACTAACTCAAAGACTTTTCAGCTTCTCATGCTGCCCTGCCAGCAAGGGGGACAAAAGGAGCTGGAAGGGGACACAGCCAGGACAGCTGACCCCAGCTGACCAAAGGGATGTTCCAGATGTCATGCTCAGCCTATAAATTATGGAGAAAGCTGGCAAGGGGATGCTGCTCAGGGACTGGCTGGGCATCATTTGTCAGGTGGTGAGCAATTGCAAATGTGCATTACTTATTTTGCATATTCTAATTCTATTATTATTACTTTCCTTCCATTTCTGTGATATTAAACTGTCTTTTTCTCAACACACAGATTTTACCTCCCCCATTCACTCTCCCACTCCACTGGGAGATTAGTGAGCAGCTGTGTGGTGTTTAGTTTCTTGCTGAGGCAAAGCGTGACACCGTCCCATCATCTGGCTTACTTTATTTCTGTTGCAAGTGCCCAGTTTGCATTTTAAGAGCTGCATCAGGGATAATGCTTCTCCCTTGTGAGGAGTGCTGGTGGTAGGTTGTGACACCTATGGATCACCTGCCTGTGGAGCTATAGTTGCCCCTCACATCATATTAGTTTCTTTGTCACGTTCCTTCTCCCTTCATCTAAAATTATTTTAAGTATATTTCCAAGCTGTGGAAAGCTACTGACATTCAGAAACTCTCAACCTCCACCACCAAGAGCACGATTCTCCTGCATTTTCTATCAAAAAGTGGGTTATAACTCCTCATTCCAGTAACACCTAAGTTTCCAAATATTTATGGGTTGTTTAATATATTAAGTCTATAAATTCAAAAAGTAGATGTCTGCTAATGCATCAGATCTGTTCCTTATGCCTCTTGTACTTCCCTGCCTTCCTCACAATCCTGCTGTATTAATTTCTTCAGGGACTAACAGCGTCTGCCTGTAATTGTGTTGGGAGTATCTTGAGAAGTAAGAAGCCAGATAAAATTCAAAGCAGGACAAGGCAATCTTCATATGGATTTTGAAAGTGCTGGAAGACTGTGCATTAAAGAGATCAAGCACCTCTGCTTTTGCCCTTTCCTCTGTGTCTGGGTAGTAAATGACCTGCATTAAAACAAAACTCAGCTTACAGTTGTAAGCAGCAAAAAGACAGAAACAGAGCAAAAGGAGTCTAAAATTAGTTTGTGAAGCAGCTTGGTGCCTTCTGACTTAAGATCTGTGTTCTGAATCATTGTTGAGAAACATAACCCTTTGTCCATGTTATGGATTTATGTAGGGTTTCAAAGGAAAGGGTGAGATCAAGTCTGGTGTTGAGGTTTGCCTGCCGTGAGTCTTCCTCTCAGTCCCCCTCTCCTATGACACTCCCATGGGAGTAGGCCAAGACAGTTTCACTCTGGGAAGCAATGTAAAGCTGGCTTTCACAGCATGGAAAATATTTGCTCTCTTCTGCCAGTCTTCTTCCTTAATCTCTGAATATCTCCATGCAGAATCTCATCTGTAATTGGAACCTGAGAGTATGATACCTATTAATCACTGACTTAACATTTATTTATTCATATAACTTTCATTGTCTTTGATCTATGTTGATAAAAGGGTTTTATTTTCAATTGTTCAAAGTCAACTGTTTAAAAAACCACACAAAACCAACCCTGTTGGCCCAGGCACCCATACACCAACATGAGTGAATTGTGTGCCTTGTCATCCTACTAAAAGTTGCAACTTCTAAAACAAAGGTGAATCGTTTTATCAGCAATTCTGGCAGCTCAGGCAGGGGTTTCTATCAACAGCTGCCTTAAAGGCTAAAGGGACTAAACAGGGGTGCATGTTTCAGTGTTGTTCTGAGACAGTGGAGACACAGCCAACCAGGTTGTTTGAGCTGAACAATGGACTTTTTGCACACTTAATTGATAGCCTGATGTTTTCTCAAAATGTGCTGGTTAACAAAAATAGTGATTGCATCACTAGGATACCAATACATCAGAGAATCACAGAATTTCTGAGGTTGGAAAAGACCTCCAAGATCCAACTGTTAACCCAGCACTGCCACGTGTGCCACTAAACCATGTCCCTAAATGCCACGTGTGTCTCACCAGTGCAGGAGAGGGAATCACATATGACCCTTTCAAAGTGCTGTAAGCACTGTGGAGAGCAAACAACTGTATTCTGTTCCTGGCAGTATCTTTAAAAATTTAAATGTGAAGTAGCCCAAGAGGAACTGGTTGTAGAGCTCTGTACATCATCAGTGGTGTAGTCTGGTTTTTCTCCAACACCTTCAAGACAGAACTTTGGAAGAATTTCAGAAAAAAAAGTACATTGTAATTTCACAGTGGTTAAAAAGGTATAATTTCTTTACAGAAGTGTATTTGGCCAAATTTTAAAGATTTTTTTCTTTTCTTCCATGGCTAGTTTTGATTAAGATCTGCTTTGCAACAACAGTAAAGCCAAAGCTTTTAGAATTCAGAACATGGAGAAAGGCACTGCAGATTTATTGGTGAGGCTGGATGTATTTCATTAACACCACCATGGGGAAGTCTGATTCTGATTTATTTGCAGAAATTTCACAATTTGGCAGTGCTCTCTGGCAGACTTCCTCTTGATTTTCAATTTTCTGAGTATTAGGATTGGCCTGAATCGAAAACTTAGTTTGAATGGGAACTTCAGCTAGAACTTGAGAACATTTTTGAGAACCTGAGGCACACAGGTAAACGTTAAAGAGTTTAGAAGAAACCAATAGTTGCTGATCAATGCAGTTAGTGCTGTAATTCACGTATCTGTTAGAAACAGGACTTTTCCAAAAGCTTCTGTCTAAATTTAAATGGACTGTTTATAGCAACCAGCCAGTAATGCAATATACTGAGCAAAATGTGCTGAGCATGTGAAGCAAACAGGGTTATTAAGCCATGAATAAATCATTGGTTCAAATCAACTTGCACTAATGATGGTGCCCATTTAAAGAAAATGTACCACATAATTCAAAGTGTTTCAGAATTTATAATAATAATTATAGTCTTAATCACCAGGAGGCAATGTTTCTTTCCCTTGGCCACAGAGGAAACCTTAGTAATGTAGGACTTCTCTAGATATAAGACTCTAATTTCCCCATGGCAATCATATCAGACATGTGCTGTTGTATGGGATTATCCCCCTCTGCCAAATGGGGAAAGGCAAAGAAATATTACAAATTTGGCCTTTTATATTGTTTTAGGAAGAGAATGTCTTTGACTCTTAATTTCTGTACTATGGGGAATTGCCACGTCCAGATTTGGGTTTTGGTGTTTAAAATTGGAACAGAAAGTTAAAATTCCCTACAGACTGGAGACTGATTGCAGCTTGTCAAAACACTCTATTACTGCTGAAAAATGTAAATGTGCATATAAGGTAAAATGGAACTTTCCCATAAGGCAGCTCCTTCTAGCAGAGGTGGCACAGGACCAGATGACCCTCAGGTCTGCTGTGATGTGGCTGTTCTCAGGCTCAGTGTTCATCAACACTTTGGTCTCCATGAGGTGTAAGAAAACACTACCTTAACAGACCTCTGTGCATTAAATCAATGTGGCAAATACTGACCTTATTTACCTGGCTTTCGGAAAATTCTTTTCTTCTAGTGGCACTCAGAAAGTCCAAACCATTTTTTATAGAGAGAGCTGAAAATGCAGGATACTGAATCAAAAGGAAAACAATCCAAATGTAAGCTTTCTACAGCTCCTTGTATTGCAACCCCTTGAATTAGTGCTCTCAATGACTTCTAGGGAAGCCTTTTATTTATTATATCAGAAATAACTATATGAATTCATACACTTTAGATGTATACAAGTAGGTTCCCAATCAAGAGGAAGAATTTAAAGTTGCTTTATGAGTGGGTACTTTCTGCAGTTTTTATTTTTTATGCTGCTTGATGCTCTTTATCTTCCTAAAACATGAAAACAGGACAGTTAATGTTGAGGGATGGGATGAGATGTAGTTTAAAGAATAGAAAACCACCAGGAACAGCTTCTTAACTTGTAGGGTTGCCTATAACCCCCTGCTAAATCCATCCTTCAGAAACATCTTTAGAAGTATGGTGCTGATGTTGCTGCCCCAGAAGCATTGTGAGTGTTCACACCTGCTGCAGTACACCAGGATCTGCCCTGTTGGGCATGTCCCAGTAGCATTAAAGGGGAAGGAGAGAATTTACCTGTGAGACTTGTCAGTACTGGGAAGGGAAGTACCAAGTGGGTTATTTTTCCTGTAACATCAGGTTTCCCACTGCACTTGCTTTTCCTGTGTTTCACTGAAAAATAGAAGAAAGCACCAAGGGAACGGGATAGAAACGAGGATAGAAAAGAGAGGAATGGTAAGGATTCCCTTGTCTGTGGGATGTGGCTTTATGAGTCTCATAAAATGCTTTTCTGCTTTTCCTAGTGAGAAATAGTCATCCAATTCTGTTATCTTTAAGAGAATGATGATTCATGCTCTCAGAATGAGTGCTCTTTCCAGTTTTCCACATCTTTTCAATGCTTCAACAATGTCTTGTGGAGATTTCTTTTTCCCAAGAAAGGCTGGACCAGATGATCCTTGGGGTCCCTTTCCAGCCTGGTTTTCTATGATTCTATGATAAAGTGTATTTGATTCTTGTTATTTTTTCCATATGTAGTTGTGCAGTGTTTTCCATTAAGGCCTCTGTGATTGTGTCTCTGGGAAATGTGTGTAGATAGGTAGTCTGTGCCAGAGTCAAAATCTGTGTAATTATCTAAATGACTACATACCCTGAATGCTATAGAGTTGAAGAAATTTGTGGCTTCTAACCTGGGCTTTATCAAATTTTTAGTTTTGTGTTTGATATTATGTGGGTAATTCACATTATGTCATCCAAGCTTGCAAAACACATCTCCAGAGTATTTGTTCTTGGATGATTAATAATGAACATTAATCATAATTAAAGGCATGTCATTATTTGAACTTTTTGTGTCCTTTCAATGTTTATGTGACTTGCAGCAGCTGAAAATACTGTTGTAAACACATGATCACATCCATGGAAAGAAATCTGTAAATGCTCAGAAGACTGCTGAAAGCAGAGCTTTCTTTTCCTGGACTTTATATGGTGTCAGCAGCGCTTTTACCTTCCCAATGTGTCTTCCTTTTTCTTCCTAATACAGAGAAGAGCCAGCTTTGCCTTCCTGTACAAACCCCTGTACATGGATAGCAATCCAAATTAATCCTGATACCATATTTATGTACCATTTGCACATTGCAGGAGAAAGTGTAAGTGAGGGAGGGTAAATATTTAGAGAAGAAGGTTCTGTCATAGCCTATAGCAGTGGGTGTGTGCTGTGGACACGTCACCCCAAAACATGTTGTAGGATGCACCATGGTGAGGTAAGGCCCAAAGCATCCTTCTCATCATGTGTACAAAGAGGCTGGATCCAGCACTTCCAAGAACCAGCCAAGTTGGGTTTGTTTTCAGAGGACTTGTTCCCACACAGTCTGCAGCACACTCACCCCGGCTCAGGCTGCGTGTACTGGACAGAGCATTTCAATTTCCAGCTCTGCCTGTAGGGAAATGAAGGCACATGTGTTTTAAGACCTACTGCTTCTCCTTGCAGAGGTCACACTAGTTCAGTGAGAACTGGGTTTGGCTTCCCATGACACAGCAATCTGAAGGGAAAAAATATGTGAATCCTGGCTTAAATGGATAATGTGAAATGCAGATGTGTCATTCTGCCTTGCCCTGCTATGTGCAGGGGCAGGGCTGAGCCTTTTGCTTCTGCTGACAGGGGTCTTGCATGGTTCCCAAAGTGTCAAAAGTTGAAGGCAGCTGTACTTTTTGGGTCTCTAGAGAGAGTGTGCAGTGTCCCCACTCCCTGACTTCCCCAGCATTCCGTCTGTCTTTGTCCACTTCCTCTCTCACAACCTCTCTCCTGGATTTTGTCTTCCTTCAGCCCAATCCTATATGAAAACAACAGAGAGAATTGGGAGGGGCTGTCATTTTCCTTCTGCTGTCACATTCACCCCAGAATGAATCTGAAGGTGACTTCTGAGTTTAAAGTGAACTAGCAGCAGTTTTCAGCATTGTCTGGCATGTTCTGCTCTTACTCATGATTTTTCTCTATTCATTGAATGCAGCCTCAGGTTAGAGAGGGAACTGTCCTGCTGACTGCAGCAAGCAGGCAATGCAGAAGGAGGGGACACTTTATTCATCAGCTCCCATTGCTTTCATTTGTGATGTCAGGCCCTGTAGTCACATGTGTGAGTTTTGCAGGAGGGTGGAAATTCCACTCAGTTGTATTGATGTAGGCACATAATACAATCTATGTGTTTTCTTCAGCCTTTTTCTCACTTAAAACCCTTTTGTCTTGTTGTTATTCTTGAGTGTTTCTTCCTG
Source organism: Notiomystis cincta (assembly GCA_013398075.1). Lineage (NCBI taxonomy): Eukaryota > Metazoa > Chordata > Aves > Passeriformes > Notiomystidae > Notiomystis > Notiomystis cincta. The sequence continues at coordinate 49,594 of VZRX01014085.1, forward strand.
CCCTACTTCATGTCTCAAGTTAAAAATCACCATTAAAGGTTTTACAGGTAATTGCTTGTTTTTACTGCATCCTGCAGGCAGAGCTCAAAGGTTGAGAGGAAAGATGTGCCAAACTGGGGTTTCCCTGAGAGGATTTCCTTTGTGTTGGAGCATTCTGGCTTTAGCCAAATTTTCTTTGTCAGCCTTCATTTCCGAATGTGACCAGTTAATACTAGAAGAAAATATAGCCTTTAATTCTTAGTCTTATGTTTTTCCCTGTTGGCTTTCAAACCACTGAGGTTTCTGAAATGTTAAGATGCAGATGTGTTTATATATTTCCTTCCAGGGAGTAAGCAATGGCAGCCCTGCAGGTCCTCAAATGAGTGCAAGATGATAACCTTTTACAGAAGAAACCTTTGTTGGTGGAAAATGAAGTAATACATTTCCTAGATTCCTTTTGCAGAAAACAGGGTTTTTTTTTGTCTTGTGAGGAAGAACAAAATAGAGGTTTTGACATCTTCAGAAATTAAGGTTTTCATGTAAAACTTTCTTGGGAAAAAACCCCAACCCAACACTTCAGTTTTATAATGAAAGTGTAAAGTCACAGTGAAATATTCTGCTCCCCGATTTCTTCTTGTTTGATGCACTGGAAATTACATTTTCTGAGGTAATGAAGAACAAATTGTGTTGTAGCAGGAGCCAAACACTCTTGTTCCAAATGAAAGGTTGTTTGTACAACCTGTATGCTGGAGTGTGCCAGGAAGTGTGTGAGGAAGGATCAGTGACACATCTGGAAAGATCCAGATACCACACTTTGCCAATCCTTCCATTATCAGGTTTTTTGAATTGCAAAGTTTATCTTGTGTTTTGGATGGAATAACACAGATCCAGATCCAACAAGCAGTCTGTCTTCAGTGGCCTGATAAATTGTTCTTAACTTTCTGGAATAGGTTAATTTGATTTAGGTAAGGAAAGGCAAAAAAGCAGGCTTTTCAGGGCACTGCCAAAAAGAAGATTAAATCAGCATCAGATCCATTAGTCAACCAATTTATCTGTGTTGGCTAACACCATTTCAGCCTCTTTGTCTTACTTATTTTTTTCCCTTGGGTGACAATTTAGGTAACTCACAATTTCACTGCTTTATTATTAATGCAGCATTACATAGTGGTTGCTCTGCATAAAACTAGGTTTACTGCCCTCTTAAATTTTTTTTAAGCAGATTTCATTTAGTTTTATTTTTTCATAGCAACTTTTTCTTCTTCTGTGAATGTACCATTTCTTTGAAAACTCATTTCTGGGACTATGGAATCCTAACCATTGGTGTAGGCTGCTGCAGAACATGCCTGCAGTAGAAGTTGCCTCTATTAATTGCACATGTTTATGTGTCCATCATTACTCAGTGCCAGCTCTGAATTTCCTTTCAGGACACCTGTTCCAGGCTCCATGGTGTGCTTGCTTGGGGTTGTCTTGGCAGTTTTTGTTTTCCTCATTTTAGTTTCCTGTGACAGAGGGTTGGAGATTCCTCACAGACAGAGGTTCTGGTGTCAGTCTAAACTCTGATGGAGACTTTTTTCACCTTTGGAATATTTCTAATGTGTCTGTCTTTTGAGGATTCTTTCCTGGTGTTACATTTTTCAAATTCTTCCAAGAAACATGTATGCCAGGTATTATTCTTGCCTTTGCCAGTGTTGCTGAAGCAGTTAGGGATTTCAGGAAAAGTGCTGGTTTAGAGGAGACTTTGCTAATAACTTTTTGCCCACAATGGGTTTTCATCTTCTAACCTGAGACACTGAAGGTGAGTTAGTTCCATGGGAAGTCAGCAGCAGCCTCTCCATAGGAAATGTTCCCTGCTGCCATGGTGGGAGAATGACTCCAGACAAGTGCTGGGAAGAGTGTTGCCTATGGAATTTAAAGTTGCATGTGCTACCATCCAGCATTTCTCATCTGAACTCCCGGTGTGGGGGATTGTGGGGAGCTCCAGGACTGGTAAACAGGGATGTGCTTCTGCCAGTTATATCCCACTTCTTTTGGTTGTTCTTGCATATCACAGGCTGCTGAGCCCTCTCTGCACAGAGCTGTACGGAGTGAAGTGTTCAGTGTGGGAGAACTGCCCGAGAGCCAAAGGTGAGCATGTCGGAAATATTTTCATTTCTATTCTGCCTTCCAGTCAATTACATCCTCATACCTGGAGATACCAGTGAATCTAAGGGAGGCAGCTCTTTAGCTGGCAGGGCAGAAAGCTGAAACATGCAGAGGCAGCAGTTGCTCATGCTGCATGGCAATTAACTGGAAAAGTCCTTGCTTGAAACAAGAATGTATCTCTCGTTTGTTCTTCAATAAAAGACTAGCTCTTGCTAATTAAATGCAGAACGACACAGTGCAATCATCTCCTGTCCTCTAAAGAAACAGAGAACAAAACCTGTCAGCACTGCACTCTCTTGCTCTGGGATAATCTGGAACTGGCTGCTCGTTATGTACTTCATTTTTTTTGGTTTGTCAGTGCTTATTTGGGGCCTGATTAAAGCAAAATCATCCTGTCCCCTTCTGGAAATCAGCATCCTTCTGGCAAAATGGACAGCTTGGTTTGTAGGGTACTTTTTAGCCCTGAATATTTCCCTGTGGTTTCTGTGGTACCTCTACAAAATCAACTCCAGGTGTGACTTGTGTAGACTTTGTGGAGTCCTGTTCCGCCTGCAATCCCGGCCACTTTCATGGTGTAGTCACCAGTCACATGTCACCAGTGCCTGGTGGTGTAGAGAATTTGGGAGTGGTGATACTTGGTAACAGGTATGGCCTTGACCTCTCTGGGAAGAAGGAAACATGAGATCTGTTCCAGGATGGCATTAGCATCCTCCGTGTTGAATATTTGCATATTATAATGGAATATTGTAACACCAAGTGAACAGCAGTAAAAATCAGTCTTAGAAGATTTATGACTTTAATAGTGGAGGGTTTAAGCTGATACCAGATTAACATATTCATAGGGCTTTAGGAACTGCTTGGGTATTAACTGTTACCTTTTAATCTGAAAACTGTGCAAAGGTCTTGCATCTCTTCTGCACTAATGACTCTGTCTTTGTAAGAGGTTGATTTTCTTTATATGGTGTTTTGAGACTAAATATGAAGGAGGGGAAATGGCCCTTAATTTTAACAAGTTCTCATTTGGTTTAACAGCTGCTGTTGTTCTCTTGTCTTTTCGTCTCTTTGCCACTTTGGCAGTGTGTTTCTGGTTGTCAGAGTCATGCAGACTTCTAATGAAGTGCAACACTTTTTTTTCTTTTCCCTACAGCAGTTATTTGTCATTTGGTACAACTCTGCCTTGTGAGAGTTTTATTCCTGAATAAATGATAAAAGGACAGCTAGTATCAGAAGGCAAGGCTGGCACAAGAATTTCTGCTTTGTTGCTAACACAGAAAAAGCCATCAGTCTCCTTTTAAAGGATGTGTTATGTGGCTGAATTTGGGAAAGCCTTTCAACTCCTGAGGGAGACAAAGCCAGCCTCTTCCATGTTCTGCCCTTTGCTGCTGCCCTGTCCTAATTAGCCTGTTCTCCCAGTGCCAGGACACTGACTTCTGGCAATCACTTGGGGTTTGTTTCACGTTGCAGTGCAGTAAACACTGTGTTTCTCCACTGTGCTCCCAGTGAGGGCTGTGAGACCTGCTCAGGCAGCAGACATGGCCCATGAGCCTTGGGGTTCATCCTCCTCTGCCCCCGAGCTGGGGAGATGTGGCAGCCAGAGCTGGTGATGTGATAGCCTGGGCACGGTGTGACCCTGGGGAGGCTCTTGGGTGGTTCAGACTGGAGAGTTTGCTACAAGAGCTGGGCTCTGTTATTTTGTGTAAATCTGTTATTGAGGCTGCAAATCCTGGTGCCTGTTAGCTCTGAAGTTACAGATAACCCCGATTCCTTAGAGTACATAAAGAACTCAGCTGAGCTGTTTGAGTGTTAGACATTTCACGTGACTGTTGTACAAGGGTGGTCCTTCTGGGCTGAAGGAGACTCTCATATTCTCAAGATGTTTCACGAGCTGCCTAAATGAATGTGCAGCCAACACTGGTGTGCTCCCATGCCTGACAGGGAAATACACACCACACCACCCCATGCAGTCAGCTCTGCCTGGGAAGCAGAGACTCTTTGCTGGACTCCACTCATTAATGTACAAAGCTCTCATCCACTGCCAGCAATGTGCCACGAAAATTTTTGGACAGAATTTCTGCAGAGCTCTTTGTAATGCACACTAAGCTTGCCTCATGTCTCCCTGTCCTCTCTGTGTTTCTGTGCTTTTGGGGTTCCCTGTGAAGGAGGAGGTAGGCAAGGTGCTGTCAGTTTTTACTCCCTACCTGGATATGTCTGTGTTACATTGCTGCTGAGGACTAGAAACCCTCATCCTTTCTAACCCTGCCAAATCCGCCCCTCTTAGAAAAGTATATTTAATGATATATGATATTCCAATTACCCTCAAGATTTCATGATGTATGTTTGGCACTGATGTTTGTTACAAATTCTTCTCCCTAGAAGACTCTCTATTAAGCCCATGCTTCATTTCATCCTTAAAACTTCTCTGACTTTGGAGTTGATAAACAAAATTACTTTATTTGGGACAGATAACAACATGGGGTTTCAGCAATTAAATGAAAAGTAGCAGGGAATCCTAAGGAGAGGAAATGGAGGGTCACAAATGGTTCTGAAGAGACTTGAAGGCAGGATTAATATCTTATGCTTAATGAATGACAACTCTTTAAAATGCTGTTAGATAAAGCAATATAGGAGTGGAGAAGAGGGTTTTTCAGAAATTGCATAGAGTGAGAGAGGTTCTACTTTTAGAAATTCAGCAATCTTGACCATTTCTCTTGTCTTTGGAGAGGGTGGCAAATGAAAGCATGACCTCTAAAACTGGTAGAAATTCCAATACTTCAGGAGCAAAAGGCAGTGTGAAAAGCTACAGCTTTTTCCTCTATTTTGCCCCTGCCAGAGGAGAGATCTCTCACTGACTGAGGGTGCTGACTTATTCCTTTGTTTCTGAGTTCACTCAACCAGCCCATGTCTAAAGCTTTTTTTTATGGTAGCAAGCAGGGTGGAAAGTAGCTTGGATTTGAATAAGGGCAATGTAATTACGGATATCATAGATTCATAGATTCATTAAGGTTGGAAAAGAACTCTAAGACTATCAAGTCCAACCATTGGCCCAGTACTGCCGTGTTCACCACTAAGCTGTATCCCCCCAGTGCCACATCCTCACATTTTTGGAACACTTGAAGGGATAGTGATTTCACCCTTTCCCTAGGCAGCCTGTTCCAGTTGAAGAAAGGCTCCTCCTTGCCAGCAGTTTTTAAGAGCTGTGGCTGAGAGGGGTGATCAGTGACCTCCCAGGGTCCCTTCAGGTCTGTTGTTGCCGGTGGGTTTTGTAGTCACACCCTATACAAGGATGGAGGTGGGGAGCAGAGTCTCCTTTACCAACCACCAACTGGCTTGAAAGGTCCACTCAGGCTGAACATTAAAGGGTTGTATGCAGCCTTCACCTCCTGGGCTCCTGATGGGAATTGTGAGGCTCAAGTTAACACATTAGCACTTTGAAGTACAGAGGTGTGGATGTTAAGTAGTTTCAGAGAGAAGAAATGTCTGATTTAGTTCTTGCTGAGAAAAGTTTATTAGGGAGAAAAAGAGAAAGGAGGGGAAAAGTTTTAAGGGGACACAAAGCACCATCAAGTGATGCTGGTTATACAACTAAAAGTAGGCTTGCCCTTATCACTATAGATTAGAAAGTAAGACTCAGGGGTATTCCAGGATTAGGCAATTGAGCTACGTACGTCAGAATTCCTTTGGCTTATGTAGATGGCCTTTTTTTCAGCATCTTTTATTCTTTCTAGAGCTTTTTTATTTTTTTTATTTGCTGAGGGCAAACCGTGGTTTGTGTAAGAGCAGAATGCAGCAATGCTGTTTTATTGGAAGCTGTTGATAGCAGAAGTGTCTGCCAGCCTCATCAAGTGTTATCCACAAGTGTGAGATCTGCCCTTGAATGTGTGTATGGCTGCCTGCAAGTCTGACTGCTTCCTTCCTTCAGTAATTTAGGTGTTACAGTCCCATGAAGTCTTATTTGCCTCCAAGCCTCTTGGATATCATCCACCACTAGACTCCCATTGAGATCAGTGTTAGGGCACACCCACTTGAACCATTTGTTCACACAGGTTCATGCTGGAACACATTTACTCTGAACTTTACTGCAAAAACATCTTTTCTCCTTTTATAGACCCACACATTGCACCTCAGTGTTTTGTAAGTCATTAGGAAAAGAACAGAAGCAGATGCCATCCAGCAATACATTTGGGACTCCCTAGTCTAAGTTTCTCATATCATCAATCGTTTCTTCTTGTTCATCCTGTACCCAGGCTTGACATGAGTCTGTAAACCCTGTGGAATATCTGGAGTGAAACTTTTGCTGATGTTCTGGGAAACACTGGTTTTTTTGACTCCTTTCTGGGAAAATGAGGGCATGAGAGTTTCTTTATTTTCCATCATCATTATATTCTTACTGAACCAACTTTAACTGTTTGCGTTGGACTTTTGCCTATATAATTGTATCAGAGTCCCTAAAGTGTTTCCAGGTGAAAGTAACTCTCTATTTCCAATGGGATTAGTAAATAGTGATGAATGAACCAGGAGGTCCAGAACAGATTTTCTTTTCCTTTCTTTTCTCCTACTTGCATGCACCATGTCTCTCACAGTTCCCATAGGCTTGATGAAGCTGTAACATCTTGGGGCTCTTTCTTTGCCTCTCCGTTTTGTAAGGAATATTATTCCTCAGCCTAGCAGATTGTGAAGGCTGGGTGAACAGTAATTCAGATATTTCAACCTTTTTCTTTGCCCTTAGTCATGCTGCTTTCCTGTCCCTCCTGACAGTGTTTCTCTGCTCGCCTCATCTCCACTGCGTGTGCACAATGTGGCTGTAGCTGCTTCATTGCCAGGTTCAGTGTGAGGGCACAGGAGAAAAAAATGTGGGCTCTAAGGAATTCTGTGATCTAAATCCAGCCCATGGCAGCTTTTGGTTTGAAAAAACATGTTAAGATTTCCAAAGAAAAGCCAATCAATTGCAGCACAGCACTCACTGTAAGGCATACCAGGACTGTGTTGTAGCCTACAATTAGGTTATCACCTTGGAGATAATTTGGATCCAAATTGTATTTCTTTTTCCTAGCTCTAGTGGCAGATGCTGTGCAGAAGCATAGGTGATTATCACCCTGCTACTGCCCTAACACCCAAGCCTTCATTTAGATCATCTGGAACTGATTCAGAATGAGTTAAATACTAAATGGCTCTCATCAATGGAAACATTTTTGTGTGGTGACTATTTCTTTAGTAGCTTCATCATTTCCATATACAATTCCAAAGAATTGTAAGGAAATAAAACCACATCCCATTCCCACCAATTAAGCAGGAAGAGCTGGGACTGGAGAGAGACTCATCCCTGGGATGTCAAGGCTGGGAAGTCAAGACAAGCTGTTAATTGTGGCAGGGTGGCATCTGCTCCTTTGCAGTGGATGTCTGTGGTTGTAGTGAGTGGTGCTGGCACTAAGCATTAGTCAACAAACTGTGCTGGTGAGGCACAAGGAGGAGCAGGAGCAGCTCCTGGGCTCATCTGTGGTGGTTCAGCCAGGCTCTCCAGAGCAGTCAGACGAGATTTTTATCACTAAAATGAGCTGTGTGTTCATATCTGACTGTACTCTCTCCCTGACAGCTGCCTAGGAATTGGTTGCTTGCACACAGCTCCTTTCCAGGAACACTTTGACCAACATCAATAGCAAAAGAGCATTACTGAGTCTATTAAGCCTGAGTTGACAGATTTTTTTCTAGAATAGTAACAGGTGGCAAATGATGGCAGTACAGCTGCTGGGAGAGGATGGATGTTGGTTTGTCATTTCAGTGGATGCTGGCAATAATTCATATTTATGTTGTCTTTCGTCTTTCAGAGCACTTTACAAACCAGGTGATAAATATTGGGCCTGGAGTTAACGTGGGCTGGTAGAGCTCATTCCTGTGCCCATGTGGCCAGTGTGGGAGGGTAAACATAAGGGCATTGGTCTGTGCTTCCTACACAGCCTGGATGTGGGTGAGGCAGCTGCTTTACATCACATAGTGCCACTCAGCAGGGATTTCAGGCAGAAAAGGAGGGTGAACAGCTGGAATTCAGGGGGCATCGCTGGTATCCAGGGTGTCAGGTGCTAGTTGGGGTACCTGGGCCCTCCTCTGGCTGTGTGGGTTTTGTGTAGACTCTTCCCAGAGACATTTGTGTCCCACAAGAAGCTGCCTTAGGGAGTAGGTAGCCACCAGCCATGCTGTCCTTGTGGAGTCAGGCAGGGCAGCCAGGATTCTGCAGATCACCTGGCACTGGCAGAGATGCTGAGACTTCCTCTCATTCTCTGCAAGTTGGAGGGTGGCCCCAAGGGCCTCCTGACTCTGACACTTGCTCTCCATCAGCCTTGTATTTATGAGGAGCTGGGTCAAGACCACCACTTACTCCTCCTTCATTACTAGTAGAGTCAGTTGCCATAATTGCATCCAGGAAAAAACATGCCAGCAAGAGCTAAGTTTAGAAATCCATAAGAATTACAGCACTGTGGTGATCCCTCATATGAAGGGTCAGAACTTCCAGGAAAACACAGGAAGAAGTTTTTTAAAGGCACTTAAATAAACATTAAATGGTATTTTAGAAATTTGAAAAATGTTGAAGGTAGGTAAAATATCAACTTTATATCATTTTCCCTTTATTTATATTATATTCAGATCACCTTTTCAGGAAGGAGTGCCCAAGGTGAGCAGGATGTGTTTGGATTAAGGGCAATAACAGGGAAACTTGCCAAACACTGTTTCTCTTGGATGGTGTAAAACCTTCTTTTTTATAAAGTATTTGAAATTCAGAAGATGGGAAGGTTGCTCTGCATTGGTACCAAAAGAGGGCTGACAACTTTTTCAGGGTTCAGAAGAAAACATAATTAAATAATTTTTATTCATTTGAGAGTGAATGTCCAGCTACCATTTGTGTAACAGCAAGAGAAAAATCCTCCCCTTTACATTGTTTCCAGTGTAATGGTAAGTGATATAAGGAAAGGTATGAAATCATGCAAACAGGGCTGTTCTCTAATTTCCAGCCCATTTCCACAGACTTCTGAGCTCAGCTAAGGCTGTGAATCTGGCTGGTCTTAGCCAGATGTAAGTTATGAATCTCAGGTATGTGAATGCTGCCAGCTATTGCCCTTTGCTGCATTCAGTTGGAGTGGCTGAAGGCATGGCTCAAGTGTGGCTTTGGCAGCAAGACAATTAGAAAGTAATGACTTACAGGTCTAAAATCCAGTAATCCAGTCCTTCACCTGGCAATGTAAGCAATTCTTTAGCCATCAGCCAGGATAATATATGGTGCATAACAAATGTAATTGACACTCTAGGGGCTCATCCTTTCTTCTCCAGTAAATACTGTGAGGTTTTTCTCCTCCCACAAGCAAGTCTTTCTCAGACATCCAGAGGCTTTCACAGCTGTGGTGATGAGAAGGCTCATGGAGCCATTGATGCCAAAGCAATGCCCAAGTGCCTGGTCACAAGAAGGCAGAGGAGGAGGAGAGTTTGTTTTGTGGACTGCCTTGGCCTTGCTCTGTGCATCTGCAGGGCTGGCACAAGGCAGGGAGCAGCTCTAAGTCCCCACAGTTTTCCCACAGGGAATGATGCCAGCAAACCAGATAACAGTTGGTAGCCCATAGCATACTGCTGTTCTCTGGCTTCATGGTTGTGCTGAGATATCTCAAAGGACTGTTTTCAGGAGTTAAATTATTCTGGAGTTTCATTATTTTTTAGGACTTTCATAATGTCCTTAAATTGGATATTTCCACATTGTCTAATCTTATTATCCTTAGGATGCTGTGGGTTGACAATACCTCCTGCCATTTTTGTTATTACCCTCTGTATCATTTTATGCAGCACAGTCAGGATTTGAGAGCAGCTGACAGCCAAACTGCACTGTCTGTTTAACTGCAGGAAACCACACTTTATCCCCCTCTGAATGCTAATGGAGTAATGATAACAGATAATTAAGTGAATGCCTTTTCCTTGCTTTTGTTTATTCCTCTCTCTGAAAATACTCCCTCAATACTCAAATAAAATCCTCAATTAAAGTTTATGGATTAATGAATTGAACAACAATTTTTTTTTTTTTTTAATTTTTGCCTGGATCTCAGTGAGAATTTTGCCGATTTTCACTTGTGCTCCCCTGTCAAACATTTTCAGTTGTCAAAATGGGCTGTCATGTGGGAACATCAGATGTATCAGTGCTTATCAGAATGGTGGGAAGAGATGACAGTCTAGGATTCTTCCTGTGCTGATGTGTATGGTGCTCAAGCTGCCCTGGAAGCCAGGATCTTGTAAGGATCAGTGCAATGGGTCACACTCCCCTACAGAAGGATGGTTCTCAGTGTTCTTTGATGGGGTAAATATTGTCTACTCCAAGAATGACCTTTTAGAGTTTGTGACATAAGAAATGCTTGTCAGAGTGAGGGCTGCAGGCTCAGCATCCCCTCAATTACAGCAGTACACAATCAATATGATGGCACACACTCAGTGGTGTCTTTATGTCATAAAAAGAAAAAAAATTGATCTGAAAGCATTTTCTGTGAACTGCCACTTAGTTTGCACAACTGAGCACACACTTCACATCTGCAGGCTGGAGGTTAGTGACATACAGGCAATCACACAGCAAGTGGCAGGTAAAAACAAACAGGAAAAAAGAGGCTATCAGAGCTAATAAAGAGTCTTGTTACATGCTGAATAAAGCTTTTTATGACTTTATTTTTTTTGCTTGGAGCAAATAGTACATATTGTTTCTGTTTTGCAATGAGCATAAGCTTTGGAAGGTTAAACAGAGAGTATTAGATTATGGTGAGTGGTCATCAGAGGCTTGCTTTACTGTCATAGCCTGTTGTTTACTGAACCTCATTATATATATAGGTCTCTGATGTGTGTCTTAATTCCCATTTATCTGGAAGACCTGAGTCTGTTGGTTTTTCATAAAACCTGAATGAACAAACATAATGTTTAAAAGTCTCTTTATTATAAGCTGTGGTTTATAGTATAATTAATATATAATAGTAGTAAGAAACAAACATATCAGTTGCTACAATAAACTTTCAGCATTTTGTTTAGTTTCTTCATTGATGATCTGGATGAGGGGATTGAGTCCACTATGAGTAAATTTGCAGATGACACCAAGCTGGGAGCAAGTGTTGATCTGCTGGAGGGTAGGAGGGCTCTGCAAAGGACCTGGACAGGCTGCATAGATGGACTGAGTCCAGTTACATGAAGTTTAACAAGTCCAAATGCTGAGTCCTGCACTTCAGCCACAACAACCCCCTGCAGCACCAGGCTGGGGACAGAGAGGCTGGACAGTGTCCAGGCAGAAAGGGACCTGGGGGTACTGATTGACAGCTGACTGAACATGAGCCAGCAGTGTGCCCAGGTGGCCAAGAAGGCCAGTGGCACCTGGCCTGGATCAGGAATAGTGTGGCCAGCAGGAGCAGGGCAGGGATTCTTCCCCTGTTCTCAGCACTGGTGAGGCCTCACCTTGAGTGCTGTGTCCAGTTTAGGAAGGACATTGAGATGCTCAAATATGTCCAGAGGAGGGCAACAAGGCTGGTGAAGGGCCTGGAACACAAGTCCTGTGAGGAATGGCTGAGGGAGCTGGGGTTGTTTAACCTGGAAGAAAGGAGGCTCAGAGGTGACCTTATCACTCTCTACAGCTCCCTGAAAGGTGTTTGTAGCCAGGTGGGGGTCAGTCCCTTCTCCCAGGCAACAACTGACAGAACGAGAGGACACAGCCTCAAGCTGTGCCAAGGGAAGTTTAAGTTAGACATTACAAAGAAATTCTTCACTGAGAGAGTGATTGCACACTGGTGTCAGGGAGGAGTCACTGACCCTGGACATGTTTAAAAAAAGCCTGGATGTGGCACTCAGTGCCATGGTTTAGTTGATGAGGAGGTGTTAGGTCAAAGGTTGGACTAGATGATCTTAAAGGTCTTTTCCAACCTGGTTCATTCCGTGGTTCTGTGATTCTGTGATTGTTATTGTGTATCTTAGCACATTTTTATCAATACAGGTTTTTAGACCTGCTTTTCTACAGCTGTCAGTTAATGTGGCAGAAGCTGGACAGACACCAGGGTCTGATCTCACTGCTGGGAAGAGGTTGGAACAGCAAGGTGACTGGTCATGCAATGAGCCCCATGGCACTCATCCACTGTGCTCATGGGTCAGCTTCTCATTTGCTGCCTTGAGGCTGTTGTGTGTGGTTTTGTTTGCCTCAAAATGCTCTGCTGGGCACTGTCTACTTGGGAGCAACTCGAATCTCTGCACAGGGGGTGGGAGGAAGTGGCAGCCTGGACAGCAGGCTCACTTGGAGCTAGACTGTTCCAGGTGAGCAGAAGTTGATCCACACAACTGTGTTTCTGCTGTGGTGCAAATCCTGTTGCTCGGGACAATTCAGTTTCAGCACTCGGTGTACATGTAACAGTGATAACTTCAGGTTGCATTGAACATCTCTGTCTTGCTCACCTGAAGGAAACAGTTCTGTACTTCTGTAATACTTCAACAAGGAATGTAGAAGAACTTCATTTGAATAACAAAGAAACCAGAGGTTTGGGTGTTTGGACATTTTGAGATGTACAAAAAGTGACAACTTCCAGAAAAATGTTCTATCTCCTTTTCCCCCCCTCATCTTTAACCCTGGTGTCCTGGTTCAGGACACATAAACCACAGCCTGTAAGGGACAGCCTGCAGCTGCTGTGTGGGAAAAGTAGGGAGAGGCTGGATTTGTGCAACTGGAGCTCAGACACCAGGGCATTTCCCTCTTGAGGCAGGCAGTGCCAGGGACCCTGGTGTTTGTACAGTGATGCTCAGTTAATGTCTGTAGAATGACACCTGTTTGGATCAAAGTCAGGTGCTGTCAGGGCAGCCTGCCAGTGAAGACTTTTACATATGTGGTTTATTGATTTGCAGAATTCATTGAGGTATTTCCACATTTCCTAGAATCAGGGCTTGACAGTAAGTCCTCAGATAACCTGTGTTGTTGGATGATCCAGGCAGAATGAGAGGAAGGGGCAGGGAACTGCTGGAGTACAGGAGCAGACTGCTGGAGTGGGCAGAAGTAGATTTATGGGAGCAGAGGGGGAACTCAAAGAAGTGCTAGAGCATGAGATGTCCTGGGATAAATTCCCTTTTGCATCACTTGCACATGCCTATAATCTGCTCTGCAGCTGGGCTTCAGGTTGTTTGGAATTGGTTTTTTTCCCCTAAACAATTGTGGATTACACTGTGAATAGTGTATTTTACCTCTATAATCTGTAGCTTTGTGTTGAACTTCTGTAATGTAAAAGAATTTATAATTTCTCTGAAAATGTCTGTATTACCAATGTCACACTTGCCTTTCTCCACCATTCCTGCCTCTTCATGTATGACTCTGTAACTGGGGGATGGAGCACAGTGGCACATGAGCCAGCTTATACTAAGTAGAAGTTTAAAAAAGGACAGAAAATAAGAACGCCAATAAGGAAATATAGTCACAAAGAGAAAAAGATACATCTGAAAATACTGTTGCAGAAGCAGATGAATTTAAATTGGAGATAAAGCCCTGCTGGTATTATTTACAGGCCAGACTTCGTTGTTTTATAGTGGGAAAATGTTAAAAAAACCAGTAATGAAGATCATTGGCAGGAGACTGCTCTTTACCTTCTCTAAAAGCCATATATTAGATGGCTTCCCATTCTGCAGTGTGTGTGGGAAGGAGGGTCCAACCTCATCCTACAGAGGGAAGGACACAAGCTATGGGTGCAGGACTCAGCACACAGTGGTCTCATAGCAAACCAGGGACTGCAAGGCTAAAGCAATGTTTAACTCAAACTACCCCTATTTTAATCATTAGCCAATAGCCAGTTCCCACACTTTGAAGGACATGTTCTGCTTTGGTGGCATGCCATGTGCCCCCTCTTTTCAGTATTCAGACATTAAAAATGCACTCATTTCCAGGACTGACCTGCAAATGGCTCTTTTATGGGTCTGACTTTCCCCTTCATCTCAGCAGAAGAAAAGGGTGAAGTTGAGCACATTCCCACATAAACTGGGAGGTGGGTTTGTTTCTGTGAAATAGCACTGAGTGAACCTTTCTGGCTGTGTTTCCTGGCACCCATCACCCTGCCTGGTCCATAGGTCTGCTGGTGAACAGGAGAGGTGAGACTGCACCACTGAAGGCACAGAGCAAGGGAGGGCAGCTTTGCTCCCCAAGGGGAGGAGGAGATTATTCTCTTCTTTATAAAACCATCTCATTTTCTCCCTGCTGGAGCAACATGCAATGAAGTTGTGTGAAAATAATACACACCATACTGTGCTCTTGGACTGAATCCAAACTACAAAGTCCATCCTGTGAATATTATTTCTATGGATTTTTTTATCCTTACATTTTTACTTCCTTTCAAATATTCAAGTTGGTGAAGAAAGAGCAGCAGAAACAGCTTATTTCTTCCAGCAGCTGATAGTGAAGTGAGACTAGTAATTTTCCCTATGATTTTTCTAAGCTTTGGATTAAATCCACAGATGTGGTGTTTCAAGTAGGGAATATTCAGCTTTGTTCTGCTTTGCCTGGTTCAAAACTCGATGCTGAATGTGTCTCTTTCATGCCCAGGAAAGGCACAGACTTGCTTTGTGGCTGCCTGTGTATAAATGTGTAGGACAGGTCTGGTGAAGAGGGAGAGTTGTGGTCCAGTTAGTGGAGTCTGTTTCCAGCATCCTCTGGAAGTCTCCTAAATTGGATTGCTGATACCTTTCTGTCTCTGTTTTGCTCTCTTGAAAATTGTTTTAGAAAACCTTTCCAAAACGAAATTCTGGTGCTGGAGGCACATTTTCTTTTTGTTGAAGTGCATGTTTTTGATCGAGTGAATAAAAGTTTTTCTGCAGAAGAGCTTTCCCTGTCTGGGGTTGCCTGCAGCATCATTAAGCCTGGCCACAGTTGGTTCTGCCCGTGACAGTGGGCATAAATGGAATTAATTATATGGATACGAGGTTCAGTAACTACATTTTAAAAGGCTCTCAGTAAGTTATTAAATCAGCAAGAAAGCAGCACTGAGGCCCAGCAGACACAGAAGCTGTGTGCTGTGGTAAACCTGTGTACGTAAAATTTCTCTCTAAAAAGATTTCAGCACTTCACATGACCTCTGCTAATACTTATTTTTTTAAGTGACACTTTGTGTCAGCTGCCTCAGCTCCGCACTGCCGGGGGCTATCTCCAGTCTGGACTGCTTTCCCGGCAGCATGAAGTGGCCTGATATGAACTGTTGACTTGTCCTGATAGTTTTTGTTGGCACAAACGTGGCTGTGACACTGCAGCCATGCTTCCAACAGCCCTTGGGTGTCTCTTCCGAGTGCTAAAGCCTGTGACCTGGTTGAATTGAGATATAAGAGAGTCCTTTCAGGATAGTACAAAAAAACCCCTCTTTTCACTAATTTTTAAAATATGTATCTTGTCCACTAGACAGCAGGATATGAGGGTTTGAAGAGAAGGTGCAGGTCTGATCAGTTGGATGGGATGTTACCTGTACCACATAGGGGCACAGGTGTTCACAACTAAAATGTGTTACACACATTTTATTATTTTCTATATATACTCTATGTGTATATATCTGCTCTCCAGTAACACTTTCCTTCCCAGTACTGCAGATACACCTGAAAGCTGCAGAGTTAGGAAAACCAACTGCTTTTTCTAGCATGCTGTCCTCTAACTGAAGTGTTGAGCTCCTCCTGAAATGACCTCGGTGTGGTCATCAAAATGCTGAGTATTGGCAGATGTCCTTTTCTACTTTAAAGCTGGTCCTGTAGTTACACCAGTTCCCACAAGACCTCAGGGTACTTTTCTTAATGCAATCATCTATGCTGATTGGCAAAATGAACAGAAAGGCTTTTTGTCTCCCTAAAAATACACCAGACTCATGAAATGAGCAGCAAGTGCTGTTAGGAGGTCACTGGTCACCCGGGTCATTGGAGGCTGCTCCTCATGGTGGTGCACACAATGCAGAATTTTCAATCCAATAAGGCTTAAATTATTTTATATTTACAGAGACTCTCAACTCTCTTTGTTGTAGACCCTAAATGAACAACCTGCAGCATATACTTCTGTCTGACTGAAGCTTATTAATCACATTTTCTGCCCAGGACCAGACAGTGAAGGAGTGACTGGCCTTCCATACTGCACTGGACAACTTTACCAGTAAAAGAACAGGAAAATATACCAAATAAGATAAGCGTATCAAGGCTGGCTGCACCATGGTTCCTTGAAGAACAATCCTTAGCATGAACAGTGCAGAAATTCTGGTGAATGCATAGCTGCTTACATGCAAAAGAACAAAAAAGACTTTTCCTGTGCAATTGCTGTCAGTGAAATGAGTAAACCACTGAAAACATAACCTACCTACCATATTCCTTTGGCCCATGATGGTCTGATTAACAAGGAGAACAAAATCCTTCTCTCCTACACAACTTAGAGGACCACAGGTACCTGACCCCCAGCTGTAGGCACGTTAAGGGTAACACTTCCAGCTTAGAATATTCCTTAGAAGGAGCAGGCAGGTCAATCATGCCTAGTTACTCTCCATTGCTGTCACTAGTAGAGCAAAGTCTTACTTTCTAGGGTTTCAAATTCCAAGTGGAGAGTAGAGTGAAGCCCATGAGAAAACTCTGGCCTAAAGAAGAACTTTGAGTTGCGAGTTGTCCCTCTGGAGCTACGCTAACCTCTCGTGGTCTCTTCTTTCTTGTAGGCAACATCTTTGTTGTCAGCTTGTCCGTCGCAGACCTTGTGGTTGCAGTTTATCCGTACCCTCTGATCTTGAGTGCCATCTTCCACAATGGATGGACCATGGGAAATGTCCACTGCCAGATAAGTGGGTTCCTGATGGGCTTAAGTGTCATCGGGTCCATTTTCAACATCACGGCGATCGCGATCAACCGCTACTGCTACATCTGCCACAGCCTCCGCTACGATAAACTCTTCAACCTGAAGAACACCTGCTGCTACCTCTGCCTGACCTGGATACTGACAGTGGTGGCAATTGTGCCAAACTTCTTCGTTGGCTCCTTGCAATATGACCCCCGGATTTACTCCTGCACCTTTGCCCAGACGGTGAGCACATCGTACACCATCACGGTGGTGGTGGTTCACTTCATCGTCCCGCTCTCCATCGTGACCTTTTGCTACCTGCGCATCTGGATTTTGGTGATTCAAGTCAAGCACCGGGTCAGACAGGACTGCAAGCAGAAACTCAGGGCAGCTGACATCAGAAACTTCTTGACTATGTTTGTGGTTTTTGTCCTTTTTGCCGTGTGCTGGGGACCATTAAACTTTATTGGCCTTGCTGTTTCGATTAATCCTTCAAAAGTGCAGCCACACATTCCAGAATGGCTTTTTGTCCTGAGCTATTTTATGGCCTATTTTAACAGCTGCCTCAATGCTGTGATCTATGGACTTCTTAACCAGAATTTTCGGAAGGAATACAAAAGGATATTGCTGACACTGTGGACTCCGAGGCTGCTGTTCATTGATGTGTCCAAGGGCGGGACAGAAGGGATGAAAAGCAAGCATTCTCCAGCCATAACAACCAACAACAACCACGCTGAAATACACCTATGAGTCAGGACAGTACTATTTATTCTGGATTACAGTTGTATATATAATATATAAGAGCCTTTCTAGCTGTGTGCATTGCACAGCTGGTGTTGCCCTCATGCAAGGAAGGAGTCTGCAACCTTTCAGCTTAGCTTATCACTGTGGCATCAAGGCTTTGAGTAAGGATTTTCAGAATGGAAATGACTGATTTTTTTTAATATGTCATCTTTCACTGTGTGCCTAATTAATTGGTTTGGTTGCTTTTGCCACAAGCATGCCAATACCCGAAAAGAGAAGCGTTCAGAGTGCATGGAGAAATGCAGTTATGCTTGAAATGCAACCTTTAAGAGACAGCAAAATTGCCATTTATTACACACAAACCTTTCTTCCCTCCCTCTGAATTCTATTTTTCTAGCATTAACTTAACTCAGACTGTATCAAACCGAGTGTCAACTGCATGGCTTTTTACATTTTAGATAGGTAACTGTATTAGCCAGCAGGCATATGTATGGGCATGGTATGTGTTTTCCTTTTTCTTTCCTCTTCAGGTTTAGGAGCTAGTTGGGCTAGATGTGAGGCAGGCAGAAGCCAGACCAGTGTGTGTCTGATGCACTCATTTTAATTGAATATCTACAGATATTAAGTACTCTTGCACTCTCCTTCCGAGGCCATGAGTAAGTATATGACATATGACATAATCTAATTGCAGTAAGATGTTTGGAGCCTGATTCTCATTTAGGCAGTATCCTGTCATAGCCAGCAGTCATTGCAAACATCTTTCAAAAGTCTCTGCTACATGAACATCATAATAAAAAAGATGAACGTAGCAGAGTCCCATCTGTGTAACACAGATTGCAGCTTTTAAGTTCCAGTAACATTTACACTTGCAGACAAAGGCAGAAGGGGAAGGCAGTGTTTGTTCCCAAAATCCCTCCTTTTGCCCACTGCAGAACATGAACTTGCTGATGGGAGAAAAAGTGGAGATTTTTTTCCCATTTTATTCACGTACAGAACTGTAATTAACTCGTGGAAGAGGGAGACGAAAGCTACTTAAGCATAATTTTGCATCAGTTCTGTTAAAGCTTGAACTGTGCTATCTGTATCATTGGAAACAATGTCAAGAAGTGCTAGGGAGGCCAGTATCACATTAGACACAAGCACATGAGCAAAGATAAGGCTGTTTCTTTAATGGAGAATGAAATAGGTGTGTGTGTGTGTGTGTGATGGCAGCTGTCTGTAAATACGACTTCTTTGTTTCCTTAGCTTCATTGTGAATTCATCTCTTTATGACTTTAAATATGTGGATCCTGCTTTGAAACAATCCCATAAATTCAACAGGTAAGACTCCCCTGGTGCAGCTGTACCTTCAGGTTAGCATACCTGCCTTGATGCTGGTGTGCTGAGTGGCACAGCAGGGAGAGGGGCAGCTCTGAGCCCTGGGAGTCTGACGAGGACAGTAGGCAGCCCTGCCCCTGGTCGAGGACTGCACACTCCTCTCTTTGGTTCAGTCAAAGCAGGACCAGTTCCCAGTGCTGAGCCCTGAAACACCAAGACCAGGCTTTGTAGGCACCTGGAGATGGAGATATGTAGGATTTCCCCAAAGCCTGAGCAGGCTGTGTGCCTAATCCTTAGTGAAGATAGGAAGCCATTTGTGCACTGCTTTCTGAAACCATCTTGCTGCTGAATGTACCTTCTGCTGATTTTTTTGGGGGAAGAAGAATTCAGAGAAATTAAGCCTCTTACTGAAGTGGGCCAAGGAACTCTGTGTGCTGCATTGCCTCTGTGAGGACTGAGTGTCTCTGCTGCTGCTGCCATGTGGTGAAGGTCACTGCAGTACCAGGGGGGGCTGCATTTATAGGGTGCCCTGGCACTTAGGAAGTTTCAAACTTGAACATCTCAGCCACTTCAGATGATTGTTGTTTTAAAATGCACTGCAGCCAGCCTCCCATAATAGGAATCAAACTGAGTTCTGTTTTGGCCTCTTAATCTGCCTCAGCATGGCCAAATAAAGGTATTTTGACCCTCAGAAATAACTGTTGTCTGTTCGCCTTCCAGAAAAGCCACCCTGGATGAATTCACACCATTCCATACAAGCAAAATCATTTTGAGTTAAACTTGGATAAGAAAAGCATTGAGGAATCCATAACTGCTGGGAGTGTTTGTCCCATCACGCCAGGGAGATGTCCTGTGTTCCATGACTAGTCTTCAAAGTCATTTGCAATTAGCCACAACAGTGTTAGTTAGAATCACATTAGGAAATAATTTGAAGCATCTAGTGCTAAGTGAAATATACTGCTTTAAGACAATTGTGAAGAATCTTGTGCAGGTTTGGCAAATATTTCAAATACCCCAAAACTGGGGTTTCATCTTATGGATTCTTGCCCTTTTAACTGAATATTCAGTGAAGGTAATGTGGTATGTTTGGGGTTTGTTTTTTTTTTACTATTCTTTAAGCTTGTATTTGCACTATTTCTTATTCAGGCTCCAAAGTTAACAGCTGGCAAGTATTTGAACCAAATCAAGTCCAAAGAGGTCCTGAACAGGCAAGCTGTGAGAGTCCCTGCTACACCTGGCAGGAATAGGAGCAGCAGGAGCACAACAGGGCATCTCCCCAGGACTCAGAGAGCCACTGCTCAACCAAACTATGCAAAATGATCTGCTTGTCTTCTGCTGCAGGGTCAGAGCCCAGCTCCTGGCCAGCTCTCTGTGGGGGCCAGGCAGAGTTCCTGCTGTGCTGGAGTGGGCCTGCAGTGCAGACCCCATGGCTCTGTGGTGGCTCAGGGTGGCTCTGGCAGCACAGGGAGCACAGCCCTGGCACAGCCTGTTCAGAAGGGCTCTGAGCATCCCAGGGAGGTTCCCCGGGCTGGGCTGATTCAGCCACCATGGTTGGAGGCTTGAGCTCAGTCCTGCTGGAGCTGAGGTTTGCAAAATGAGCCCTGGAAAGCAGGGAATGTGGCCTCAAACAGGAAACACTGTGCTGTTTGTAAGCACTTTGAGAGGCGGCGCTTAGGATAGGATAGAGTTTTATATGACTTATTTTAAAACTACCCAAGCAGCTCCTTATTTTTATGTTAAGAAATGATTAACAGGGTACAGAGAGTTTATTTTTGTTAGCATTTGTTTACAGAAAAAGGGAAGTGTGTTTTAGCTGAGAATTCTGAGCAGTGTCACGGTATCCTTATGGGAATCTAGCTTTAATCTGAATTTGAGATTTCAATGAGATCCCACAGTTTAAATCACACTCTGCCAATTCCACCTGTTGAATATCTGGCCTTAAGTCTCATTGAGATCTCATATAAACTGGTTTCAAATCACTTGCTCTGGGTTTGATATGGTGTATTGAATACCTGTTCTAGTCCCAAACTCGAAAATTGTTGTTGTGGAAACTTATGGAGAGTTAGTATTGTGAAGGAACATGAATATCTTGCCACAAAGAAATATTTTTGGATGTTGCTAATGAATGTTGTTTAATCAATTTAAGAAGAATATAACCAATATATTTTATATATAAATGTGCATTGCATATGCTGTTTCCATTTTAATATTTAATTGAGAATCCTTCAGTATACTTTCCTATTGCCATTTTTGTTCATAAAATTGATTAATTCCCTTTACCTGTTAAAAATGTAATAAATCTGCCATGGGACTACTTACTGATTTTTTTCTTCTCCACTTTTTAATAAATATTTGGAACATCAGCTTGGGTTTTGTTGACTCCCAGAAAGCAGATTGAATTGACAAACATAGCTGACTTCAGATATATCTCAGCAGCCCAGCTTGGACCTGGAGGTGAATGATCCAGGGCTTCTGAGACATCCTCTTGGATCCACATGTTTTCTTCCACTTGCCTGTAAGCCAGCTGCCTGATGCACTTTGGCCTTCCTCATCAGGGAAGAAACTTTCTCCACACAGCCATTTGTCTTCTCACTGTGTGTCCCTTCAAGGCCCTTTGTCTTTCTTGGGCCAGTCCCTATGTCTGTCCATGGAGTGCTGTGGGAGCAGAGTTTGCCAGATCCATTTCCATGCCCTTTCCTGGGAAGGACAGTGCAGCTGAACTGTGAACAGAGGCTGTGGGAGCTGGGGTGGCTGCAGGTCAGGGCTCGAGGTGGTATTGGGTTGTAGGGATGGGACAGAGCCACTCTGGGCTGGGGGCACAGTGGGGGCTGACACACTTGGTGTCCATCGTGGAGCTGTATCCAAGATGTTCTGTTTGGGTTCTTTTCCCCACCTCTGTTTTGGGGCAGGTTTTGCTGTACTCATTCAGTTCTTCAGCCAATAGTTCTGTCCACAGGTTGCACTGATTATGTTCCTGTGCTGACTTGACTGGAGCTGTTCTGGGGGAGTCTCTGTGCTGGCTGTGAAGCAGGGAAGATGAGGGTATGGAGGGGTCCAATTGTAACTGCAACCTGAGCTCCTGTTTCCTAACCAGTTAAGGTACTAGAGGCTGAGATTATCCAGTAAAACAAAGAACATCCTTTAAACCAAAGAATGGCTGAAAAGCCATGGAGCAGACGTGTTCAATGAGCAAGGACTGTTCATTCAAGGACATTCCCAGGCAGCATTGTTACTTTTTTCCCTAATCTTTTCCAACAGGCACTGGGCTTTACCTGCAGCTTCTACAGAGAAGCCTGCAATGCTTGGTGATGTGACACACTGAAAGCAGTGCTTATGA
This sequence comes from Notiomystis cincta, assembly GCA_013398075.1. Lineage (NCBI taxonomy): Eukaryota > Metazoa > Chordata > Aves > Passeriformes > Notiomystidae > Notiomystis > Notiomystis cincta. Next base: position 71,919 of record VZRX01014085.1, read on the forward strand.
TAGTGGCAAATCTCAAAGTGTCTCTCTGAGCAGAGCTGCCACAAAACCCTTTCATGGACTTGTACCTGCCATTTCTACTACATGGAACTGAACTAACTGAATTGTCAGAAGGGAGGCAGTGTAGTTTATTTACTTACTTGTCACAAAGTATAGTAACTGGGAGATGAGACAGAGATATAAAACACAAGAGGTGTGATAATTTAATACTGGGATAAAATCTCACTCATAGTGACTATTTAGAAATCAATATTTGTCCTAATGTATTTACCTCCAAGCTTGTAATTTATAACATGAAACCACTCAGTAAAGAGCTACTGCATATGTATTTAGAATTTTATTGGAAAAATGTAAATCACTGGACCTAATGCAATATTTCTTAACCACAAAAACCCTGAGATAAGAAATGCAGAATAGGTTCTTGTAAGAACTTTGTGATGGGATATGCAAATTTTTTTCATTGGCAATAACCATAAAATTCTTATCACACATGAACTACACTTGTATGGAAGCTCCATAATGTTAACCGAATTTTCATTTTCTAGTGCTTGATTATAATATCCATTATTTATGGGCTATAACTACTATACAGCAGAGATAGAATTTACAGTACAGGGTCGGTTTCCAGAGCAAACAAGGTGGGTCTGAACCATTAACTGAAATATGTTTCTATGTTTTCTCCAAGCATGGTCTCCCAAGCAACCTCCTCCCAAGGTTTTTAACTCAAATGATTGCTTCTAAGAGTTCAGGGAAACTGTAATGTCTTTTAGATTAGATGCAATGTACAGTCACAGCTTGCTTAGATTACCTTTTAAATAGACTTGAGCCATCAAACTGTTTTCTAAGTCTGTCCAGTTGAAGCATATAATTTATTTTGTATGTGGAATATTTTATACATAGCACATTTAATACACTGTTATGTCCTTCCTTCATCATCTTGCTCCTCCTGCAAGCAAAATTTCTGAATTTCCCTGGAAATAGGATGCAAAATTGTTTTCTCAACTGTAAGCAGGTTGCTTTACCTCGAGATAGGTTTCCACTGGTTTTGATAAGTGTGTAGGATAGAAGTTTAATGTGGCATCAAAATACAACCATCTCCTGGGTGAAAAGTGACAGCTGTTCTGCAATTAAAAAAAAAATGGCGTGGCTAAAGCTCCAAAATAATTTGCAGGAGGTAATTGTAATAGATTCTGGCTGAAATAAGAGAGGAATATTTGAAGGGATTGTACTTAAACTGGGACCTGGCCAGGACAAAGAAGTTTAAGAAACCCCTTAATATAAAAAAATCCCCCAAGGATTTTTATGGCACAGGGACACACAGCTGGCAGGGAATGGGTGTCTGGCTGCAGAGAAACAGGCAACACAGTAAGGAAAACTAAAGAAACTTAGAGAAAACCAGAGCACACTTTGGAAACTATTAAATGAGCACATGTATTGGTAGTTTAGTAAGATTTTGCTTTTTGGTCCTTTTTCTCTTTCCTTCCCCAGCTATGATTTAGTTGTAAATAAAATGAAGTGATTTCTGTCAAGTGCTCCCAAAGGACAATATTCTTTTGGTTTGTGCCTGGCTCTGGAGAGCCCCAAACTGTAGGAATGGCAACCTGGGCACAGCTTGGCCAGGCAGGGATGGGATAGGGCTGATGAGCTGCCCCTGGGCAGGGAGGAGCCTCTGGGGAGCTTAAATCCCCCTGGGGAGAGGCTCTACTTTCCCAGGCTGGAAGAGGAGGATGCTGTTGTGCTGTGGCTGCTGTGCCAGCCCCAAGGACACTGCAGGGCTCCAGCGCAGAGAGGTGCTGCAAAACTGGGCCCACATCCAGTTCCAGTGGGGACTGGTGAGACTAAACCAGGAGAGACACCTCACTGAGGTAGGAGGGGGCAGTTCTGCCCCAGGAGCAGGGATGCTGAGGGAGGGAGGATTGCTTCCTTGGCACAGTGCTTTTTATGGGAAAGTCAAAAGATGTGGGAAACAGAGCTGCTCTGTCCTGGTAGCTTGCAGCTTTCCCTGCCCTGCAGGTGATGATGGAGGAATTAAAGTGGTGACAAGGAGTGTTTTTCACACACAGGACCTGTGCTTGCTGTCCTGCACTGGCTGTGCCACTCCCAGCCCAGCTGTCCCACAGAGCTGCTGTGCTCCTGACTGAGCTGGTGACACCAAGCCCCAGTACATCTAGGGGGTGTGAGAAACATCAAATATTTAGGCAATGACACAGGTTAAACCTTGCTTGCTTTAGTCATAACCAAGCCATGCATGAAAGTGGTAGCAGGGCCTTTGTTTGTAAACCTTGAGGTCAATTGCTTCCACATGAGAGTCTCCTGATGTCTCCTAAAACAGAAATTTTCCCCCTTCCCAGGGCTCATCCCTTGCCTGCAGGGCACCACTGAAAGAGAGGAATAGACAGGTGAAGGAAAAAGAGCTGCACTTTGACTTGAAGCCCTTTGGATTCTAGAATAGATCTTACACTGCTTTCCTCATAGTATAGAAATGTGTATGTATATGATTATTTATTTATTGACACAGCCTGGGTTTTCCTAGAGGAATCAGTCATACATTTCAAATTATTTGCAACATAGAAGTTCTGGTTTTTTTCCTCCTGGGTACTTCAGAGCAGATGGAAAATACAGCAGGTGCTGCTAATGTTTTTCTACCCTTGGGAAAACTTGTTGCAGTTACCTGTTTATCTTGTTTATTTTGACATTTTGCTGCCTGAAACTGCTCTGTAACATAAAAGCACATGCAGGGCAGTTAGAGGTGAAGTCTTACAGATTCACTTATACTTGAACAATTGAAAATCAATAACCTACAAGCAACAAAGAAAAATGTGGGGGGTTGTGCGTGTGGAAGAAGGCTGGTATTTTTATTTTTACTGAAGAAATGCCGTGGAATTATTTGGGTTGGAAGGGACTATAAAGCTCATTTAATCCCAGCTTCCCTGCCATGGGCAGGGACACCTCGTGGATCAGGTTACTCAAAGCCCCATCCAACCTATCCTTGAATGGGACAACCTCTCTGGGTAACCTGTGCCAGGGCCTAACCACTCTCAAAGGGAAGAATTTCTTCTTTATATCTAACCTAAGACTGTTCTCTGTCAGTTTGAAGCCATTATTCCTTGTTCCTGTCCTTCTATGCCCTTGTAAAAACCCCTCTCCCGCTCTCTTTTGGCTCCTTCAGGTACTGGGAAGTGCCATAGGTCTCCCTGGAGACCCTGTATTTCCATCAGGGAATGCAGGGGTTTGCACTTTGTGTATCAGTGACTGAAGAGTGTAAAATGAGCTTTGCTTCAGTTGCCATGCACAAGCTTTTCCTTTGCTTTTTCAACAGGCAATGGAAGCCTCAGTTTATTTTTGCCGCGTTCTTAGGACCGCTCAGAAAAAGGCTGGGGAGGTTGGTAATGCAGACGCTGCAGGGCTGCTGTGCTCAGCACGTTTCAGAAGTGAAGTCTGGAGATGGAAAGCACGGCCAGTGCTGCTGGGTGCTCTGCACGAGCCCTGCTCTGCGCTGGGGATCGGCGCCGCTCGGTGCTTTGCAGGAGCTCAGAGGGGGAGCTGCTTCTCCCCTGCTGATGCCAGCTCAGGGCTGGAGAGATTTGGCCAGGCTTTATTCCAAGAAGGAAATAAAGACTTTGTTTTTAACTGTGGGTCCTGGGACTGACAGAATGTGTCATTTCAGATGCCAGACCTTTCCCTCACTCTGTTTTCTGATGCTGAAATTTTGGAAAACAATGAATACCCTACTGTTCCCACCCCAAGAGGCAGCATCTTGTGAGCTGGTTGCTTGCCTTGGAATGTGTTTGTGGGTATTGTTGTTTGAGGAATTGCTGTTAAATATAAGTGACCTCTTTGAAGGGCCACAGAGCAGGGCTGGAACAGCACAGCTGGTGATAATAGCTGGGATGGCAATTGCATAATCTCTCCATCTTCATGCTTTGTGGAGTATGGTAATTGGGCTTCTGGGTAAGGAAAAATCACACCTCTCTAACTTCACTGTCCCCTGGGGCTGCAGCAGAGAGTACTTATTACACCCTGGGATGGATGTGGGATGGCTACCTTAGAGCAATTTCTGTAGGTCTTCTCAATTCTACATGTTGGTCTCTTGATTTGCTCATAACTCAGACTTCTTAGTGTGCAGTTGCATCTGACATTTACCTTTGAGCCTTTGAAGTAAAATGAATCCTGAACAACTGTCTGAATCCAGAGCTTTTAGCTGAGAGTTATGTCTCAGTGTTTCACAGAAATTAATACAAGCTGTTAAACATCTCAGCTGCTAATTAAGTGGACTATTTCTATGTTATGTGTAAATCCATCCATATCTTCACTTTGCAGCCAAACAGAATTTCATTAAGGCACTTCAGTAACTGTAAAGGGACAGAAACAGCATTCTGGGGTATTTTGGGTTTAGTGAATTATGTCACTGTCTTGTAGTGATTGCTAAATACCTCAATGATATGTCTGGTGGAATTTATTCTAGTTTTGGCAGGGCCATTAGGATGATAAACAGCTCGGCAAGGAAGAGTAAATTACAGCTGAGTTCAGAAGTGGTGCTTGAATCTTTTAGTCCATAGTTGCTCTAAGTTATTACAAGGATGTGTAAAGAGAGCCAGATAACTTCATATACAAGTCTATTTGTCAGATATAGTGCACATTGAGCACTGACTGAAGCTGCAGCTCCTTTATATGATCAATGTGGAAAGGCTCCTTTTCCCAGCCTCTGCTCTCATATTTTCAGTGAGCAGCCAGCACTGACATTGGGTTTCCTGGGATTTGTGTCAACTTGAAGAGTGGATGCTACCTAGTGGTTGAAGCAGGGGACTGAGTGGAGGGGACAAGTCAGGATTTTGCCTCTTCTGCTGGTTCTGTGGCCTTGAACTGAGGCATGTTTTACCTTTGGTTCTGAGATATAGTTAATTATACTGCAAAACACTGAGGATGAGACAATTGAGTTATTTAAGGGAATTCCACAATGATTAAGCCTTAATTTGCTTTGTGATTTCTTTGCTTCTTATTAACTCTGCTGAAGCAGGACCTTTGCAGTCAAACTCAAAGGTGAATGTTTTTAGAAGTATAGAGGACTGAATAAGTCACCTGTGACAAGGCTTTGCAGAGGCCATGGTTTTATATTGGCCTGGGGCAAAACCCAGGGCCTGGATAACAGGTTGTCACACTGCTGCAGTCCCCTGAGGGTTTTTTTTGTGTTTTAGTTTTGTTTGTTTGGTTTGGTTTTTTGTTTTGTGGTTTTTTTTTCCTGTAACAGAGCAATTGTTGTGAGAACAGTCAAAAGCAGTGGAGGAAAGATCAGAAGATCAGATCTGCAGGCCATGCTTGATTTGCTTCGATGTGCAATTATCTGTAACACATTAGAGTCCAGTCAAGCTCATTTATAATTGCCCTGGTGGTATCTGTGGAGTTGTTTCAATGCAGACATAGAATTGATTTTATTTTGGTTTATTTGGTGTTCATACTAATGTCTACTGTTTAATTCTAGTGTCTGCAGGTGTTGTGATAACTGAAATGAGTCAGTTTTCTTGGTGAAAATGATTAGTGACAATGAAACATCAGATTTGCAGCAATACCCTTTGGCCATACTTAGTAATTCTCCCTCCAGTGGTGGGTCATGCATATATATTTGTGACTAAACTCCTGTAAGTGTATTAGGGAGTAAAGAGTAGGATTGATTCTTTTTCTTTGTTTCCCAGCAAAATGAACAAGACTAATTTCACTGAAAGCTGTAGTTATGCTAATGTAACACTGGTGTAGGAGGAGAACTGGGCCCAATCCAGTATGATTTGGTTTTATCAGTCAGAAATTAGGACTGTTGGAGGCTTAAGTGGCAATAAAAAATGAAAGTGAGAAATGATTTAATGATAGAAGTATAAATAGATCATTTTAAAAAATTGGAGATTGCTCCAGCAGTTCATGTGTAGGCAGAATTAACAATATCCATGATGTTTGCAAGGGGGAAAATGTACCAGTTCAGCTAACAAAGGGCTGGGGGTTTAGTGGAGTTGGCAGGCAAAAGCAGCAGCCCTTTTAAAAAGCAGTGTAGGAGTTACAGTCTGTGAGGCTGGGTGTCACTCTGTCCCACTATACCAATTCCTTCTGGTATTAAAAAATTACTTCTGTGCTCCACAGAACCACATCATGTCTGTATTGAATATTTTAAATACAGTGGAAGACTGTATTTGGAGAGAGAAATCAGAGATACTACATTAATTTTTTTATATATATATACATACATACACACATAAACATGCACAGGTAGTATTGTTACTGCTAGAATCTCTCAATTTGAGGAAAAATAGCAGTGGCAGTGTGCACTAGTAAGAGATATATTCATGTAGAAAATGTATATTTTAAGCTACACTGAAGGCCTGTCAAAACTGAGGCATAATAGCTTGTTCTCAACAAGAATATCTCATCACTTAGATTAGAGCCATTTAGTTGGGAAAAGACCTTTAAGAACACCAAGTCCAACCAAGCTCTGCCAAGTCCAGCACTGCCATGTCCCCAGGTGCCACATCTGTGTCTTTTAAATCCCTCCAGGGATGGTGACTCCAGTACTTCCCTGGGCAGCCTGCTCCAGTGCTTGACAGCCCTTCCAGTGAAGGAATTTCTCCTAATATCCAATCTAAACATCCCCTGCAGCACCTTGAGGCCATTTCCTCGTCTGTTGCTTGTTACCTGGGACAGGAGACTGACACCACCTCCTTCCAGGCACTTGTACAGAGTGATAAGGTTCCCCTTAAGCCTCTTTTTCTCCAGGCCAAACACCCTCAGCTGCTCCTCATCAGCCCTGTGCTCCAGACCCTTCCCCATCTCCTTTCCCTTCTCTGGACATGCTCCAGCCCCTCCTGGTCACTGGGGCTCAAAACTGAGCACAGGACTCAAGGTGTGGCCTGAGCAGTGCCCAGCACAGGCAGAGTCCCAGCCCTGGTCCTGCTGCCACTATTGCTGCTACAGGCCAGGTGCCATTCCCTCTTGGACACCTGCACACATCTGGCTCCTGTTCAGCTGCTCTCTACCAGCACTGCCAGGTCCTTTTGCTCTGGGCACCCTCCAGCCCCTCTGCTCTGACCCTGGGGCACTGCAGGGAGTGCTTGTGTGTGCAGAGCTGACCCTTTGCCTTGCTGAGCCTTACACAGTTGTCCTTGGCCCATCAATCCAGCCTGTCCAGATGCCTTTGCAGAGCCTTCCTGCCCTCCCAGCCAGCTTGCTGTCATGTGCAAACTGACTGAGTGTGCTCTTGATCCCCTCATCCAGATAATTGATAAAGATAATTAACAGGACTAGCCCAAACAGAATTTGTCACAATTAGCTGTAAGATTGCATCCACTGCTTCTGTTTGTCAGCTGAATGAGTTTCTACTGGTTCTAAGTCACTTGGGTTGGATTTTAGGTAGATGGGATGAGACACATGAGGGTAAATGTTTTGCAGACAATTTCACAGCTGCTGTGAAATTAGATATTCAATTATATTATCTGCTGGGTTTCATTATTCAGAAAGATATCCAGAGCTTTTGGAACCATCCTTTTCTAAATAATTTAACTGATTTTATGACTATTGTTGTCTGTGTGAAATTCCACCTAAGTGCTCATCCCTGGGCCAGCTTCAGGCAAGCAGCTTGTGCAGTGACATCTCAACTCTTTGCCAGTGCCTCAGATACCTCTTTTGTTCCCTGTCACTTAGGAATGGGTGCCTTCAGTGCTCAAATACAGCCCTAAAATGATATATGGAGTTAGGCAGGAATCCTGAGAAATATGAGTCTGAATTAAGAGATGATCTCGGTACTGGACTGGGCTGGGCATGGGGATCTTTCAGCTCTTACCTGGCTCCCACTGCACTGCCTTTGGCTCTAGATGAGATACCAGAATATTACTGTATCAGTAAAGAATAATTATTGTGGTGGTATTTCTTTTTCTAAAGAGAAATGCAATCACTTCTTCGTTTGACTTATTTTTAACAAGCTGTTTAAATCAGGTGAAATGAAGGTATTGTGTTTTAGGCCCTCTATTCTGATAACAGGGAAAGGTAGCACTAGTAAAGTCTGCAAAGAGACACAGTGATTGCTCTGAGGACTCCCTGGTCACGGGATTTATGTGCTCAGGCAGTCCAGAGCTCTGCAGTCCCTTGTGCCAGCAGCACCATCACCACTGGCTTGGCCTGTGGGATCCCTTCTGCCACAGAGTCCTTTGCAGTGCACAGCAGTGCTTGGGAAAGTCTGTGGAAGAGGGTTTGGTTTGACCAGCCAAGCCGTGGTCAGCCCTCACCTGATGTTTATTTTTGGGTATTTTCTTGTTGGAATGAAATGCTTGGGAGTCTGATTGGAAATGGGGCTAAGAAGGCTGATGGAAAGACTGAAACATAGCAGGATTACTGCTCCTGTCTCTCCTTGTTCCACATCTCTCCCAGGCCACTTGCAGACTGAGGGGATGCCTGGAGCATCCATGACCAGGTGGCTCACTGTTGTAGGACTCCAGCAAAGCTGAGTGTAGGAAAAACTAAGAAAACCCAAGCAGGTATTTGCAGTGATGAAATGAAAAAAAAAAATGCATTTATTGATAACATTTTAAAATGAATCAATCCTATAAAAATGAGCCAAAACGACTCTTTTTATTATAACATTATTAAGACTTAACTTGGGCAAGCTGCCATTATAACAATTACTGTACTTTGGTGTACTTAAGGCTGCATATGAGACCAGGTTAAGAGGTGAAACCATTTGTTATTTCCTCTACTACCCAAATATAAATTATATGTCCTGTAACAATTGGTAAGACTAGACTTTTCAGAGAAATCAGAAGCTCAATTATTCATGTCCTATATTAACATCAATATTTCATGGTTAAGAAGATGCATTTCTGTGAGCCTGGTGAGATTTTAAAGCCTCCTTTATTTTGTGTTGTATTTAGGGAAAGACTTTAACTCTGGAAACAGACCAATAGACTGATGCATGAACTTAATTCATGTGAAGTTGTTCTGCTCAGCTGGAGCTTTAATACCAGATGATGGGGCCATGCTGTGCTTGATCCTCATCTTGGTGCAGATCCCTCTTGTGGCTATGGCATAGAACATGGCACTCTTGAGAGATGGTGGGAGTCTTGCTGTCAACTTGTTGGGTCGCTGCAGCAGGTCCCATCCTGGGTGATGTCAACTCAGTACCTCAGTTTGGAGGATTTTGTGCACACAGCTACAAATTATGTAGATGCCCAGAGGGAGCTTCAGTGAAATACAGGTCACAGAGCCCAGCAGTCATACTCAGACTTGCCTTGTTCATCTCTGGGCTCTACCATGGAGACTTGTCACATCTGTTCCCATCTAACAAGTGAAATGGAGTTTGTGGCTTTGCCCATGTACAAAGATGCTCAGACCCATTATGGGTTTCCTGTGTTTAAATTTATAACCCTGAACTTGAATTTGAGTACCTCCTGTGAGGAGAGATTTAAAATACCTGGAGTAACCTGAATTTCTCTGTGGGTGAGCACCATAATCAGATTTAGATAAAGGGAAAGAGCACTTCAGAAAACCCAGGGGGAGTAAAACCTGGTGATTTCTACAGGGGCAAGGTTCATGGAGGTAGTCAGAGAGGTTTCACTGCAGGACTTGTTTTGGTGTTTTATCTCTGCAAGGAACACATCTTCCTCTGGCAAGCCCTGGCCCTGCCACAGTGACATGTTGAGGAGAGGTTGTGACAGAAGAGGGAGAGGAACCAAAACACTTGGTCTCTTCCACTCAATAATGCAAATACTTCCCTTTTTTGAGTTACCCTTGTCTGCTCTCTTCTCCCTGTTATATCAAGGAAAAAACCCAGCAACTGCTTTTTGGCTAATTATGATTATGATCAGGTCACAGCCATTCAAAAAATGAAACAACAACCAACCAACCAAGAAAATCCTCCTCTTGAAGTCTTCCCTTTGTGGCATGGTTCAGCTTTGATTTTGATGTTTTATTAGAGCAGCAGAGTTCACACTGCTGTAATCAGAGGCCAGTTGCTACTTCAGTACAAAGCTGGATTCCCAAGAGTCTCATAACCTGCCTGTTACTTGTTTACAACAAGTAAATTGCTGTTGTCCTGAAAAAATTAAGGTATTGTCTTAAAAGTATTCATGCCTTTTGCTCCCTTTTCCTCTCTGTTCACCCCACCCCTTCCTACCACCAAGGTTTCCCCAATACTCTTGCTCAAACTCAAGCACACTTCAAGCAAGATGTTGACAAAAGGAATGTACAAGAGGTCACCCTGGTCCTGGGTGCTGCCTGCTCACTGCATCTCTACTACTCACAGCTGCATCCAGCCATGTCACACAAACTATCACAGGCAGAACAAACCTGTGTCTCAAAACCAGAAAGGCAACCCTGACCCTTTCCAGCTCCTAGAAGGCTATTACAGTGACTCTCTTAGTTCCCAGTGAAACTTGTCAGTGTTCAGGGGTCTTTGCACTGTTCTTCATCTTATCCAGCCTTTCCCTTTCTTCAGTATGGTTATCTTGCTGCTGAATTTCAATAAAGTTACTGTGTCTATCCTTACTCAGTCCTTGGTTAACGCTGGCAGGTTCTGCTGCCAGGTCAGTTAATGCCAGAAGTACAAAACAGGAGGAATGAAACCCTTCTGCTCTGCCTCCCTGTGCTGTGGGAAGCCTTGCTTGGAGCAATGTCTTCTCCTGCTTTTGGGAACAGGTGAGGGAACAAAGAGGATTACACACAGCTGGAAATGTTTCTGCTGTTTCTGTTGTGTAGAGCTGCCCTGTGCACATTTCACTTGGTTTTAAAAGCATCAGTGGCATCTAAACAATTCATGGCAAGTGGAAAAACAATTCAAACTTGAATACTGCTCTAGGACTGATAATGGCTCCTATCTTTTTGGGCCTCTTCCTGCTCTAAGAGCTGAAGGCTCCCCAAGGGTTGGAAAAGAACCTCCCAGTGTGCTCTGATTGACTTTTCAGCGATGCTCCTCAATGCTCTACATCGTTCATGCTTCTGACAGTCTGCAGTGTCAGAAAGGCACTGAACATTGAGCAGAATCACTGCAATGTGCATACTGGTTTGCCCTAGCTGCACACTTCACATGTAAGTTTGGTTAGGTTAGATGCTTCAAAAAAGGAAAATATTTGTGTTCTCAGTCTGCTTCAGAGTCAATTGAAATGTCTAATAAGTCAAATAACTTTTTTTAAAATTATATTTATTTCTGCTGGTGTCCCTGGGGGTATATTAGTATGCAATATTGACTGACTACAGCAGCATGCTCTGCATTTTTTTGTCAATTTTCTATCCATTAGCTGCTGCTGCGAACAAGACTTTCTTCACATCTTTGTCTTGAGTCACTATACTCTATTATTTGAAAGAGGGGTTGATTCTTGATGTGTTCTTGCAGCAATATCCAGTATCATTAGGCTTGAACTTAGCTACGAGTCTTGGTCACTGTTTCATTGTTAGCATTAATTGATGCCAGTTTTAATTTTGTGAATCCCTGACTATTTGGATGTGTTTATATATATACAAATGTAAAGAATGCCTGTCTAAAACATCATGTCACTGGTATTTGTGGGAAGCACTGGGATCTCCTGTGAAGCATCTTAATTAGTTTTGCCTTTCATGTTGACATCCTAAATTCTAGGCTTGAGTTACATATCAAATTTTTTCTCCCTTGTTTGTCAAAACAGAACAACTTCTTTAGAGCAGAACATAATGCAAATACTAATTAAAACTGACAAGTCAAATTGATGTCACCTATTTTTAAGTGGAAGAAAAAACTGACTAAGAAAAATCTATTCTGCCCTTGTTGAAGTTGACTGAAACGTGATTACTGAAATCTCTGAGCACAGAATGAAGCTCCATGTTCTGCTTTTGCTGTTTCCTGAGGCAGATCAGCCATCCATGACTTGAGAGAGCAGAGCTGTTGCCCATGGGGGCAGGACAGCAATCCCAGCTCCCAGCTTGCTCTCCAAGCTGCTGTGCTGCACTTGCTGAGAGCTGGCTTGGTGCTCTCTGCTGGCAGAGGGGCTTTGGCCAGATGTGACCCCAAAGCAATGTCTGTGGATTGCAGATGTGAGCACTGAGGTTGGTAGTCATCAGCCCTGTCTCTGCACAGTGCTCTAGGGACTGCTGAGAACCAGCTCCTTGGTTTGAGCCTGGCAGCTTGTGCTGGGTGGCCCCTGCCAGCACAGGCAGAGTGGGGAAAGCAGCCGTGTTCTGCTGCTCTTTGGCAGGGGGACAGGACAGGTGCTGCCCCCAGAGAAGTGCCTGTTCTCAGAGATGACAGCAGTGTGGGAGCTGTCTTCGTGTAGCAGGCAGTTTGGATGGCTGATAATTACTTCTTTCCCTCCCTCCCTGGGAGGCAGAAGGTGTTGCAGGCACCTAATTATAATGGAAACCTAAGGAGTTTTTTGGTTTTGATCTGGTTTTCTTCCAACACAGAGCACTGCATCGTTTCCATTGCATCCTGGTGGTGTGCTTGTGGTGTTCTGCTGCTGAATAGCCCAGTAAGAAGCAGATACCCACACTTACTTGGTGAGGTGCATTTTCTTGATGGTGAGACACATAGATGTTAAGAACAAAAATATTTCCTGTGTGGATAGACATCCACTAGGGTTCAGTGCAACTCTAGTATGCATAAACCTTTATAAAAATAAAGATATATTAGATATATTCTGATCACATCTTAAAAGAACATTCGTGGTATGATCATCAATGCCTTGCATTCCCTTTCAGTCTGTATGCATCTGCAAAAGATAGCTACTATTTATATGTTTTGGGTTTTTTCCCCATGTCTTGTGAAGATTCTTCTACTGCCCTCCAAAACCCTGTGTTCTTTCTGATAGCCTTACTCTTTTAACCAGCCCTGGGACCCAACAATTTGTCAGTACAGCTTCAGTGCTCAGCAAGTTGCTGAGGGATGGAATTGTCCTTAGGTCAGTGGGTTTTTTTCTTATTCTACTCCCATCCCTGTTTGCTTGGGAAGTAAAGACTACTAGGAAAGAAAGCCATTGCCTTTTACTTCCTCAAAATCAAATCTTGTTTTTTCATTGGAATGATGGAGTATTACCCAAGAAATAACCATTTCTCATGTTTGGCTTTTTTATGGTTTAAAAAACTCCACCACCCCTTCTTTCCTCCTGAACCCTTGTAGCTTATTGTTCTGGTTGAAATAGGTTGGCTATCTACAGCTTCAGAATGAATTTGAGACAAATATCTGAGTATCTTTTAAACTAGAATTTGTACTGCTTGTCAAACTTTTAGACTAAAACTCTTGTAAAGAGGTTTTCCAGAGCTGCTCTTGCTGAGAGCTGGCTTGATGCTATCTGCTGGCAGATGGGCTTTGGCCAACAAAACACTTGAGAGAGGCTCCACGACTCCTCAGGGAGGCAGACTGGTACAGTCCATTCCCATGGATGACACGCAGAGGGTAATAAGGAGGCAATCTGCTGAAGGCAAATAACAGCTCCCATTTGTTTGATGTCTGGGCTTCTGTGGGGTGAATGGAGTATCTGTGTTTTTCAGATGAGGAATGAAGGCCAGATGCAGGGCTGGGCTGGTGCTGGTTGCAGTTTCTGAAGTTTAGGTCTGGAACATGAAATGAGCTGCAGCAAGGTGTGTGGAAAATCAGATGTCTCAAAAGGCAAAGTGGGCATCAGTAAACTGAGTAGAGTGAGACCACAGAAGATACTGGGGACACTCCTCTCTCTGTAGGAGGCAACCACCCTCTCTGGAGTTGCAGGAGAAGCTCTCTGGCTGGGACATGAGGCCTCTCTGCCTCCCAGCTCAGATCTAGCAGTCACTGTTCTTCCCACCACCTCAGCTACCTGAGTGAGACACTGCCAGGCTGTGAAAAAGCAGATGTGAAGCACCTGATGTGAGCCAGCATGAATCCACATCCTGCCTCTTGAGATGCAGCAGCGAAATTCAGGAAGAGGTAGGTAGGTGTTTAGTAACACCTGCTTTAGAGCATGGCAGTGCTGCAGCTGAGCTTCATGGAGTAAGATATGGTGGTAAGAGGCACTGGGGAGCAGGAGGAAGAGCAAATGGCTCTGAGATCTGGAATATATGTGAGCAGATCACTGGCTCTGTAAGGACCTTCCAAATTGTTCATAACAAACAAACTGCCCCAGCAGCAGCACTATAATGGAATAGTGAATACAAAGCTAAGGAGAAAAAAACACCTACTGCACATGTAGTGATTGTGACCCTCAGGGAGCTGCTTTGCTCCTAAGTGTAGCCCTGTGTGACTTGGACCCATCTCCAGGGAATCAGTGCAGTACAAGTGTACCAGACTTTATGCCACTGGTCACCAAAGGACTGGTGGTAACTAGTGAAGACCTGATCCTTATTTACTGGAATAAGCTGACAGTGCAGCCATGCTTCTTTACATTCTTGAAATAGGTGAGCACAGAGATTCATCAGTTGTCTGGGCACTTCCAACTTCCCATCCATATTTTCCCAGTTTCAGCAATGGGATGTAAAAGCTTTTCACTGTTTGGTAGCAGTTATCAATGTGATGTGAGCCTGTATTACTCTAACAATCAGTATCACATTAAAACCAACAGGAAGAAAATCTGTTTTAACTAAGAGTGAAATCCCAGGTGAAAGTTACTTGACAAAAACATTGTCCTTTCAGCACCATCTGGGCTGGGGCTGGGTAGGGACTGGATTGCCACACATGGGACAGGGCTGCGCTCTCTGGCCTGAGCAAGCGAGTGATGAGTGGAGCTGCTGGCACAGAGAGCCACAGACTGATGGGGGGAGATGCTGCTGTGTCAGAGGCAGGGCAGGCTGAGGTCTGGCTGCTCTCCCCACGAGCCCCTTCTCACTCCAGTCTAACCATGGCCCACGGGGAGCTGATTGCTTTTGCACCACCAACACGTGAAGGAAAGCCTGAATGTTATCGCAGCAAGGGCCACTGCAGATTGCTGTGAGCCCACAGCTCTCCCCAGGGCTGTGCATTTTCTGCAGAATAACTGGGTAAATCTGTTGGCAGGGGCAGGGGAGGTCTAGTGCAGAGAGGCCTTCATGGCAGAGGATAGGCTGCCATGGCCCAGGTGCCTTTAGCTCCCCAAAGTGCTAGACCTAGAGCCTGTTTTATCCCAAGACAATTCTTTTCCAGTCTCTTAGGCCATTGTGGTAGTGTGCTTCAGCTGACAAGTCACACTGGGATGCAGATAGATATGTCTGAAGCTTCTCTTACTGAGTGCTTTATTCTGAATGAGTGCTGGCAAGCAGCCCATGTGCTGTAACTTGGCCAGCTAACAGCATGCTCAGTGTGTGTGAGCTGGCTAGTGAAGCCTCAGCAAAAACAACCAGAAGATGTTCCTAAGACACACATAAGAGAAACTGTCCTTATCCCATTGACTTGCAGAAAAGAGCATAATTCTTTGGCTCAGTTTCCTAAAATATGAAATTCTGAAGTGTTGTCATTGCTGATCTCAAGATCATTTTTGAGTAGCTCAGCCCACCTCTTGTCAGCCCTCCATTTTTGCCAAAGTAGTACCAGCACCTTGGTGAAGGTCTTAGTTTGTGACTGGGTGAACCAGGGAATCCATTTACCAGATGCAGAAAAGATCTGTTCCAACATCTGTCCAGTATGGCAGTCACACAAAGCAGATGGAAATCACATAGCTTATTTAACTGCACTGGGTAAAGTGCAGTTAAATTGCCAAAATTTACACCCAGCTTTGCACTTCATGCAATTTTCAAGGTTAATATTTCTGGTGTTGTTGTATTTGATTATTAGAGATAGTGAAGAAAGGATTGTCAAAAATTATTAGAACAGAAAATGTTAAAGGTTTAGATAATTTGCAAGTAATACTGGAGATATGAGACTACAGAAATGCTGCTTTTTAAAATAGTTGTTTCATAACCAGCTTTGCACATGTAGCCTGTTTATAGCCAGGATCCTAACAATTTTGTATAGTGATGTCTTCTTAGAGGTGAGAGTGTGTAGTTACACTGTAAGTTGGATGCTGTTATTTTCTAACTACTGTTCAATTACAAATTTTCTGATTGTCTCTTAACACTGCTTGCTGCTTTTCTTGCTCTCTGGTGTTTTACCTGGCAGAAAGCTCTGGCTTTCTTTCCTTAACAGCTCAAGTAATGTTCAAAGTAGAATATTGGTAATAATGACACCAAGGATATATCTTTCTGAAGTCAGATATTGAAAATTCAAGACTTGAAGACACAAGTAGCAACCAGAAATATTTGAATCTGGACTCGGACATCAGTTTAGATTATGGCTTTATTGCTGATAATTGCTCAGCACTGTCAGATGGGGAGTCCCTGAGGGTGGCTGCACTCAGGATGAAGTAAGGGACAGATTCTTCTGGAAATGGAGAGTCTTAAATCTTCAACATTGATTCATACATTGTTTTTTGAACTGAGAGGCATTTAATATCTTATTTTTGCTACACAGGTGAAATCCAATGTTCATCTGCTGAACTGAGAAAGCTTCTTTAGCTATCAGTGGTGGCAGCTGCTGAGGCCCTCAGTGAGCTCCAGCAGAGCTGTTGTTGTCTAAGAAACAGCACCTCTGAGCTGCTCAGCACCTGGGAGCTCCTTCCATGTGGTTCTCTGGCCAGCTGAGAAATCCTAATCACTTGACCTCAGTATGATTTTTAAAGACTTCTGGATCAGAATCAAGGGTGGATGTTGTTTTGCCCTCAAAATGCCTGAATTGCGTCAATGACTTGGATTTAGTTGTAAACTTAGGAAGGAAACAGAGCAGTATCAAGAGGAGAAGGCAGCTGAAAAATGAAGATATGGCTCAGTGTCAGTGAGATGTAGAAATAATCAACATAATATTTTTGAGATTACTATTAATGCTAGAAATTAATGTGTCTAAATGAAGACTACACTGACCCATGACAGTTAAGCCCCGAATCCCTCAGGAAATCAGGACACTCTGTTTGCTGATGGGCTGCAAAGAGAGCTCAGGGATACATGACTTAGAAGGACTGGCTTAAAGGCTGCCTCATGCTCAAGCTGGGCTCAGCAGAGAAAGATCATGCCCTAGTGATTCAAAAATGAGGTTAATGTAAATCAACAGTCACATATTTCTATTGTTGTTCTTTTTTCCCTTGGCTCTTCTATGAGGAATTAGACATCAGGAAGTGGCTTGTTTTTTCTTATGGAAATTCTCAGCACAGACAGACATTTCTTTTGCAGGGGACATAATTGTCATTTCAGCCAACTCTACATTTGAATGTCACAAACATCCAGAACCTTTCTTCACTACCTGGAATTTGCAGGATCTGTCTCTGCAGAGTACACAAAACCTGTGCCTCAGAGATGGTTTGTAGAGACTAAACTCTTCTAAAACAATAAAAGAGCAGAACTTGTGATATGAATGCCTTGCAGTATTTATCCACTGCATGTTTGTAGTTAAGGGTCAGACTTGGAAGGAATTGCTTGACCGGGTTAATGAGGCTGAAATGATCTTTTAGTAACGGTTCAAAATTCTGGACAAACTTTTTGCAAATTAATTCTCTGTAGCTTCTCTACCACAAGGGGTTGAAAGCTCAGAGTGACCTGGTCTGCCAGTGTGTTCCTTAAAAATTATCAAATATATAGAATCAAACCCTTGATTCAATTTCCTCCCATTTGGCTTTACTGGTTCTATCCCTGGGCACAACCAGGGACCAACAGTGATGGAGATGGAGATTAGTGGTGATCAATCTAATTTACTGGTTGGTACATTTCCAGTGAACTCAAATGGACTATAGTTAATCAAGTTTTCAAGTATGCTTGTGTTGTGAGTGCAAGTTAAAATTTGCTTTATATCCCTCTTACCAGATGGCCTTACAGCTAAAAGTATCAGAGTGGGAGGAAGAAAACTGGCATTAGTTTGTAGCTTTTCTACAGCTTTTCTATCTCATCCTGGCATCACTCTGTGAGGAATTCTCCCCAACACAGTGACTGAAGAGCTATTTTTTTCTTTTTCTTTTTTTTTAACAGTTTTTTTAATAAGAGGAGCACACACAGTTACCACAGCTCAGCTTACATGAAGTCATAGAGTCACAGAAGGGCTTGGGTTGGAAAGGACCTTGAAATTCATCTTGTTCCAACCCCACTACTGTGGGCAGGGATGCCTTGCCCCAGACCACATTGCTCAAAGCCTCCTCTAATTTGTCTGGAACACTTTCAGGAATGGGGCATCCACAGCTTCTCTGACAGCCTGTGCCAGTGCCTCAACACCCTCACAGGGAAGAATTTCTACCTAATACCTAATCTGAGTCTGCCCTCTGTCAGTGTGAAGTCACTGCCCCCTGTACTGTCACTCCTTGCTCTTGTCCAAAGTCCCTCTCCAGCTCTCTTGGAGCCCCTTTAGGTACTGGAAGTTGCTCTGAGGTGTCCCTGGAGCCTTTTCTTCTAAGATATGTGGCACCACTCCATGTGTGCAGCACAGGCTGTCTCTCTAGTTTTAAGGGGATGTTTGCACTTTCTTTTGCACTAGGCTGTGCATCAGGTAAGTTTTCTTGTAGTGCTAGTAGGTGACATTTTTTATTATTTTATTATTATTCCTGTTTTTTTTCTTATTACCTATATGCTCAGATAAACCTAGAATTAACCTAGATCATCTCTGATGATTGGGATGCTACCAAATTCTGTGCCTCAGTGACTGTGTAATAGACCACACAAAACTAATTAAATGCAAATAGGTTGTACAGGTGAGGAAATGCTGATGTGTGTCATTAGTAGAGGTAGACATATGAAGATTTCCTTGCCCTTTTTTTTTCTCTGATGCTGTTTACTTTCTCTATTTCCAAAGGTAAGTCACCAGAAATGAGGTACTGAAAGGATGTTTCACTTAATTTTTTTTCCCCCAAGCTTTCATGTGGATGTCCAGATTAAGTCTCTAGAATGTATAAATTATATTTATAAAAAATTCTTCCCTGATAAAATGAGGGTAATTTGGATTCTTCAAGTTTTAGGACTCACTTGAATGCAAAAACCCAGGTGTTTTCATTATTTTTTTTAAAAACCCCTTTTAATCTTCAGAAGGAATTACATTCAGTAATTTTTGTTTGATGCAAAAATATTCTTATTTCTCCCTCATTAGAGTTTATCTTTCCCATTTGCAAAATTCCAGGGCTGTAAACCTCTCTCTCACTTGAACACATAACCTGTGGAATAAATGGAAGGGCAGAGAGGGGAGAGGAGCATCCCGAGGTTGGTGGGCACATGTGGGCTTTAGGTGGAATGTGGTACAACACCCACACAGTGCAGGTGAGCCCAGGGAATGGCAAAAGTGAGGATAAACAGTAAAACTGAAATTAGGCAAGAGAGCAGGAGGCTTCCCAGACAGCTTCTGTGCATGTTGGTGGCTTGGGCTGCAAGTCCAACCCTGTAGGGGCTGTGATGTTCAGGGTGCCCCAGAGGTGATGGATGCCCCAGCCCTATAAACATTCCAGGCTGGGTTGGATGAGAACGACCTGATGCAGTTGAGCAACCTGATCCAGTTGAAGATGTCCCTGCTTGTGGCAGTGAGACTGAACCAGATGAGCTCCAAAGATCCCTCTCCATCTGAACCACTCAGTGACTCTGTGGTGCTGAGTTGGCTCAGGGGACAGAGGACTAACTCCTGCAGACACCAGTAAGGTCAGCTCTGAGGCCAGTTCTTCCTGAGGCCTTGCCAAACTTGGTCTTTGTGTCTGGCTTTCCCAAACTGCCAGATAGGAATGAGAGCCGTAAGAGCCTCTTCATTCCTTTTGTTTAGCAGGCCCCTGTCAAGGACTGTGATGAGTAAACCACTCCCATGCATTTATAAAGGTGTTAAAACAACGTGGGGCTTGGCTCCATCTGGTAGAAGATGCCTGCATGTGTTAAGTACTGTGGAAAGAATAATCTCCTTTTAATGCTGAAAATGGAGCTCTACTGGAAACAGAAGTTGTCATGGAAGTTACTCTTCCCTAGTGCAGCTTCACCAATTCCTCTGCTGCGTGACTGAAGCAGCAAGTCAGGCAGCTCCCAAGAAGTTTAAACAGGAGAGTCTATGTGATGGCATCTGATTATTGTTTTGTTCAAACTTTTTCCTCCTACTGGTTTTCAGCAAGCAAAACAAAGGGTTTGTTTTGGTGTGGAAAAGATGTGTCAAGCATGGGAGTGAGGGAGTGGACCTGTTTGTCCTCTGGTATTTCTCACTGTACAGAAAATACTGTCTTTTCCTGGGAGATGTCAACCTGTTTTTTGTTCTAAGAATCACTTGAGATCCACAGAACAATGGGCTTCAGCATTTTCTGTTTGGAAGAAAGTTCCATCAGGCAGGAGAAATATTTTTATGAGATTTATGAGCTTCTTTGGAGCCTGGTTATGCTCAGGACCAACTGTGCTTAGTCCAGTAGCAATGCATGAATTGTTGTGTTGAAGTTAGTGAAAATCCTTATTCTATCATACAGCAAGGCATGTAAAAATGTGAAACAACAGAAGATTTGATTGTGGTTTTTCTTTTTCGTAGAGCCATAGAATAGGTAAAGTTGAAAATGGCCTCTAACATCACCAAGTCCAACCATTAACCCAACACTGCTGTGTTCCCACTGAATCACGTCCCCAGGTGCCACTTTCCAAACTGACTGCTTGCATAAACAAAAACCTCCAAACCCACAGCTGGAGTATTGCTGCAGTATTGTGTAATAGCCAGCTATAATTTGTATTAAGTAGTTTATTGCCATGTAAGGTATATCTTGGGCTGGATTTATTTTAAAGCAGGCCTGGCTTGCTTTAGCTCACAGAGATGAAGCTGCAGGAGCCGATTTTCAAGGCCTTCCAGCCCCGTGTTTCAGGGCAGGGGTTTTCCAGCTGCTGGGCAGGAAGACAGAGGCTGCAGAGTGGGATTTTCTCAGGGAGGAGCTGGCTCAAGCTCTCTGGGCAGGCAAGTGGGGACCACAGTTGCCTTTCCAGGTTGCAGGATGTATTTGTAGGAAAGCCTCCTTTTTTCTTCCAGGCTCTGATGGGGTCTCTTGGAGGATGGCCAGTGCTTCCAGGCATGGCTGCTGTGCTCATCCAAAAGCATCCTCTTGGGCAAAGAGGAAAAAAGACTTTGGTACAGGCTCCCCTCCATTTCTGACACATTCTATTATCTTTCTCAAAGTAATAGCTAAAACTGTTGGTAATGGCACTGGGTGTGCACAGGGATTTTCCTCAAGCTCACCTAGATGACAATTTGCTTTTAGGTGTTTTGTACATTTTACTTTGTTCTTAATATTCACTGGAGCTATAAAAAAATGCAAAATACATTAATTATTTTGCTGTTTTGGGGGTTCAGAGCCAGGTAATTAAAAAGCTGAGAACCATACAACCATAAATTTTGTTAATCCACGATCGGTATTATTTTAAATATTTAAAAATAAAACACCCCATCATTCATATTAACTGTATCTCATATGTCATGATTTGGTGCTCATGTCTTCCTTCTCAGCAGCAAGTCTTTACATTTTATTGTTTAGGTTAGAAGGGAGTAATAAAATAAAATCTCTTTTCTCATAAATAACTGGATTGTATCACAAGACTATCAGCCTTGATTTGTTTTATGGCTCACCTTACTGAAAGTCACTGTTTCAAATGGTGTCATGAATTATAGCAGCATAAAAAAAAAATATGTCCTGGGGATAGCAAAAAAAAAAAATGACAGCATGTAAAATATTTCTTGGAATTACTGACATTGTGTCATCTTTCAATGAAAATCGTATCTCTAATATAAAAATAATTAGGCGAGGCATGCAAATGATTATGAAATCCAAATCTTGTGTACTGATACTGATTTGTTATATGGTTGAAAGGGTCTGGAAAGTTTAACAAAGATAGTTGATCGTGATGAACTTTAAAATCTCAACCTTTGATGCAATTTCCCTTGGGAATTTTATGTGATTCAGGATTTACCACCCGTCGCGTTCCCTCGGGCCGCCCTTCCAGAGGGAATCAGTGACTTCCCTGCACCTGAAAAATCACTTACATTTAACTTCTAGGGGATTCTCTATGCTGAGAACGCTTCTTCCAGGCTTTTGTTCCTGCATGTAAACTTTTTGAGCTTTCTGATTCATGGAAATGGTACCAGGATCATCACCCTTCTTCCCTCTGAATCTTCCTCTCCCACTCAGTGCCCGCCACCCTGGGCAGGGGTTGTGTCCCTGGAGGAGCTGTGGTGCTTTCTGGGCTTCTCCCAGGGTCACAGAGAAAGCTGGACTTGGGGATTTGAACCTGGCCCCGATTTCTCCCTGCAAATTAATATCTCCAGCCTTCAGTTTGGAGCCCTGGTGCCCTGGGAGGGATTTCTCCATGACACAGGATCTGGATGGGCTCTGCACACAGTGCAGTCATCTCCTCTCCCCGGGGAGCACAAGCCCTTCAGGTTGTGGCAAATATTCCATGTGAACTCAGATGTTTTTCTGCCTGTTTCTCTTTGAGGTCTGCAAATTACCTTCCTCTGATGGATTCCAACATGTTGTACTACATCCATTCTGACATTTTGATTATGTGTTATTCACAGAGTTGAAGAAATTAACAATTGGAGCGGTTGAAGCTTTTCAGGATATTTTTCCCCAAATAACAATTTTGTATTTGAGCACCAGCCAGATTCTCCATATGGCTAAAATGTGCTAGAACAGAAAGACAATTAGCATGGCTTAATAAACTTCATGCATGGTTTGCTATTGCAATATCAGAAAGAAAACAAATATAGCCACTAGTTCTCCTTGGAATAACTCTGTTAAATTACTGTCATTTGAAATGAGCTCTTTTATGGCTTATAGCTGATATAATTTGCATTGTGATAGGTAAAGCAGCATTCTGTATTTTTAATACCTTTGGATTTGACATAGGTCTGCTTGGGTCTTGTATAAATCTTCTCCACAGTGGGAGGGGAAGGCAATAAATTGAGTTTTGGTATGGATCAGAAAGCAGTGGATTTGGGGGACACTGGGGCTCTATTCCAAATTCTACCATGCAGCACAACTTTTGCTGATAGACTTTCAGCCTGCTTTCAGTTTTTATCTGTTTATTTTTCTTGGTTAAATGTTCTGCTTTGAGAGCCAGACCTAGCTGGACACACAGACCAACTTTCCTCCTGTGTTTCAACAAAAGGTGCCGTGCCCATAGTTACATTTGTGCTGGGACATTTGGTCTGTCAGCAGAGGATACTGCTGAGCACTCTGCTAATTGCTCCTGGTTCAGCATCTGAGTCTTGTGTGTGTAGCACTGGGGGGAAAAGGTAATCCCTGTGTGTCTGAATTGTGTGACTCAAATGAACTTTGAACAGAGGAGTGTGGCACTCAAATGCTCCTGAAAGCTTGTTTTATGTGTTTAGGCATTCATGATTTAGAGACAGTTTTGTGTGTGAGATTTGCAGGGCTCAGGGTATCCTGCTGTATATTATGGCCATGAAGGTACTGTGAGGTTCAGGGATAAACTGTGCTCTTGGGCCATCACTGACCCCCTGGACACAGCCTGCCCAGGGTGACCGTGTTCAGATCTTGCTCTGCCCATTGCAGTTGACTCCTTTGATGATGCCAAGTGTGGGCTACACACAAGGAGCTTCTAGTGGTGAGTCCCACAACAGAGCTGCTGCTGCTGGATCTTGTGCTCCCAAATCACTCTTCAGCATTTGATACTGGAGGAGGATGAACTTGGGCTTTTTTCATCTGACAGAATGACAGAAACCTCTTTGCTACTGATGCAATCTGTCCTCTATGTTCTAATGAATGAGAGTACCTATGAAAAATGTTTATTTACAGGCCACTGGTTTGGAGGCACTTGATGTTTTCATTAACTCTGAGGGGCTATGGTCAGAATAGTTCACACAGCTATTCCCCTGCCTCTCTGATCTGAACCTCTCTGGATTCAGAGCACATCCACCCTAATGCCTTTGGAACATGTGAGTGAGTTCAGACTACCAATGTGCATAGGATGAATGTTTCTATTACCCCATCATCGTTCTCATCATCATTTTACTCCTTGCTAGGGAAATGACAGTGTGGCTGTAATTAGTATTGATTGTGCAGGATGGCAGGAGTAATCGGGAAGGTATTACAGGAGAGGGGCAGGCTGTGGCTCCCTTACACTGTTGCTGCTGGCAGCCTGTGAGTGCAGTGCTATTTGCATTTGTCTATTAAAAGAAAAATGAGGAAAATGCTGTTAGAAAGCAATCTTCCCTGGGAATGTGTTTTCCTAGCACTCTGGGCCTAGGAGTTCGCAGTTCAGCTCTGGCAGGATGTGAGTCTCTGGGCTGCCACCCACTCCATGGGCTTAGGGCTATCTGCTGATTTCTGTTCTACAGAGGAAAATACTGCAGGTAGGAAAATAACTTAGTCAATACAGTAAGCATGGAAGGTTTCTTAGCTCACCATGGGGAAGGCCTCTCCCAAGCTGGTTTTCTTGGGCAGGAGATCTGTACTGTTTCCATGCTGTGCCTGCTCAAATCCTTTACCCTGTGAGATGTCTGGTAGCTTTTCCCTGCAACACTTAAATTCTGCTGTTTCGTGATGCTTTTGGTAGATTCACTCCTACTGCCACTATTCATTAAAAGAAGTAACAATAGCAAAATATTTTCTTTTGCTGCAGCATACTGTAGCAAGCTGGCACCCCAGGCCTGCAGTGTCTGCTCTTAACTGCTCACCTCTTTGCAGCTGACATCATGGTCTTGAAAATACTGCTTTGGCAACAAAAAAATGGTGTGTTTGCCACATGGGCAAACCTGGAGAAAGAGTCCAGAGCTCTCAAGCTCTCTGGGCCTCAGCCTCAATGAGTCATTTAGAGATATCAGGGGGTGGAGGAGAACCCCTCTGGCTTCATGCAAAAACAAAGAGCAGAGCTATGCAGAGGAGAGGCCAGCCAGTAAAGCTTGTAGAGGTCCTTGTGATAATGCTGGGCTGACAACTGCCTTCACTGCTTTGGCATTGCTCAGCAGGAGCTGTGGGATGGAATCAGAGCTGGTGCAAACCAGAGCAAAGCATGGCCAAGGGTGTGTCAGCTGCCTCTGCGAGCCACAAACCTGCTCAGTTGAGAGCAGTCACAATGAATGGCATGTCTGAACACAGAGTGTAAATAATTGTATGGGAAGCTTAGTGCTCCCATGCCAGTGTGTATAAATATTCATATTATTCCATGAATCTGTCATGTGCAAGTGCTTCATCTTTGCAACTTTACTCCTGCCAAAAGTCCTCACTCATGGAAACACTCTCAGTGGAGGCAATCAAATTATTGATGTGAGTAAAGGGCTGGGGGAGCTCTTCTAACAGCCTGATTTATAGCAGTATTTCATTCCTAATTTCTGCACACTGGGAAACAAAACCCAAACATAAACTCAGCTGGTTTTGAGAGACTTCTCACTGTAGGGTTCTTACTTCATGAGGACTGAATGAAACCACAGAGCTTTTCCCCAGTCCTTAATCGTCTGTATCCGCTTATTATTATCACTGATGCTGGTGAAGTAATTTTGGGGGGCTGAATCATCTCCTGAGCTACTGCTTTCCGTAGGCTCAGCCAGGCTCCTGGCACGACTCAGCCTACAGGAATGGCTCCCCTGTTACGGGTTTTTACAGTTGTTAGGGCAGGGCAAAGTACCTGGAAGTGATGAAGGAGTGAAGCGTGCTCTGAACTCTGATATCTCAGGAGCATTTATATGCTCCAGAATACTTCTCTCACTGAAGTTTAGTGTGGCTCTATAGGACCCAGTAAGTCCCTTGCAGGTGGATCTGAGCACATGATGGGGAAAGCTAAGATTTTGAGAAGAAAAGTCAACCACCATCTCGGGACTGCCCTTGAGGCCAGTCAAGCTGGGTGAGTCTGAAGCAGCTGCAGACTGCAACAGTGCTCCTGGCACAGTCCTGGACATTCCACAGTGCCAGGAGTTTATGCCATGCACTGATCACATCCAGCCCCATTTGCCTCAGGAGCTGGCCAGGACTGTGGTGGTGCTTGGCTCCCTTGGCCACTGGCAGGATATTGGTGTTTAGGAGCTGCCTTGGCTCAGCAGTGGGGCATGAGGAGCCACTGGAAGTAATAATTGCAATGTCTGTTTTGTGCTTGGTGCCCTTGCCCTTTGTATACAAATTATTTGTGGCCAGCCAGCTTTTTCTTCTCTTTCAGCCGTGCTAGGTAGAAATAAAGGTGATTCTGGGCATATCCTGTACTAAGCTTCTAAAGCTCCCTGCATTAAACTGGGTGGTGTTATGCACCAAGGCAGGTTCAGAGAGCCCTAATGCTCACAGCAAACTAGGGAAAATGACAACAAAAGGAGATAGCCATTCCAGCAAAATTATCTCCATAATATGACTTTATACAGAAAAATGAATATTACTGAAGTTAATTTTGCTTTTGAAGCAAGAGGCTTCTCTTTGAGGCTGACAGATACAGAGGCTGTGGTGGATGCTGTCCCCCCAGATCCATCCATGCCTAGCAAGGGGGTGAGGACCAGACCTTTTGTTCTCTTGCAGAGGATTGTTGCCTCCTGTTGAGAGATGTGCTTGGGTAGACACCTGCCTGCCATCCTGGGCATGGCTTTTTGAACAAACTTGGTCTAGCCATATTCTAAGTGATGGCATGGGAGCATGAGCAGGTGTTACTGCCTGTCAGCTGAGGTGCAGCATCTGACTGTCTGTGTGTTCCTGACTGACTGCAAATACCATTTTTGCTGAGTTTGTGTAAACCTTCACTTGCAGCAGAGACACTGGAATAAATGCAGGCTGATACTAGAGAGAGAAGAGATCAGCACTTTCCCATATGGCTTTCATGGTCACATGCCTTATCTGTACCATTTCTGTGCCTTCTCATGCTTAAATATTGGTGTTGAGTGTAGAAGAGTGTGGATCAAAATGAGCACAAATACTGGTTCCAATTAAACTCTCATTGGAGATAAAGGGTGTTGGCAGTTCTCCCAAAAGTATCCTTTTCTGTTTTCATGGTTGTGTAGGGTTGCTAATTTCCTTGTGATGAGTCACTGAAAGAATTTATAGAGGTAAGAGGGATTTCATGCTCTAAATATAGCCTCAAGTCAGCCCACAAGGAGCAGCCACAGGAGCTGGCTGCTAAGCTAGTAAATACAACTCAGTGATGCTCCCAGCTCCTCCTGACTGATGGGATTTGAAGGGAGGGAACGGGGAGTTAGAGCAGGAAAAGAGTCAGCATGTGTAGGCTGGGGCCACAAGACCTGAGATCACAACATGGCGAGATAAATCACAAATGCAGATGAAAGTGGGCGACAATGGGAGACCTTTTTTGATAGCCTGTTCCCAGCTCCTCCTTCCAGCACTAGTTAGATTCCAGCTGGCCCCACCTTTCTTGGCTGTAGCTGTTACCTTCTATAATTTAGTTTGAAGAAAGGAATATCAGTTAACTTAGTACGTGCTTGGATCTTGATTTTGGCAATCCAAAATTTTCCCAAGTGTTTTATTCATTGCAACCGCTTGCTCACATCCCTTACATCAGGATGGGGGAGAGAACTGGAAGGGTAAAAGTGAGAAAACTCGTGGGTTGAGATAAAGGCAGTTGAACAGGTAAAGCAGACCAAGGGATTCATTCCCCACTTCCCATGGCAGGCAGGTGCTCAGCCATCCCCAGGACAGCAGGGCTCCATCACCTGTAACAGTGACTTGGGAAGAGAAGTCACTGTCACTCCAAAGTCCCCTCCTTCCTCCTTCTCCCCAGCTTTAGATGCTGAGCATGGTACCCTATGGCACCTGTGGTCTGGGATGTCCCCTGGGTCTGTTGGGGTCAGCTGTCCTGGCTCTGTCCCCTCCCAGCTCCTTATGCACCCCTGGCCTCTCACAGCTGGGGTGGGTGAGGAGCCAAAAAGGCTTTGGCTCAGGGTGAACACTGCTCAGGAAAAACAAAAACCTCTCTGTATTATCAACACCATTTTCAGCACAAATCCAAACCACAGCCCCATACCAGCTGCTATGAAGATACCGAACTCTACCACAGCCAAAACCAGCACAAAAAGACTACAGGTGATCTGAACACTTTTATTGCATTAGCTTTAATGGACTTCTCAAAGTTACCTTGAACTTAGTACAGGAAACAATTGGCTGCTTGCTTTATCCTATCTGAAATCCAGATGATGACTTTAACCAATTTAGAAATCGTTTAGGCAGTACTGGCTGTAAAATAAGCTAGAAAAATTTCTGAGTTTAGGCAGACCCTAAAAATCAATTTATAGGAGCATTTCTCAAAAAAGAAATTATCTACTATGGAATGACCCCAAAAATGCACAGAACTTTCTTGCCAATAGGAAAAAATGAAACAGTACATTAAAATAGTACTTCATTCTTCATTCATTCTGCTGCATTTTCATCCCTTTCCTGTGACTGTTCCTCCCAGGCCAGGGCTGAGCACAGGCAGCTCCTCTTCCTCCACCTGCATAGCTGAGCTCACTTTCCCACGTAGGGGTATTGCTGTGATCACATGAAGTCTGCGAGCCAGAACAGACAATTACACAGGTATTTGCACACATCAGCTCCATCCACATCATTTTTGCTATGCAACCGCTGGAGGGAGGGTGTTTTGGACTACTTAGTGAAGTCCCTGATGAGGGGGACAAAGCCAAACAATGGCTTTTTGCCATTTTCCTCTTCCTTGTGGTGTTAGCTGTGATGTGAGAGCTGTCTACAGCTTTTATGGTACTTATTTTGGTTTTCTTAATCAATTTGCTTACCCTTTGGCTACTTAGCCACGTCTGCCTCGGTGCTTTTCCAAAGAGGTTATCTCCAGACTGCTCCTTGTTTGCTGTTACAATGTCTCTGGGCTCCCGTGCCTGTCAAGCATGTGATGGTTGTCCCCAGCCATCGGGGCGCAGGGTGTGCTGCCACAGCCCTTCCCCAGAAAAAGTGCTGGCAGCGTGCCTGAAAGGCAGCTCTGCTAATAACATTGTGGTGTGCATCAAACTAGCATGAATTAGCAGGCTCCTTTCGTAACATTTTATCAATGGTCTTCAGCAAAATTGATGGTCAAGGATAGCACATTTTTTGTTTTCTCTGAGACCTCAGATAAGACCCTTTTTATGCTGAAATGTCCTGAGCTATGAGCTCTGGTAAGAACAACACTTGGTCTTTCACTGACCCCTTCCCTGATATGTGGCTTGCTTCAGACCCAAGGTCTGAGCCTACTCCCTGCTTCCAGAGCAAATGAAACCAAGGGTTCATTAATGTATTTATTTTCAGATGAAGCAAAGCAGCTCAAATGGGAGAACCTAGCAAGCTGTGAACGCAAGGGACTGAGGGATGCTTCACCCCAAAGGTGTGTTGTGCTCAGTCAGGTTTAGTGCCAGAAGACAAACCTGGTGTTGGACCTGTGTCCTTGGGGGCTTTGAGCCTCCAGACTTGCAGCTGAAATGATGTGTTTGAATTTTGAGCCTAAATGCTGTGTTTTAGTTACCACTTTAGTTGAGAGTAACACCTGTGTCTTGGTTAGGCAAAAGGTAAAAGAGAGAAAAGCATTTTATTCATAGGTTTGTTTTTCAGGCAGTCTGGTGTTGGCACAAAGACTATGATGGAAACATGGGCTGGGATGTAGGGGTAAGTCACTGAGGTTCCTGTTCCAGCAGTGAGGGCAGCCAAGGTCAGCTGAAACCAACGTCAAAGCTCAAAGTGGGAAGCCTGCCAAGTCCATTCTTCATTGCCAATGCTGCTCATTCCTGCCCCGTGGCCCCGGGGCTCCCCTGGCACTGGCGAAGGTGTTGGGAGGCTGTGCAGGGGCAGGACTGTGCTAAGTGTCTAATGAAAAGCAGCCTGCAGTAAAAAAGAGTTTTGATCTACAGCAGCCCTTCAGTACTGCTTTCCTCAGAGTGCTGGAGGGAAGGACAGGAGCAGAGAGGAGCCAGCTCTTTCCTTTAAGTGCTGCTTTTTGTCAGCTCAGGCCACTCACAAAATTACAGGGTAGGCAAATGCACATGGCTGTGATGGGAGCTGCCCTGCAAGCTGCTGGTACAGGACAGGGACCAAGGAAATGTGCATAAAATATCATCTTTGAGAGGATTAGGGAGGCCTGTGGCAGCCTTTGTAGGTGTGCTGCTGGTGGTGCTCCAGTGTGTGCATGGGCTGGAAATGAAACCTTTGATCCAGCATTAACGGATTGACTTGCTGCGTGTGGAGTCTCCAAGTGCCCCACTCATGACGTGGGCACACAGCAGCATGTGAAGTCCTCAAGCTGGAGGACTTAAGGGCTGGCCTGAAACTGCAAAGCAGGACTAGGGAGAGCTGTGATCATACTTGTGTTTATGGCTGAAAACACAAGAAAGAGGAAATGCATGTCTTCAGTTACATAAAAAATGAACGCGGTTTTTCATGACACCCTTGCATGTTAAAATGGGTACACAAATTTCTAGGAGTCATGGTTTTGTTTTAAGGATATTTTAGAGCAAGAGAAAGAAAAGGTTAGATCCTTTGAATTCAAGAAAACTGCTGGGGAACCTGCGTTGCTTTTAGCACATCCTGGCTTCTGTTTACTTGGGTTTTCCATGTGTGGTTTGGGGAGTATGCTCAGAATGTAGATCATAAAAGCAAAGGTCATGGTTATCATCCCTCCATGAGAGGACTCTTCCCACTCTCTGTGGGCTTTGCTGTGTTGCCCAAATGCTGTGTTAGGTTGTGTTTACTCCTAGGGTGAAACAACTTGTTACTTTCTGGGAAATCAAAGAGCTGTTTTGCTTCCATGAAAGCACAGGACCTGACTGTGCAGGGATCAGTGCTCAGGAGCATGGCAGGTCCATGCAAGTCCTTACAAAGAGATTCTTTCCTTTTGTCACCCTGGTATTGTGTGCTGTGGCTCCAGAAGGCCTGTGCAACCTCCTGGCAGCATTGTCCCAGTCCACCCATGCAGCATCACTGCATCCAGCATGGACTACAGGGCAAAAGTAGCTTTATACTCTACTTTTCCTTTAAAACACTTTATTGTTTAATTGCCTTTTAATTCTTACCTCTCGAGCTGGCTGAAGTTTTGTCCCTGGGTTGGAAGAGGCTTGCTGTGTGCCTGTGGCTTTCACTGTCTTCCTCCCTCCTCTCCTCCCTGGCTCTCCTTAGCAGGGGTCTGGCTCTCCTTGTCACACCAGAACCAAAGTTTAGCTCTTGGGAAAGGGGATCTTGAGGGTTGTGCAAGCAATGAACAAAGCCTGATGGATTGCACAGGCTGCATTTGACTTCCAGCTGAACATTGATTTGCCTTCTTAACCTTGCCCTTAGCAGCTCCCTTTTCATTACCTCAAGCTAAGCAGGGCCAGAGGAGCTGTGATGCCACTCTGACATGCTATTGCTTCCCCTGCCCTCGTGGGAGAGGAAGGAAAATAGGGACAAGGAGGGTCCATTAATTTTGGCCAAATGCTCAGTGACAGTCCTGTCACATCTCCTACTTTCTTTCCTCTTATTTTCATTTTGTACCAATTTCCCGTCATGTTTCTCTTGTAGGGACCAGTGTGGAGGCCTCGATGCTCTCAGAAGGGTGTTGCAAATCAATATGGGGCACTGGTGCATCCCCATTAGGTTGTGCTAACCAATCCTGAGCATGTAACTTCTAAAAACTTAAAAAGTAAAATAATTGCAAATAGTGCAAGTCAATACTTACTTTTCCTTTCAAGTTTTCCACCCAATTTTGCATCCAAGTCCTGAATTAAGCCTAATTTACTGGATTGTATCCAGATAGTGCTGTTATGATGTTTTCATTTTTTCCCTTTAAATGAAATTACTTAAAAATGGTGGCCTGTTGCCTGAACACAAATATTTTGAAGTTACTTTGAAAGTTTTGTGTTTTTTTTTTGCACCAGTGTCCCAGTTTGAGGGACAAGTATCTGCCAAGCAAGGCGGGAGCCTCCCTTGGGATGGAAAATGTAAACCACTGACTCTGGATTATTAGTATTATGAAATTAAGGGACTTTCAGGCA